>OX393553.1:14724769-15164375 GCA_947650365.1 Chamaelirium japonicum | reverse complement strand
TGAAATAGAATGGATTGTATGAATGAAATAGAATGGATTCATTCGTGCGAATGAATTAGAATGGATCATGCTCTTGCAAAAGAATTAGAATGGATTGTATGAATGAATTAGAATGGATCGTGCAAATGAATTAGAATGGATCGTGCAAATGAATTAGAATGGATCGTACGAATGAATTAGAATAGATGGTGTGAATGAATTAGAATGGATCGTACGAATGAAATAGAATGGATCGGTAAGAATGGATTGTACGAATGAATTAGAATGGATCGTGTGAATGAATTAGAATGGATCATACGAATGAATTAGAATGGATCGTACGAATGAGTAAGAATGGATCGTACGAATGAAATAGAATGGATTGTACGAATGAATTAGAATAGATTGTGCGAAAGAATTAGAATAGATCGTACGAATAAATTAGAATGGATACATTCGTGCGAATGAATTAGAATAGAACGTACGAATAAATTAGAATGGATACATTCGTACGAAAGAATTAGAATGGATCGTATGAATGAATTAGATTGGATCGTATGAATGAATTAGAATGGATCGTGCGAATGAATTAGAATGGAATGGATACATTCATGGGAATGAATTAGAATGGACTGTACAAAGGAATTAGAATGGATCATACGAATGAAATATAATGGGTCATACAAAGGAATTAGAATGGATCGTACAAAGGAATTAGAATGGATCGTGCGAATGAATTAGAGTGGATCGTACGAATGAATTAGAATGGATACATTCGTGCAAAAGAATTAGAATGGATTGTATGAATGAATTAGAATGGATCGTGCAAATGAATTAGAATGGATCGTGCGAATAAATTAGAATGGATCGTACGAATGAATTTGAATACATTGTGCGAATGAATTAGAATGGATCGTACGAATGAATTAGAATGGATCGTACGAATGAATTAGAATGGATCGTACTTATGAATTAGAATGGATCGTACGAATGAATTAGAATGGATCGTACGAATGAATTAGAATGGATCGTGCGAATGAATTCGAATGGATCGTGCGAATGAATTCGAATGGATACAAATGAATTAGAATGGATCATACGAATGAATTAGAATGGATCGTATGAGTAAATTCGAATGGATCGTGCGAATGAATTAGAATGGATTGTACGAATGAATTAGAATGGATCGTGCCAATGAGTAAGAATGGATCGTACGAATGAATTAGAATGGATCGTATGAATGAATTAGAACAAAGGAATTAGAATGGATCGTACGAAGGAATTAGAATGGATCGTACGAAGGAATTAGAATGGATTGCGTACAATCCATTCTATTTCATTCGTATGATCCATTCTTACTCATTAGCACGATTCATTCTAATTCATTCGTACAATCCATTCTAATTCATTCGCACGATCCATTCGAATTCACTCATACAATTCATTCTAATTCATTCGTATGATCTATTCTAATTCATTTGTATCCATTCTATTTCATTCGCACGATCCATTCGAATTCATTCGCATGATCCATTCTAATTCATTCATACGATCCATTCTAATTCATTCATACAATCTATTCTAATTCTTTCACACGATCCACTCTAATTCATTCGTACGATCCATTCTAATTCATTCGTACAATCCATTCTAATTCATTCATACGATCCATTCTAATTCATTCGTACGATCCATTCTAATTCATTCGCACGATCCATTCTAATTCCTTCCTACGATCCATTCTTATTCATTCCCATGAATGTATCCATTCTAATTCATACGTACGATCCATTCTAATTCATTTATACGATCCAATCTAATTCATTCATACAATCCATTCTAATTCATTCCCACGAATTTATACAATCTAATTCATTCGTACGATCCATTCTAATTCATTCGCACAATCCATTCTAATTCATTCATACGATCCATTCTATTTCATTCGTACGATCCATTCTTATTCATTCGTACGATCCATTCTAATTCATTCGCACGATCCATTCTAATTCATTCATACGATCCAATCTAATTCATTCATTCGATCCATTCTAATTCATTCGAATGGATACATTCGTGCGAATGAATTAGAATGGATCGTATGAATGAATTAGAATAGATCATACGAATGAAATAGAATGGATCGTACGAATGAATTAGAATGGATCGTACGAATGAATTAGAATGGATCCTACGAATGAAATAGAATGGATTGTATTAATGAATTAGAATGGATCGTGCGAATGAATTAGAATAGATTGTGTGAATGAATTAGAATGGATCGTACGAATGAATTAGATTGGATCGTATGAATAAATTAGAATGGATCGTGTGAATGAATTAGAATGGATCGTACGAATGAATTAGAATGGATCGTACGAATAAAGTAGAATGGATACATTCGTGAAAAAGAATTAGAATAGATTGTATGAATGAATTAGAATGGATCGTTCTAATGAATTAGAATGGATCGTACGAATGAATTAGAATAGATTGTGCGAATGAATTAGAATGGATCGTACGAATGAATTAGAATGGATACATTCGTGCGAATGAATTAGATCGAAGGAATTAGAATGGATCGTGCGAATGAATAAGAATGGATCGTACGAAGGAATTAGAATGGATCGTACGAATGAATTAGAATGGATACATTCGAGCGAATGTATTAGAATGGATCGTACGAATGAATTAGAATGGATTATACGAATGAATTAGAATGGATCGTACGAATGAATTAGAATGGATACATTCGTGCGAATGAATTAGAATGGATCGTACGAATGAGTAAGAATGGATCGTACATTCGTGCGAATGAATTAGAATGGATTGTATGAATGAATTAGATTGGATCGTTTAAATGAATTAGAATGGATCGTACGAATGAATTAGAATGGATACATTCGTACGAATGAACTAGAATGGATCGTATGATCCATTATAATTCATTCGTATGATCCATTCTAATTCATTCGTACGATCCATTCTAATTCATTCATACGATCCATTCTAATTCTTTTGCACGAATATATCCATTCTAATTCATTCGTATGATCCATTCTAATTCATTCGTACGATCCATTCTTATTCATTCCCATGAATGTATCCATTCTAATTCATACGTACGATCCATTCTAATTCAATCGCACGATCCATTCTAATTCATTCGTACAATCCATTCCCTTCTAATTCATTCGTACGATCCATTCTTACTCATTCGTATGATCCATTCTAATTCATTCGCACGAATGTATCCATTCTAATTCATTCATACGATCCATTTGAGTGAATGAATTAGAATGGATCGTGCGAATGAATTAGAATGGATCGTACGAATGAATTAGAATGGATCGTATGAATGAATTAGAATGGATCGTGCGAATGAATTAGAATGGATCGTATGAATGAATTAGAATGGATCGTGTTAATGAATTAGAATGGATCGTACGAATGTATTAGAATGGATTGTATGAATGAATTAGAATGGATCGTGCGAATGAATTAGAATGGATCGTGCGAATGAATTAGAATGGATCGTGCGAATGAATTAGAATGGATCGTGCGAATGAATTAGAATGGATCGTATGAATGAATTAGAATGGATCGTGCGAATGAATTAGAATGGATCGTATGAATGAAATAGAAGGGATCGTATAAATTAGAATGGATCGTACGAAGGAATTAAAATGGATCGTATGAATGAATTAGATTGGATCGTATTAATGAATTAGAATGGATCGTACGAATGAATTAGAATGGATCGTACGAATGACTTAGAATAGATTGTGCGAATGAATTATAATGGGTCGTACAAAGGAATTAGAATGGATCGTACGAATGAATTAGAATGGATCGTGCGAATGAATTAGAATGGATCGTGCGAATGAATTAGAATGGATCGTAGGAATGAATTATAATGGATCGTACGAATGAATTAGATTGGATCGTATGAATGAATTATAATGGATCGTACTAATGAATTAGAATAGATCGTACGAAGGAATTAGAATGGATTGTACGAAGGAATTAGAATGGATACATTCATGCGAATGAATTAGAGTGGATCATATGAGTGAATTAGAATGGATCGTACGAATGAATTAGAATGGATCGTATGATTGAATTAGAATGGATACATTCGCGCGAATGAATTAGAATGGATAGTATGAATGAATTAGAATAGATCGTACGAATGAAATAGAATGGATCGTACGAATGAATTAGAATGGATCGTACGAATGAATTAGAATGGATCGTACGAATGAAATAGAATGGATTGTATTAATGAATTAGAATGGATCGTGCGAATGAATTAGAATAGATTATGCGAATGAATTAGAATGGATCGTACGAATTAGTTAGATTGGATCGTATGAATGAATTAGAATGGATCATGTGAATGAATTAGAATGGATCGTACGAATGAATTGGAATGGATCGTACGAATAAAGTAGAATTGATACAATCGTGAAAAAGAATTAGAATGGATTGTATGAATGAATTAGAATGGATCGTGCTAATGAATTAGAATGGATCGTACGAATGAATTAGAATAGATTGTGCGAATGAATTAGAATGGATCGTACGAATGAATTAGAATGGATACATTCGTGCGAATGAATTAGAATGAAGGAAATAAAATGGATCGTGCGAATGAATAAGAATGGATCGTACGAAGGAATTAGAATGGATCGTACGAATGAATTAGAATGGATACATTCGTGCGAATGTATTAGAATGGATCGTACGAATGAATTAGAATGTATTGTGCGAATGAATTAGAATGGATCGTACGAATGAATTAGAATGGATACATTCGTGCGAATGAATTAGAATCGATCGTACGAATGAGTAAGAATGGATCGTACATTCGTGCGACTGAATTAGACTGGATTGTATGAATGAATTAGATTGCATCATATAAATGAATTAGAATGGATCGTACGAATGAATAAAAATAGATACATTCGTACGAATGAACTAGAATGGATCGTATGATCCATTCTAATTCATTCGTATGATCCATTCTAATTCATTCGTACGATCCATTCTAATTCATTCATACGATCCATTCTAATTCATTTGCACGAATATATCCATTCTAATTCATTCGTACGATCCATTCGAATTCATTCGTACGATCCATTCTTATTCATTCCCATGAATGTATCCATTCTAATTCATACGTACGATCCATTCTAATTCATTCGCACGATCCATTCTAATTCATTCGTACAATCCATTCCCTTCTAATTCATTCGTATGATCCATTCTTACTCATTCGTATGATCCATTCTAATTCATTCGCACGAATGTATCCATTCTAATTCATTCATACGATCCATTCGTGTGAATGAATTAGAATGGATCGTGCGAATGAATTAGAATGGATCGTACGAATGAATTAGAATGGATCGTATGAATGAATTAGAATGGATCGTGCGAATGAATTAGAATGGATCGTATGAATGAATTAGAATGGATCGTGTTAATGAATTAGAATGGATCGTACGAATGTATTAGAATGGATACATTCGTGTGAATGAATTAGAATGGATTGTATGAATGAATTAGAATGGATCGTATGAATGAATTAGAATGGATCGTGCGAATGAATTAGACTGGATCGTATGAATGAATTAGAATGGATCATACGAATGAATTAGAATGGATCGTGCGAATAAATTAGAATGGATCGTGCGAATGAATTAGAATGGATCGTGCGAATGAATTAGAATGGATCGTGCGAATGAATTATAATGGATCGTATGAATGAAATAGAAGGGATCTTATGAATTAGAATGGATCGTACGAAGGAATTAGAATGGATCCTATGAATGAATTAGATTGGATCGTATTAATGAGTTAGAATGGATCGTACGAATGAATTAGAATGGATCGTATGAATGAATTAGAATAGATTAAGCGAATGAATTAGAATGGATCGTATGAATGAATTAGATTCGATCATATGAATGAATTAGAATGGATCGTGTAAATGAATTAGAATGGATCGTACGAATGAATTAGAATGGATCGTATGAATGAATTAGAATGGATCGTATGAATAAAATAGATTGGATCGTATGAATTAGAATGGATCGTACGAATGAAATAGAAGGGATCGTACGAATGAATTAGCATGGATCGTGCTAATGAATTAGAATGGAACGTACGAATAAATTAGAATAGATTGTGCGAATGAATTAGAATGGATTGTACGAATGAATTAGAATGGACAAATTCGCGCGAATGAATTAGAATGGATTGTATGAATGAATTAGATTGGATCGTATAAATGAATTAAAATGGATCGTACGTATGAATTAGAATGGATACATTCATGGGAATGAATAAGAATGGATCGTACGAATGAATTAGAATGGATCGTACGAATGATTTAGAATGGTTATATTCATGCAAATGAATTAGAATGGTTATATTCATGCAATTACTTCTCTAGTTCAACTCCATGTAAATGAGCTTCATATTTGTGAAGTGGATACCCAGGAGAATCGAATAATTGCAGCTAAATGGGGCTGTTATTTCCAGCAAAATATACCTATTTCCAGTCAAATATCTTGGCTGAAGCCACAGAAGGATGAAATTAAATTGAATACTGATGGCGCAATCAATTCTACAGGGGCTTCTATTGGTGGGATTTTAAGGAATTCTAGTGGAAATGCAGTTGAAGCTTATATGGGGAAATCGAATTACAATAATATCCTTTCTGTTGAACTAGAAGCTATTGAGCATGGTATCAGTATTGCATCAGGAATCACATCTTGCCTTTGGATTGAATCTGATTCTTTACTTGCTGTAAATTGTATAAATGGAAATTGTGATGTCCCTTGGAAGAATAAGCATCAGGTTTTAAGTATTAAAGCTAAGCTGGAGCGCTTCCATAAGCATCAGATTACTCATATATGGAGGGAAGGAAATCAACCAGCTGATATTCTATCCAAAATGAGTCACTCAGAGTTGTTGGAAAGGATGTATCCTCATGATTTCAAAGAAAATCTGCGTATTGCTATTGAAAATGATAAGGTGGGGAAGAGTTACAACAGAATTTAAGTCTATAGTGAGCTTGGCAAATTAATTCAGGCACAGTTTGCAGTTGTTATTCCAAGCTAATGGGAGACAGATTGGGTGTGAAATATACGTTCCATGGTAGTTTGCAGTTGCTATGGGAGACAGATTGGGTGTGAGATATATGTTCCATGGTATCAATTGTTTTCTTTTAGTTGTTCCTAGTTGGTTTTGGGTTTCTTTACTCTGATGCCTTGTTTTATAAAAGACCAGAGGTGTAATAGTGCTTTGTTTTCATGGGCGGGGTCCCTAATAAAATCCCCTAGCATTAAATAAAAAAAAAATTAGAATGGATCGTATGAATGAATTAGAATGGATCGTACGAATGAATTAGAATGGATCGTACGAATGAATTAGAATAGATCGTACGAATGAATTAGAATGGATCATACGAATGAGTAAGAATGGATCGTATGAATGAATTAGATTGGATCGTATGAATGAATTAGAATGGATCGTGCGAATGAATTAGAATGGATCGTACGAATGAATTAGAATGGATCATATGGATGAATTAGAATGGATACATTCGTGCAAAAGAATTAGAATGGATTGTATGAATGAATTAGAATGGATCGTGCGAATGAATTAGAATGGATCGTACGAATGAATTAGAATGGATACATTCGTGTGACTGAATTAGAGTACGATCCATTCTTACTCATTCGTATGATCCATTCTAATTCATTCGTATGAATGTATCCACTCTAATTCATTCGTACTATCCATTCTAATTCATTCGCACGATCCATTCTAATTCATTCGTATGATCCATTCTATTTCATTCATACGATCCATTCTTACTCATTCGTACGATCCATTCTAATTCATTCGCACGAATGTATCCATTCTAATTCATTCATACGATCCATTCTAATTCATTCGCACGATTCATTCTAATTCATTCATACGATCCATTCTAATTCATTCATACAATCCATTCTAATTCTTTCACACGATTCATTCTAATTCATTCATACGATCCATTCTAATTCATACGATCCATTCTATTTCATTCATATGGATCCATTCTAATTCATTCGCACGATCCATTCTAATTCATTCGTACGATCCATTCTAATTCCTTTGTACGACCCATTATATTTCATTCGTATGATCCATTCTAATTCCTTTGTACGATCCATTCTAATTCATTCATAAGATCCATTCTAATTCATTTGCACGAATATATCCATTCTAATTCATTCATACGATACATTCTAATTCATTCGTCCGATCCATTCTAATTCCTTCATACGATCCATTCTAATTCATTCATACGATCCATTCTAATTCACTCGTACGATCCATTCTAATTCATTCGCACGATCCATTCTAATTCATTCGTACGATCCATTCTAACTCATTCGTACGATCCATTCTAATTCATTCCCACGAATGAATCCATTATAATTCATTCATATGATCCATTCTAATTCATTCGTACGATCCATTCTAATTCATTCGTACGATCCATTCTAATTCATTCGTACGTACGATCCATTATAATTCATTCGTACGATCCATTCTAATTCATTCGTACGATCTATTCTAATTCATTCGTACGATCCATTCTAATTCATTCGTACGATCCATTCTTACTCATTCGTACGATCCATTCTAATTCATTCGCATACGAATGAATTAGAATGGATCATACGAATGAATTAGAATAGATTGTGTGAATGAATTAAAATGGATCATACGAATGAATTAGAATGGATACAATGGATACATTCGTGCGAAAGAATTAGAATAGATCGTATGAATGAATTAGAATGGATCGTATGAATGAATTAGAATCGATCGTGCGATTGAATTAGAATGGATCTAATTCATTTGTACGATCCATTCTAATTCATTCGTACGATCCATTCTAGTTCATTCGCACGATCCATTCTAATTCATTCATACGATCCATTCTTACTCATTCGTACGATCCATTCTAATTCATTCGCACAATCCATTCTAATTCATTCGTACGATCCATTCTACTTCATTCGTACGATCTATTCTTACTCATTCGTACGATCCATTCTAATTCATTCGCACGAATGTATCCATTCTAATTCATTCGTACGATCCATTCTAATTCCTTCGTACGATCCATTCTAATTCCTTTGTACGACCCATTATATTTCATTCGTATGATCCATTCTAATTCCTTTGTATGATCCATTCTAATTCATTCCCATGAATGTATCCATTCTAATTCATTCGCACGAATGTATCCATTCTAATTCATTCATACGATCCATTCTAATTCATTCATACGATCCATTCTGCGAATGAATTAGAATGGATCGTATGAAAGAATTAGAATGGATCGTATGAATGAATTAGAATGGATCGTACAAATGTATTCGTGCGTGTGAAAGAATTATAATGGATTCTATGAATGAATTAGAATGGATCGTATGAATGAATTAGAATAGATTGTGCGAATGAATTAGAATGGATCGTACGAATGAATTAGAATGGATACATTCATGCGAATGAATTAGAATGGATCGTACGAATGAATTAGAATGGATCGTACGAATGAATTCGAATGGATCGTACGAATGAATTAGAATGGATTGTACGAATGAATTAGAATGGATCGTACGAATGAATTAGAATGGATCGTGTGAAAGAATTAGAATGGATTGTATGAATGAATTAGAATGGATCGTATGAATGAATTAGAGTATATACATTCGTGCGAATGAATTAGAATGGATCGTGCAAATGAAATAGAATGGATCTTACGAATGAATTAGAATGGATCGTACGAATGAATTAGAATAGATTGTGCGACGAATGTATCCATTCTAATTCATTCGTACAATCCATTTTAATTCCTTCGTACGATCCATTCTAATTCCTTCGTATGATCCATTCTAATTCATTCGTACGATCCATTCTAATTCATTCGTACGATCCATTCTAATTCATTCGCACAATCTATTCTAATTCATTAGCACGATCCATTCTAATTCATTCATACATCCATTCTAATTCATTCGTACAACGCACAATCCATTCTAATTCATTCATACGATCCAATCTAATTCATTCGTACAATCCATTCTATTTCATTCGTATGATCCATTCTTACTCATTCGTATGATCCATTCTAATTCATTCGCACGAATGTATCCATTCTAATTCATTCGTATGGATACATTCGTGCGAATGAATTAGAATGGATCGTATGAATGAATTAGAATAGATTGTGCGAATGAATTAGAATGGATCATACGAATGAATTAGAGTGGATACATTCGTCCGAATGAATTAGAATGGATCGTACGAATGAATTAGAATGGATCGTACGAATGAAATTGAATGGATTGTACGAATGAATTAGAATGAATCGTACGAATGAATTAGAATGGATCATGTGAAAGAATTAGAATGGATTGTATGAATGAAGTAGAATGGATCATATGAATGAATTAGAATGGATACATTCGTGCGAATGAATTAGAATGGATCGTGCGGATGAAATAGAATGGATCATACGAATTAATTAGAATGGATCGTACGAATGAATTAGAATAGATTGTGCGACGAATGTATCCATTCTAATTCATTCGTACGATCCATTCTAATTCATTCATACGATCCATTCTAATTTGTTCGTACGATCCATTCTAATTCCTTCGTACGATCCATTCTAATTCATTCGTACGATCCATTCTAATTCATTAGCATGGATCGTGCTAATGAATTAGAATGGAACGTACGAATGAATTAGAATGGATTGTAGAATGGATCGTACGAATGAATTAGAATGGATTGTACAAATGAATTAGAATGGATCGTACGAATGAAATAGAATGGATTGTACGAATGAATTAGAATGGATCGTACGAATGAATTAGAATGGATACATTCGTGCAAAAGAATTAGAATGGATTGTATGAATGAATTAGAATGGATTGTGCAAATGAATTAGAATGGATCGTGCGAATGAATTAGAGTGGATCGTACGAATGAATTAGAATAGATCGTGCGAATGAATTAGAATGGATCGTACGAATGAATTAGAATGGATCGTACGAATGAATTAGAATGGATACATTCATGCAAATGAACTGGAATGGATCGTACGGAATGGATCGTACGAATGAATTAGAATGGATTGTACGAATGCATCCATTCTAATTCATTCGTACGAATGTATCCATTCTATTTCATTCGTACGATCCATTCTAATTCCTTCGTACGATCCATTCTAATTCATTAGCACGATCCATTCTAATTCATTCGCACAAATGTATCCATTCTAATTCATTCGTACGATCCATTCTAATTCCTTCGTACGATCCATTCTAATTCTTTCATACGATCCATTCTAATTCCTTCGTACGATCCATTCTATTTCATTCGTACAATCCATTCTTACTCAATCGTATAATCCATTCTAATTCATTCGCACGAATGTATCCATTCTGAATTAGAATGGATCGTACGAATGAGTAAGAATGGATCGTACGAATGAAATAGAATGGATTGTATGAATGAATTAGAATTGATTGTGCGAATGAATTAGAATGGATCGTACGAATGAATTAGAGTGGATAAATTCGTGCGAATGAATTAGAATGATACATTCGTGCGAATGAATTAGAATGGATCGTATGAATGATTTAGAATGGATCATGCGAATAAATTAGAATGGATACACGATCCATTCTAATTCATTCATACGATCCATTCTAATTCATTCGTTCGGTGAATGAATTAGAATGGATCGTGCAAATGAATTAGAATAGATTGTGCGAATGAATTAGAATGGATCGTATGAATGAATTATAATGGATCATATGAATAAATTAGAATTGATCGTACGAATGAATTAGAATGGATCGTACGAATGAATTAGAATAGATTGTGCGAATGAATTAGAATGGATCGTATGAATGAATTAGATTGGATCGTATGAATGAATTAGAATGGATCGTGCGAATGAATTAGAATGGATTATACGAATGAATTAGAATCGATCGTACGAATGAATTAGAATGGATACATTCGTGCGAATGAATTAGAATGGATTGTACGAATGAATTAGAATGGATCGTATGAATGAATTAGAATGGATCGTGCGAATGAATTAGAATGGATCGTATGAATGAATTTGAATGGATCGTATGAATGAATTAGAATGGATCGTGAGAATGAATTAGAATGGATCGTACGAATAAATTAGAATGGATCGTATGAATGAATTAGAATGGATCGTGCGAATGAATTAGAATGGATCGTATGAATGAAATAGAATGGATCGTATGAATTAGAATGGATCGTACGAAGGAATTAGAATGGATCGTACGAATGAATTAGAATGGATCATACGAATGAAATAGAATAGATCGTACGAAGGAATTAGAATGGATCGTACGAAGGAATTAGAATGGATCATACAAAGGAATTAGAATGGATACATTCGTGCGAATGAATTAGAATGGATCGTACGAATGAATTAGAATGGATACATTTGTGCGAATGAATTAGAATGGATCGTACGAAGGAATTAGAATGGATCGTACGAAGGAATTAGAATGGATCGTATGAAGGGATTAGAATGGATCGTACGAATGAATTAGAATGGATTCTACGAATGAACTAGATTGGATCGTATGAATGAATTAGAATGGATCGTACGAGTGAATTAGAATGGATTGTATGATTGAATTAGAATAGGTCGTATGAATGAATTAGAATGGATCATACGAATGAATTAGAATGGATCGTACGAATGAATTAGAATGGATCGTATGAATGAATTAGAATGGATCGTACGAATGAAATAGAATGGATTGTATGAATGAATTAGAATGGATCGTACGAATAAATTAGAATGGATACATTCGTGCGAATGAATTAGAATGGATCATACGAATGAATTAGAATGGATCGAACGAATGAATTAGAATAGATCATACATTCTAATTCTTTCGTACGATCCATTCTAATTCCTTCGTACGAATTAGAATGGATCGTACGAATGAATTAGAATGGATTGTACGAATGAATTATAATGGATACATTCGTGCGAATGAATTAGAATGGATCGTATGAATGAATTAGAACGCACGAATGTATCCATTCTAATTCATTCGTACGATCCATTCTAATTCATTCGCACGATCCATTCTAATTCATTCGCACAATCTATTGTAATTCATTCATACGATCCATTCTAATTCATTTGCACGAATGTATCCATTCTAATTCATTCGTACGGTCCATTCTAATTCCTTCGTACGAATGTATCTACTCTAATTCATTCGTACGGTCCATTCTAATTCATTCGCACGATCCTTTCTAATTCATTCGTACGATCCATTCTAATTCATTCGCACGATCCATTCTAATTCATTTGTCGTACGAAGGAATGGATTGTACGAATGAATTAGATTGGATCGTATGAATGAATTAGAATGGATCGTGCGAATGAATTAGAATGGATCGTACGTAAGAATTAGAATGGATTGTATGAATGAATTAGAATGGATCGTACGAATGAATTTGAATGGATACATTCGTGCGAATGAATTAGAATGGATCGTATGAATGAATTAGATTGGATCGTATGAATGAATTAGAATGGATCGTGCGAATGAATTAGATTGGATCGTATGAATGAATTAGATTGGATCGTATTAATGAATTAGAATGGATCGTACGAATGATTTAGAATGGATTGTACGAATGAATTAGAATGGATACATTCGTGCGAATGAATTAGAATGGATCGTACGAAGGAATTAGAATGGATCGTACGAATGAATTAGAATGGATATATTTGTGCAAATGAATTAGAATGGATCGTACGAATGAGTAAGAATGGATCGTACGAATGAAATAGAATGGATCGTACGAATGAATTAGAATGGATAAATTTGTGCGAATGAATTAGAATGGATTGTATGAATGAATTAAATTGGATCGTATAAATGAATTAGAATGGATCGTACGTATTAATTAGAATGGATACATTCATGGGAATGAATAAGAATGGATCGTACGAATGAATTAGAATAGATCGTATGAATGAATTAGAATGGATCGTACGAATGAATTAGAATGGATCATACGAATGAAATAGAATGGATCGTACGTATGAATTAGAATGGATTGTGCGAATGAATTAGAATGGATCGTATGAATGAATTAGAATGGATCGTACGAATGAAATAGAATGGATCATGCGAATGAATTAGAATGGATCGTGCGAATGAATTAGAATGGATCTGAATACATTCGTGCGAATGAATTAGAATGGATCGTACGAATGAATTAGAATGGATCGTGCGAATGAATTAGAATGGATCTGAATTAGAATGGATCGTACGAATGAATTAGAATGGATCGTACGAATGAATTAGAATGGATCGTGTGAAAGAATTAGAATGGATTGTATGAATGAATTAGAATGGATCGTATGAATGAATTAGAATGGATCGTGCGAATGGTTTAGAATGGATTGTACGAATGAATTAGAATAGATTGTGTGAATGAATTAGAATGGATCGTACGAATGAATTAGAATGGATACATTCATACGAATGAATTAGAATGAAGGAATTAGAAGAGATCTTGCGAATGAATAAGAATAGATCGTACGAAGGAATTAGAATGGATCGTACGAATGAATTAGAATGGATACATTCGTGCGAATGAATTAGAAAGGGTCGTATGAATCAATTAGAATGGATAGTATGAATGTATCCATTCTAATTCATTCGTACGATCCATTCTAATTCCTTCGTGCGATCCATTCTAATTCCTTCGTACGATCCATTCTAATTCATTCGTACGTTAGAATGGATCGTATGAATGAATTAGAATGGATCGTACGAATGAATTAGAATAGATCGTACGAATGAATTAGAATGGATCGTACGAATGAATTAGAATAGATCGTACGAATGAATTAGAATGGATCGTATGAATGAATTAGATTGGATCGTATAAATGAATTAGAATGGATCGTGCGAATGAATTAGAATGGATCGTATGAATGAATTAGAGTGGATCGTACGAATGAATTAGAATGGATCGTACGAATGAATTAGAATGGATAAATTCATGCATACGAATGTATCAACTCTAATTCATTCATATGTTCCATTCTAATTCGTTCATACGATCCGTTCTAATTCCTTCGTACGATCCATTCTAATTCATTCATACAATCCATTCTAATTCATTCGCACGATCCATTCTAATTCATTCGTACAATCCGTTCTAATTCATTCGCACGATCCATTCGAATTCATTCGCACAATCCATTCTAATTCATTCACAGGAATGTATCCATTCTAATTCATTCGTACGATCCATTCTAATTCATTTGCACAATCCATTCTAATTCATTCAAACAGTCCATTCTAATTCTTTTGGACGAATGTATCCATTCTAATTCATTCATATGATCCATTCTAATTCATTCGTACGATCTATTCTAATTCATTCGCACGATCCATTCTAATTCATTCATACGATCCAATCTAATTCATTCATACGATCCATTCTAATTCATTCGCACGAATGTATCCATTCTAATTCATTCGTACATGTATGAATGAATTAGAATGGATCGTGCGAATGAATCGTACGAATGAATTAGAATGGATCGTACAAAATTTGAAAGGATCGTGCTAATGAATTAGAATGGATCGTACGAATGAATTAGAATAGATTGTGCGAATGAATTAGAATGGATCGTACGAATGAATTAGAATGGATCGTATGAATGAATTAGATTGGATCGTATTAATGAATTTGAATGGATCGTGCGAATGAATTAGAATGGATCGTACGAATGAATTAGAATGGATATATTCGTGCGAATGAATTAGAATGGATCATACGATTGAGTAAGAATGGATCATACGAATGAAATAGAATAGATCGTACGAATGAATTTGAATGGATCGTGCTAATGAATTAGAATGGATCGTACGAATTACGAATAAATTAGAATGAATTAGAATGGATTATATGAATGAATTAGAATGGATCGTATGAATGAATTAGAATGCATTCTAATTTATTCGTACGATCTATTCTAATTCGTTTGCACGAATGTATCCATTCTAATTCATTCGTACGATCCATCCTAATTCATTCGTACGATCCATTCTAATTTATTCGTACGATCTGTTCTTACTCATTCGTATGATCCATTCTAATTCATTCGCACGAATGTATCCATTATAATTCATTCGTACGATCCATTCTAATTCATTCGTACGATCCATTCTAATTCATTCATACGATCCATTCTAATTCATTCATACAATCCTTTCTAATTCTTTCACACGATCCATTCAAATTCACTCATACGATCCATTCTAATTCATTCGTACGATCCATTCTAATTCATTCGTACGATCCATTCTAATTCATTCATATGATCCATTCTAATTCATTTGTACGATCCATTCTAATTCATTCGCACAATCTATTCTAATTCATTCGTACGATCCATTTTAATTCATTCGTACGATCCATTCTAATTCCTTCGTACGATCCATTCCGTACGATCTATTCTATTTCATTCGTACGATCCATTCTTACTCAATCGTATGATCCATTCTAATTCATTCGAACGAATGTATCCATTCTAATTCGATCCATTCTAATTCATTCGCACGATCCATTCTAATTCATTCGTACGAATGTATCCATTCTAATTCTTTCGTACAATCCATTCGAAGGAAATAGAATGGATCGTACGAATGAAATAGAATGGATATATTCGTACAATCCATTCTAATTCATTCGTACGATCCATTCTAATTCATTCGCACGATCCATTCTAATTCATTCGCACGAATGAATCCATTCTAATTCATTCGTACAATCCATTCTATTTCATTCATACGATCCATTCTTACTCATTCGTACGATCCATTCTAATTTATTTGCACAAATGTATCCATTCTAATTCATTCATATGATCCAATCTAATTCATTCATACGATCCATTCTAATTCATTCGCACAATCCATTCTAATTCCTTCGTACGATCCATTCTAATTCATTCGCACGATCCATTCTAATTCATTCGCACGATCTATTCTAATTCATTCATACGATCCATTCTAATTCATTCATACAATCCATTCTAATTCGTTCACACGATCCATTCTAATTCATTCGTACGTTCCATTCTAATTCATTCGTACGATCCATTCTAATTCATTCGTACGATCCATTCTAATTCATACGATCCATTCTATTTCATTCATACAATCCATTCTAATTCATTAGCACATACGATCCATTCTAATTCATTCGTAGAATCCATTCTAATTCATTCACACGATCCATTCGAATTCACTCATACGATCCATTCTAATTCATTCATACGATCCATTCTAATTCATTCGTATGATCCATTCTAATTCATTCGTACAATTCATTCTATTTCGTTCGTATGATCTATTCTTACTCATTCGTACGATCGATTCTAATTCATTCGCACGAATGTATCCATTCTAATTCATTCGTACAATCCATTCTAATTCATTCGTACGATCCATTCTAATTCATTCGTACGATCCATTCTAATTCATTCGCACGATCCATTCTAATTCATTCGCACGAATGTATCAATTCTAATTCCTTCGTACGATCCATTCTAATTCATTCGTACGATCTATTCTAATTCATTCATACAATCCATTCTAATTCATTCGTGCGATCTATTCTAATTCATTCGCACGAATGTATCCATTCTAATTCCTTCGTACGATCCATTCTAATTCATTCGTACGATCTATTCTAATTCATTCATACAATCCATTCTAATTCATTCGTGCGATCTATTCTAATTCATTCTTACGATCCATTCTAGTTCATTCGCACGAATGTATCCACTCTAATTCATTCATACGATCCATTCTAATTCATTCGTACGGTCTAATCTAATTCATTCGCACGATCCATTCTAATTCATTCATACGATCCAATCTAATTCATTCATACGATCCCTTCTAATTCATTCATATGATCCATTCTAATTCCTTCGTACGATCCATTCTATTTTATTCGTACGATCCATTCTTACTCAATCGTATGATCCATTCTAATTCATTCGCACGAATGTATCCATTGTAATTCATTCGTACGATCCATTCTAATTCATTCGTACAATCCATTCTAATTCATTCGCACGATCCATTCGAATTCACTCATACTATCCATTTTAATTCATTCATACGATCCATTCTAATTCATTCGCACGAATGTATCCATTCTAATTCATTCGTATGATCCATGCTAATTCATTCGCACAATCTATTCTAATTCATTCGTACGATCCATTCTAATTCATTCGCACGATCCATTCTAATTCATTCATATGATCCATTCTAATTCCGATCCATTCTAATTCATTCGTACAATCTATTCTAATTCATTCGTACGATCCATTCTAATTCACTAGCACGATCGTACGAATTAATTAGAATGGATCGTACGAATGAAATATAATGGATCATACGAATGAAATAGAATAGACCGTACGATCCATTCTAATTCATTCGAACGATCCATTCTAATTCATTCGTATGATCCATTCTAATTCATTCGCACGAATGTATCCATTCTACTTCATTCGTAGGATCCATTCTAATTCATTCGTACAATCCATTCTATTTCATTCGTACGATCCATTCTTACTCATTCGTATGATCCATTCTAATTCATTCGCACGAATGTATCCATTCTAATTCATTCGTACGATCCATTCTATTTCATTCGTACGATCCATTCTAATTCATTCGCACGATCCATTCTAATTCATTCGCATGAATGTATCCATTCTAATTCCTTCGTACGATCCATTCTAATTTATTCGTACGATCTCTTCTAATTCATTCATACAATCCATTCTAATTCATTCGTCGTACGAAGGAATTAGAATGGATACATTCATGCGAATGAATTAGAATGGATCGTGCGAATGAATTAGAATGGATCGAACGAATCAATTAGAATGGATACATTCGTGCGAATGAATTAGAATGGATCGTACGAATGAGTAAGAATGGATCGTACGAATGAAATAGAATGGATTGTACGAATGAATTAGAATGGATCCTACAAATGAATTAGAATGGTTACAAAATTAGAATTGATCGTACGAATGAATTAGAATAGATTTGTGCGAATGAATTAGAATGGATCGTACGAAGGAATTAGAATGGATCGTACGAATGAATTAGAATGGATACATTCGTGCGAATGAATTAGAATGGAACGCACGAATTAATTAGAATAGATTGTGCGAATGAATTAGAATGGATCATGCTAATGAATTAGAATTGATCGTACGAATGAATTAGAATAGATTGTGCGAATGAATTAGAATGGATCGTACGAATGAATTAGAATGGATCGTAATAATGGATCGTACGAATGAAATAGAATGGATCGTACGAATAAATTAGCATGGATCGTGCTAATGAATTAGAATAGAACGTACGAATGAATAAGAATAGATTGTGCGAATGAATTAGAATGGATCGTACGAATGAATTAGAATGGATAAATTCGTGCGAATGAATTAGAATGGATTGTATGAATAAATTAGATTGGATCGTATAAATAAATTAGAATGGATCGTACATATGAATTAGAATGGATACATTCATGGGAATGAATAAGAATGGATTGTACGAAGGAATTAGAATGGATCATACGAATGAAATAGAATGGATCGTACGAAGGAATTAGAATGGATCGTACGAAGGAATTAGAATGGATCGTATGAAGGAATTTGAATGGATCGTACGAATGAATTAGAATGGATATATTCGTGCAAATGAATTAGAATGGATCGTATGAATTAGAATGGATACATTCGTGCGAATGAATTAGAATGGATCGTATGAATGAATTAGATTGGATCGTGCGAATGAATTAGAATGGATCGTGCGAATGAATTAGAATGGATCGTACAAATGAATTAGAATGGATCGTATGAATTAGAATGGATCGTACGAATGAATTAGAATGGATCATACGAATGACTTAGAATAGATCGTATGAAGAAGTTAGAATGGATCGTACGAAGGAATTAGAATGCGTGCGAATGAATTAGAATGGATTGCACGAATGAATTAGAATAGATTGTGCGAATGAATTAGAATGGATCGTACGAATGAATTAGAATGGATACATTCGTGCGAATGAATTAGAATGGATGGTATGAATGAATTAGAATGGATCGTACTGAATGAATTAGAATGGATCGTATGATCCATTCTAATTCATTCGCACGAATGTATCTATTCTAATTCATTCGTACGATCCATTCTAATTCATTCGTATGATCCATTCTAATTCATTCGTACAATCCATTCTATTTCATTCGTACAATCCATTCTTACTCATTCGTATGATCCATTCTAATTCATTCGCACGAATATGTCCATTCTAATTCATTCGTACGATCCATTCTAATTCATTCGCACAATCTATTCTAATTCATTCGCACGAATGTATCAATTCTAATTCATTCGTACGATCCATTCTAATTCATTCGTACGATCCATTCTAATTCATTCGCACAATCCATTCTAATTCATTCGTACGAATGAATCTATTCTAATTCATTCGTACAATCCATTCTATTTCATTCGTACGATCCATTCTTACTCATTTGTACGCGATCCATTCTAATTCCTTCGTACGATCCATTCTATTTAATTCGTATGATCCATTCTAATTCCTTCGTACGATCCATTCTAATTCATACGATCCATTCTATTTCATTCATACGATCCAATCTAGTTCATTCATACGATCCATTCTAATTCATTCGCAGGATCCATTCTAATTCATTCGTACAATCCATTCTAATTCATTCGTACGATCCATTCTAATTCATTCGCACGAATATATTCATTCTAATTCATTCGCACAATCCATTCTAATTCATTCGCACGATCCATTCTAATTCATTTGCACGATCCATTCTAATTAATTCCGTACGATCCATTCAAATTCATTAGCACGAAAAAACACGATCCACTCTAATTCATTCGTACGATCCATTCTAATTCATTCATACGATCCATTCTAATTTATTCGTATGATCGTGCGACTGAATTAGAATGGATCGTATGAATGAATTAGAATGGATACATTCGTGCGAATGAATTAGAATGGATCGTACGAATGAATTAAATTGGATCGTATGAATGAATTAGAATGGATCGTGCGAATGAATTAGAATGGATCATACGAATGAATTAGAATGGATCCTATGAATGAATTAGAATGGATACATTCGTGCGAATGAATTAGAATGGGTATGAATGAATTATAATAGATCGTGCGAATGAATTAGAATGGATCGTACGAATGAGTAAGAATGGATCGTACGAATGAAATAGAATGGATCGTACGAATGAAATAGAATGGATTGTACGAATGAATTAGAATGGATCGTACGAATGAATTAGAATATTCATTTGTACGATCCATTCTAATTCATTCATACAATCCATTCTAATTCTTTCACACGATCCATTCTAATTCATTGGTATGATCCATTCTAATTCATTCGCACGATCCATTCTAATTCATTCATACAATCCATTCTATTTCATTCGTACGATCCATTCTTACTCATTCGTACGATCCATTCTAATTCATTCGCACGAATGTATCCATTCTAATTCATTCGTATGATGCACGATCCATTCTAATTCATTCATACGATCCAATCTAATTCATTCATACGATCCATTGGTCGTACAAAGGAATTAGAATGGATCGTACGAAGGAATTAGAATGGATCGTACGAAGGAATTAGAATGGATCGTACGAAGGAATTAGAATGGATCATACGAATGAATTAGAATGGATCGTACGAATGAGTAAGAATAGATCGTACGAATGAAATAGAATGGATCGTACGAATGAATTAGAATGGATCGTGCGAATGAATTAGAATGGATCGTACGAATGAATTAGAATAGATTGTGTGAATGAATTAGAATGGATCGTACGAATGAATTAGAATGGATCGTACGAATGAATTAGATTGGATACATTCGTGCGAATGAATTAGAATGGATCGTACGAATGAGTAAGAATGGATCATACGAATGAAATAGAATAGATCGTACGAATGAATTAGAATGGATCGTGCGAATGAATTAGAATGGATCGTACGAATGAATTAGAATAGATCGTACGAATGAATTAGAATAGATCGTACGAATGAATTAGAATGGATTGTACAAATGAATTAGAATGGATCGTATGAATGAATTAGAATGGATCGAGCGAATGAATTAGAATGGATCGTACGAATGAATTAGCATGGATCGTGCTAATGAATTAGAATGGAACGTACGAATGAATTAGAATGGACCGTACGAATGAATTAGAATGGATCGTATGAATGAATTAGAATGGATCATGCGAATGAATTAGAATGGATCGTATGAATGAAATAGAATGGATCGTATGAATTAGAATGGATCGTACGAAGGAATTTTTAGAATGGATTGTATGAATGAATTGGATTGGATCGTATTAATGAATTAGAATGGATCGTACGAATGAATTAGAATGGATCATACAAATGAATTAGAATGGATCGTATGAATGAATTAGAATAGATCGTATGAATTAGAACGGATCGTACGAAGGAATTAGAATGGATCGTATGAATAAATTAGATTGGATCGTATTAATGAATTAGAATGGATCGTATGAATGAATTAGATTGGATCGTATGAATGAATTAGAATGTATCGTGCGAATGAATTAGAATGGAACGTACGAATGAAATAGAATGGATTGTACGAATGAATTAGAATGGATCGTACGAATGAATTAGAATGGATACATTCGTGCAAAAGAATTAGAATGGATTGTATGAATGAATTAGAATGGATCATGCAAATGAATTAGAATGGATCATGCGAATGAATTAGAATTGATCGTACGAATGAATTAGAATAGATTGTGCGAATGAATTAGAATGGTTCGTACAAATGAATTAGAATTGATACATTCGTGCGAATGAATTAGAATGGATCGTATGAATAAATTAGAATGGATCGTACGAATGAATTAGAATAGATACATTCGTGCGAATGAATTATAATGGATCATACGAATAAATTAGAATGGATCGTACGAATGAAATAGAATGGATCGTACGAATGAATTAGAATGGATCGTGCTAATGAATTAGAATAGATTGTGCGAATGAATTAGAATAGATCGTACGAATGAATTAGATTGGATCGTATGAATGAATTAGAATGGATCGTGCGAATGAATTAGAATGGATCATACGAATGAATTAGAATGGATACATTCGTGCAAATGAATTAGAATAGATCGTACGAATGAATTAGAATGCATTCTAATTCATTCATACGATCCATTCTAATTAGAATGGATCATACGATTGAGTAAGAATGGATCGTAGAGTAAGATTGGATCGTATAAATGAAATAGAATGGATCGTATGAATTAGAATGGATCGTACAAGGGAATCAGAATGGATCGTACGAATGAATTAGAATGGATCGTATGAATGAATTAGAATGGATACATTCGTGCGAATGAATTAGAATAGATTGTGCGACATACAATCCATTCAAATTCATTCGTACGATCTATTCTAATTCATTCGTACAATCCATTCTAATTCATTCATACAATCCATTCTAATTCTTTCGCACGATCCTTTCTAATTCATTCGTACGATCCATTCTAATTGATCGTACGTAGGAATTAGAATGGATGGGATACATTCGTGCGAATGAATTAGAATGGATCGTGCGAATGAATTAGAATGGATCGTACGAATGAATTAGAATAGATCGTACGAAGGAATTAGAATGGATCGGATACATTCATACGAATGAATTAGAATGGATCGTACGAATGAATTAGAATGGATCGTACGAATGAATTAGAATGGATTCATTCGTGCGAATGAATTAGAATGGATCGTGCGAATGAATTAGAATGGATCGTACGAATGAATTAGAATGGATCGTACGAATGAATATGAATGGATACATTCGTGCGAATGAATAAGAATGGATCGTACGAATGAGTAAGAATGGATCGTACGAATGAAATAGAATGGATTGTACAAATGAATTAGAATGGATCGTACGAATGAATTAGAATGGATACATTCGTGTGATTGAATTAGAATGGATCGTATGAATGAATTAGAATGGATCGTACGAATGAATTAGAATGGATCGTGCGAATGAATTAGAATGGATCGTGCGAATGAATTAGAATGGATCGTACGAATGAATTAGAATGGATCGTACGAATGAATTAGAATGGATACATTCGTACGAATGAATTAGAATGGATCGTACGAATGAGTAAGAATGGATCATACGAATGAAATAGAATGGATCGTACGAATGAATTAGAATGGATCGTGCGAATGAATTAGAATGGATCGTATGAATGAAATAGAATAGATTGTGCGAATGAATTAGAATGGATCGTACGAATGAATTAGAATGGATCGTACAAATGAATTAGAATGGATCGTATGAATGAATTAGAATGGATCGTGCGAATGAATTAGAATGGATCGTACGAATGAATTAGCATGGATCGTGCTAATGAATTAGAATGGATCGTACGAATGAATTAGCATGGATCGTGCTAATGAATTAGAATGTAACGTACGAATGAATTAGAATGGATCGTACGAATGAATTAGAATGGATCATATGAATGAATTAGAATGGATCATGCGAATGAATTAGAATGGATCGTATGAATGAAATAGAATGGATCGTATGAATTAGAATAGATCGTACGAAGGAATTAGAATGGATTGTATGAATGAATTGGATTGGATCGTATTAATGAATTAGAATGGATCGTACGAATGAATTAGAATGGATCGTATGAATGAATTAGAATGGATCGTATGAATTAGAATGGATCGTACGAAGGAATTAGAATGGATCGTATGAATAAATTAGATTGGATCGTATTAATGAATTAGAATGGATCGTATGAATGAATTAGATTGGATCGTATGAATGAATTAGAATGGATCGTGGAATGGAAAGTACGAATGAACTAGAATGGATTGTACGAATGAATTAGAATGGATCGCACGAATGAATTAGAATGGATACATTCGTGCAAAAGAATTTGAATGGATTGTATGAAAGAATTAGAATGGATCGTGCAAATGAATTAGAATGGATCTTGCGAATGAATTAGAATTGATCGTACGAATGAATTAGAATAGATTGTGAGAATGAATTAGAATGGATCGTACGAATGAATTAGAATGGATACATTCGTGCGAATGAATTAGAATGGATCGTATGAATGAATTAGAATGGATCGTACGAATGTATTAGAATAGATACATTCATGCGAATGAATTAGAATGGATCATACGAATGAATTAGAATGGATCGTACGAATGAAATAGAATGGATCGTACGAATGAATTAGAATGGATCGTGCTAATGAATTAGAATAGATTTTGCGAATGAATTAGAATAGATCGTACGAATGAATTAGATTGGATCGTATGAATAAATTAGAATGGATCGTGCGAATGAATTAGAATGGATCGTACGAATGAATTAGAATGGATACATTCGTGCAAATGAATTAGAATAGATCGTACCAATGAATTAGAATGCATTCTAATTCATTCATACGATCCATTCTAATTAGAATGGATCATACGATTGAGTAAAAAGGGATCGTAGAGTAAGATTGGATCGTATGAATGAAATAGAATGGATCGTTTGAATTAGAATGGATCGTACGAGGGAATTAGAATTGATCGTACGAATGAATTAGAATGGATCGTATGAATGATTTAGAATGGATACAATCGTGCGAATAAATTAGAATTGATTGTGCGACATACAATCCATTCAAATTCATTCGTACGATCTATTCTAATTCATTCGTACGATCCATTCTAATTCATTCATACAATCCATTCTAATTCTTTCGCACGATCCTTTCTAATTCATTCGTACGATCCATTCTAATTGATCGTACGAAGGAATTAGAATGGATGGGATACATTCGTGTGAATGAATTAGAATGGATCGTGCGAATGAATTAGAATGGATCGTACGAATGAATTAGAATAGATCGTACAAAGGAATTAGAATGGATCGGATACATTCGTACGAATGAATTAGAATGGATCGTACGAATGAATTAGAATGGATCGAACGAATGAATTAGAATGGATCGTACGAATGAATTAGAATGGATACATTCGTGCGAATGAATTAGAATGGATCGTACGAATGAGTAAGAATGGATCGTACGGATGAAATAGAATGGATTGTACGAATGAATTAGAATTGATACATTCGTGCGAATGAATTAGAATGGATCGTGCGAATGAATTAGAATGGATCGTATGAATGAATTAGAGTGGATACATTTGTGCTCGTACGATCCATTCTAATTCATTCGTACAATCCATTCTAATTCATTCGCACGATCCATTCTAATTAGAATGGATTGTATGCAAGAATTAGAATGGATCGTACAAATGAATTAGAATAGATCGTACAAAGGAATTAGAATGGATCATACGAATGAATTAGAATGAATGGATCATACGAATGAATTAGAATGGATACATTCGTGCGAATGAATTAGAATGGATCGTACGAATGAGTAAGAATGGATCGTACGAATGAAATAGAATGGATTGTACGAAGGAATTAGAATGGATCATACGAATGAAATAGAATGGATCGTACGAAGGAATTAGAATGGATCGTACGGTACGAAGGAATTAGAATGGATCGTACGAATGAATTAGAATGGATACATTCGTGCGAATGAATTAGAATGGATCGTATGAATGAATTAGAATGGATACATTCATGCGAATGAATTAGAATGGATACATTCGTGCGAAAGAATTAGAATAGATCGTATGAATGAATTTGAATGGATCGTATGAATGAATTAGAATGGATCGTGCGAATGAATTAGAATGGACCGTACGAATGAATTAGAATGGATCGTACGAAGGAATTAGAATGGATCGTACGAATGAATTAGAGTGGATACATTCGTACGAATGAATTAGAATGGATCATATGAATGAATCGTACGAATGAATTAGAATGGATCGTACAAATGAATTAGAATGGATTGTACGAATGTATCCATTCTAATTCATTCATAGGATCCATTCTAATTCCTTCGTACAATCCATTCTAATTCCTTTGTACGACCCATTTTATTTCATTCGTATGATCCATTCTAATTCCTTTGTACGATCCATTCTAATTCATTCATGCGATCCATTCTAATTCATTCGCACGATCCATTCAAATTCATTCATACGATCTAATCTAATTCATTCATACGATCCATTCTAATTCATTCGTATGACCCATTCTAATTCATTCGCACGATCCATTCTAATTCATTCGTACGACGCACGATCCATTCTAATTCATTCATACGATCCAATCTAATTCATTCATACGATCCATTCTAATTCATTCGTACGATCCATTCTAATTCATTCGCACGATCCATTCTAATTCATTAATAAGATCCATTCTAATTCATTCGTACGACACACGATCCATTCTATTCTAATTCATTTGTACGATCCATTCTAATTCATTCGCATAATCTATTCTAATTCATTCGTACGATCAATTCTAATTCATTCGCACAATCTATTCTAATTCATTCATACGATCCATTCTAATTCATTCGTACGATCTATTCTAATTCATTCGTACGATCCATTCTAATTCATTCGCACGAATGTGTCCATTCTAATTCATTCATACAATCTATTCTAATTCATTCGTACGATCCATTCTAATTCATTCGTACAATCCATTCTATTTCATTCATACGATCCATTCTTATTCATTCGTATGATCCATTCTATTTCATTCGCACGATCCATTCTAATTCATTAGCACGATCCATTCTAATTCATTCGTACGATCCATTCTAATTCATTCGTACGATCCTTTCTAATTCATTAGCAGGATCCATTCTAATTCATTCGTACGATCCATTCTATTTTATTCCTACGATCCATTTCTATTTCATTCGTACGATCCATTCTAATTCATTCGTACGATCCATACTAATTCATTCATACGATCCATTCTAATTCATTTGCACGAATATATCAATTTTAATTCATTTGTAGGATACATTCGTGCGAGTGAATTAGAATGGATCGTACGAATGAATTAGAATGGATACATTCGTGCGAATGAATTAGAATGGATCGTATGAATGAATTAGAATGGATCATGCGAATGAATTAGAATGGATCGTATGAATGAATTAGAATGGATCGTACGAATGAATTATAATAGATCGTACGAAAGAATTAGAATGGATCGTATGAATACGATCCATTCTAATTCATTCGTACTATCCATTCTTATTCATTTCCATGAATGTATCCATTCTAATTCATACGTACGATCCATTCCAATTCATTTATACGATCCAATCTAATTCATTCATACAATCCATTCTAATTCATTCGCACGAATGTACGATCCATTCTTACTCATTCGTACGATCCATTCTAATTCATTCGCACGAATGTATCCATTATAATTCATTCGTACGATCCATTCTAATTCATTTGCACAATCCATTCTAATTCAGTCGTACGATCCATTCTAATTCATTCGCACGAATGTATCCATTCTAATTCATTCGTACGATCCATTCTAATTCCTTCGTATGATCCATTCATATTCATTCGTACGATCCATTCTAATTCCTTCATTCTAATTCATTCGCACGAATGTATCCATTCTAATTCATTCGTACGAACCATTCTAATCGTACGAATAAATTAGAATGGATCGTATGAACGAATTAGAATGGATACATACGAATGAATTAGAATGGATCGTATGAATGAATTAGATTGGATCGAATGAATGAATTAGAACGGATCGTACGAATGAATTAGAATGGATCGTAATAATGGATCATACATATGAATTTGTACGTATGAATGAATTAGTATGGATTGAATTAGAATGGATCGTACGAAGGAATTAGAATGGATCGTACGAATGAATTAGAGTGGATACATTCGTGCGAATGAATTAGAATGGATCGTACGAAGAGTAAGAATAGATCGTACGAATGAAATAGAATGGATCGTACGTATCAATTACAATGGATACATTCATGGGAATGAATTAGAATGGATCATACGAAGGAATAAGAATGGATCGTACGAAGGAATTAGAATGGATCATACGAATGAATTAGAATGGATACATTCGTGCAAAAGAATTAGAATGGATTGTATGAATGAATTAGAATGGATCGTACGAATAAATTAGAATGGATCGTACGAATGAATTAGATTGGATACATTCGTGCGAATGAATTAGAATGGATCGTACGAATGAGTAAGAATGGATCATACGAATGAAATAGAATGGATTGTACGAATGAATTAGAATGGATCGTGCGAATGAATTAGAATGGATCGTACGAATGAATTAGAATAGATCGTACGAATGAATTAGAATGGATTGTACAAATGAATTAGAATGGATCGTATGAATGAATTAGAATGGATCGTGCGAATGAATTAGAATGGATCGTACGAATGAATTAGCATGGATCGTGCTAATGAATTAGAATGGAACGTACGAATGAATTAGAATGGATCGTACGAATGAATTAGTATGGATCGTATGAATGAATTAGAATGGATCATGCGAATGAATTAGAATGGATCGTATAAATGAAATAGAATGGATTGTATGAATTAGAATGGATCGTACGAAGGAATTAGAATGGATTGTATGAATGAATTGGATTGGATCGTATTAATGAATTAGAATGGATCGTACGAATGAATTAGAATGGATCGTACAAATGAATTAGAATGGATCGTATGAATGAATTAGAATGGATCGTATGAATTAGAATGGATCGTACGATGGAATTAGAATGGATCGTATGAATAAATTAGATTGGATCGTATTAATGAATTAGAATGGATCGTATGAATGAATTAGATTGGATCGTATGAATGAATTAGAATGGATCGTGCGAATGAATTAGAATGGAACGTACGAATGTAATAGAATGGATTGTACGAATGAATTAGAATGGATCGTACGAATGAATTAGAATGGATACATTCGTGCAAAAGAATTAGAATGGATTGTATGAATGAATTAGAATGGATCGTGCAAATGAATTAGAATGGATCGTGCGAATGAATTAGAATTGATCGTACGAATGAATTAGAATAGATTGTGCGAATGAATTAGAATGGTTCGTACGAATGAATTAGAATGGATACATTCGTGCGAATGAATAAGAATGGATCGTATGAATGAATTAGAATGGATCGTATGAATGAATTAGAATAGATACATTCGTGCGAATGAATTAGAATGGATCATACGAATAAATTAGAATGGATCGTACGAATGAATTAGAATGGATCGTGCTAATGAATTAGAATAGATTGTGCAAATGAATTAGAATGGATCATACGAATGAATTAGATTGGATCGTATGAATGAATTAGAATGGATCGTGCCAATGAATTAGAATGGATCGTACGAATGAATTAGAATGGATACATTCGTGCAAATGAATTAGAATAGATCGTACGAATGAATTAGAATGCATTCTAATTCATTCATACGATCCATTCTAATTAGAATGGATCATACGATTGTGTAAGAATGGATCGTAGAGTAAGATTGGATCGTATGAATGAAATAGAATGGATCGTATGAATTAGAATGGATCGTACGAGGGAATTAGAATGGATTGTACGAATGAATTAGAATGGATCGTATGAATGAATTAGAATGGATACATTCGTGCGAATGCATTAGAATAGATTGTGTGACATACAATCCATTCAAATTCATTCGTACGATCTATTCTAATTCATTCGTACAATCCATTCTAATTCATTCATACAATCCATTCTAATTCTTTCGCACGATCCTTTCTAATTCATTCGTACGATCCATTCTAATTGATCGTACGAAGGAATTAGAATGGATGGGATACATTCGTGCGAATGAATTAGAATGGATCGTGCGAATGAATTAGAATGGATCGTACGAATGAATTAGAAAAGATCGTACGAAGGAATTAGAATGGATCGGATACATTCATACGAATGAATTAGAATGGATCGTACGAATGAATTAGAATGGATCGTACGAATTAATTAGAATGGATCGTACGAATGAATTAGAATGGATTCATTCGTGCGAATGAATTAGAATGGATCGTGCGAATGAATTAGAATGGATCGTACGAATGAATTAGAATGGATCGTACGAATGAATTAGAATGGATACATTCGTGCGAATGAATTAGATTGGATCGTACGAATGAGTAAGAATGGATCGTACGAATGAAATAGAATGGATTGTACGAATGAATTAGAATGGATCGTACGAATGAATTAGAATGGATACATCGTGCGAATGAATTAGAATGGATCGTATGAATGAATTAGAATGGATCGTACGAATGAATTAGAATGGATCGTGCGAATGAATTAGAATGGATCGTGCGAATGAATTAGAATGGATCGTACGAATGAATTAGAATGGATCGTACGAATGAATTAGAATGGATACATTCGTACGAATGAATTAGAATGGATCGTACGAATGAGTAAGAATGGATCATACGAATGAAATAGAATGGATCGTACGAATGAATTAGAATGGATCGTGCAAATGAATTAGAATGGATCGTACGAATGAAATAGAATAGATTGTGCGAATGAATTAGAATGGATCGTACGAATGAATTAGAATGGATCGTACAAATGAATTAGAATGGATCATATGAATGAATTAGAATGGATCGTGCGAATGAATTAGAATGGATCGTACGAATGAATTAGCATGGATCGTGCTAATGAATTAGAATGGAACGTACGAATGAATTAGAATGGATCGTACGAATGAATTAGAATGGATCATATGAATGAATTAGAATGGATCATGCGAATGAATTAGAATGGATCATATGAATGAAATAGAATGGATCGTATGAATTAGAATAGATCGTACGAAGGAATTAGAATGGATTGTATGAATGAATTGGATTGGATCGTATTAATGAATTAGAATGGATCGTACGAATGAATTAGAATGGATCGTATGAATGAATTAGAATGGATCGTACGAAGGAATTAGAATGGATCGTATGAATAAATTAGATTGGATCGTATTAATGAATTAGAATGGATCGTATGAATGAATTAGATTGGATCGTATGAATGAATTAGAATGGATCATGCGAATGAATTAGAATGGAAAGTACGAATGAAATAGAATGGATTGTACGAATGAATTAGAATGTATCACACGAATGAATTAGAATGGATACATTCGTGCAAAAGAATTAGAATGGATTGTATGAATGAATTAGAATGGATCGTGCAAATGAATTAGAATGGATCTTGCGAATGAATTAGAATTGATCGTACGAATGAATTAGAATAGATTGTGCGAATGAATTAGAATGGATCGTAGGAATGAATTAGAATGGATTCATTCGTGCGAATGAATTAGAATGGATCGTATGAATGAATTAGAATGGATCGAACGAATGAATTAGAATGGATCATACGAATGAATTAGAATGGATCGTGCTAATGAATTAGAATAGATTGTGCGAATGAATTACAATGGATCGTACGAATGAATTAGATTGGATCGTATGAATGAATTAGAATGGATCGTGCGAATGAATTAGAATGGATCATACGAATGAATTAGAATGGATACATTCGTGCAAATGAATTAGAATAGATCGTACCAATGAATTAGAATGCATTCTAATTCATTTATACGATCCATTCTAATTAGAATGGATCATACGATTGAGTAAGAAGGGATCGTAGAGTAAGATTGGATCGTATGAATGAAATAGAATGGATCGTATGAATTAGAATGGATCGTAGGAGGGAATTAGAATGAATCATACGAATGAATTAGAATGGATCGTATGAATGAATTAGAATGGATACAATCGTGCGAATGAATTAGAATAAATTGTGCGACATACAATCCATTCAAATTCATTTGTACGATCTATTCTAATTCATTCGTACAATCCATTCTAATTCATTCATACAATCCATTCTAATTCTTTCGCACGATCCTTTCTAATTCATTCGTACGATCCATTCTAATTGATCGTACGAAGGAATTAGAATGGATGGGATACATTCGTGTGAATGAATTAGAATGGATCGTGCGAATGAATTACAATGGATCGTACGAATGAATTAGAATAGATCGTACGAAGCAATTAGAATGGATCGGATACATTCGTACGAATGAATTAGAATGGATCGTACAAATGAATTAGAATGGATCGTACGAATTAATTAGAATGGATCGTACGAATGAATTAGAATGGATTCATTCGTGCGAATGAATTAGAATGGATCGTGCGAATGAATTAGAATGGATCGTACAAATGAATTAGAATGGATCGTATGAATGAATTAGAATGGATCGTACGAATGAATTAGAATGGATACATTCGTGCGAATGAATTAGAATGGATCATACGAATGAGTAAGAATGGATCGTACGAATGAAATAGAATGGATTGTACGAATGAATTAGAATTGATACATTCGTGTGAATGAATTAGAATGGATCGTGCGAATGAATTAGAATGGATCGTATGAATGAATTAGAGTGGATACATTTATGCTCGTACGATCCATTCTAATTCATTCGTACAATCCATTCTATTTTATTCGTACGATCCATTCTTACTCATTCGTACGATCCATTCTAATTCATTCGCACGAATGTATCTATTCTAATTCATTCGTATGATCCATTCTAATTCATTCGTACGATCCATTCTAATTCATTGGTACGATCCATTCTAATTCACTCGCACGTACGAATGAATTAGAATGGATCATACGAATGAGTAAGAATGGATCGTACGAATGAAATAGAAATAGATTGTATGCATGAATTAGAATGGATCGTACAAATGAATTAGAATAGATCGTACAAAGGAATTAGAATGGATCATAGGAATGAATTAGAATGAATGGATCATACGAATGAATTAGAATGGATACATTCATGCGAATGAATTAGAATGGATCGTACGAATGAGTAAGAATGGATCGTATGAATGAAATAGAATGGATTGTACGAAGGAATTAGAATGGATCATACGAATGAAATAGAATGGATCGTATGAAGGAATTAGAATGGATCATACGGTACGAAGGAATTAGAATGGATCGTACGAATGAATTAGAATGGATACATTCGTGCGAAAGAATTAGAATAGATCGCATGAATGGATTAGAATGGATCGTATGAATGAATTAGAATGGATCATGCGAATGAATTAGAATGGACCGTACGAATGAATTAGAATGGATCGTACGAAGGAATTAGAATGGATCGTACGAAAGAATTAGAGTGGATACATTCGTACGAATGAATTAGAATGGATCATATGAATGAATCGTACGAATGAATTAGAATGGATCATACAAATGAATTAGAATGGATTATACGAATGTATCCATTCTAATTCATTCATACGATCCATTCTAATTCCTTCGTACAATCCATTCTAATTCCTTTGTACGACCCATTATATTTCATTCGTATGATCCATTCTAATTCCTTTGTACGATCCATTCTAATTCATTCATACGATCCATTCTAATTCATTCACACGATCCATTCTAATTCATTCATACGATCTAATCTAATTCATTCATACGATCCATTCTAATTCATTCGTATGATCCATTCTAATTCATTCGCACGATCCATTCTAATTCATTCGTACAATGCACGATCCATTCTAATTCATTCATACGATCCAATCTAATTCATTCATACGATCCATTCTAATTCATTCGTATGTATCCATTCTAATTCATTCATACGATCCATTCTAATTCATTCGTACGATCCATTCTAATTCATTCGCACGATCCATTCTAATTCATTAATACGATCCATTCTAATTTATTCGTACGACACACGATCCATTCTATTATAATTCATTTGTACGATCCATTCTAATTCATTCGCACAATCTATTCAAATTCATTCGTACGGTCAATTCTAATTCATTCGCACAATCTATTCTAATTCATTCATACGATCCATTCTAATTCATTCGTACGATCTATTCTAATTCATTCATATGATCCATTCTAATTCATTCGCACGAATGTATCCATTCTAATTCATTCATACAATCTATTCTAATTCATTCGTACGATCCATTCTAATTCATTCGTACAATCCATTCTATTTCATTCATAGGATCCATTCTTACTCATTCGTATGATCCATTCTATTTCATTCGCACGATCCATTCTAATTCATTCGTACGATCCATTCTAATTCATTCGTGCGATCCTTTCTAATTCATTAGCATGATCCATTTTAATTCATTCGTACGATCCATTCTATTTTATTCATACGATCCATTTCTAATTCATTCGTACAATCCATTCTAGTTCATTCGTACGATCCATTCTAATTCATTCATACGATCCATTCTAATTCATTTGCACGAATATATCAATTTTAATTCATTTGTAGGATACATTCGTGCGAGTGAATTAGAATGGATCGTACGAATGAATTAGAATGGATTCATTCGTGCGAATGAATTAGAATGGATCGTATGAATGAATTAGAATGGATCGTGCGAATGAATTAGAATGGATCGTATGAATGAATTAGAATGGATCGTATGAATGAATTAGAATAGATCGTACGAAAGAATTAGAATGGATCGTATGAATACGATCCATTCTAATTCATTCGTACGATCCATTCTTATTCATTTCCTTGAATGTATCCATTCTAATTCATACGCACGATCCATTCCAATTCATTTATACGATCCAATCTTATTCATTCATATAATCCATTCTAATTCATTCGCACGAATGTATGATCCATTCTTACTCATTCGCACGATCCATTCTAATTCATTCGCACGAATGTATCCATTCTAATTCATTCGTACGATCCATTCTAATTCATTCGCACAATCCATTCTAATTCATTTGTACGATCCATTCTAATTCATTCGCACGAATGTATCCATTCTAATTCATTCGTACGATCCATTCTAATTCCTTCGTATGATCCATTCATATTCATTTGTACGATCCATTCTAATTCCTTCATTCTAATTCATTCACACGAATGTATCCATTCTAATTCATTCGTACGAACCATTCTAATCGTACGAATAAATTAGAATGGATCGTATGAACGAATTAGAATGGATACATACGAATGAATTAGAATGGATCGTATGAATGAATTAGATTGGATCGAATGAATGAATTAGAATGGATCATACGAATGAATTAGAATGGATCGTACGTATGAATTTGTACGTATGAATGAATTAGTATGGATTGAATTAGAATGGATCGTACGAAGGAATTAGAATGGATCGTACGAATGAATTAGAGTGGATACATTTGTGCGAATAAATTACAATGGATCGTACGAAGAGTAAGAATGGATCGTACGAATGAAATAGAATGGATCGTACGTATCAATTACAATGGATACATTCATGGGAATGAATTAGAATGGATCATACGAAGGAATAAGAATGGATCGTACGAAGGAATTAGAATGGATCATACGAATGAATTAGAATGGATACATTCGTGCAAAAGAATTAGAATGGATTGTATGAATGAATTAGAATGGATCGTACGAATGAGTAAGAATGGATTGTACGAATGAATTAAAATGGATAGTGTGAATGAACTAGAATGGATCGTACGCGATCCATTCTAATTCATTCGCACGATCCATTCTAATTCATTAATACGATCCATTCTAATTCATTCGTACGACGCACAATCCATTCTAATTCATTCATACGATCCAATCTAATTCATTCATATGATCCATTCTAATTCATTCGTATGTATCCATTCTAATTCATTCGCACGATCCATTCTAATTCATTCGTACGATGCACGATCCATTCTAATTCATTCATACGATCCAATCTAATTCATTCATACGATCCATTCTTATTCTTTCGCACGATCCATTCTAATTCATTCGCACGATCCATTCTAATTCATTCGTACAGTCCATTCTAATTCATTCGCACGATCCATTCTAATTCCTTCGTATGATTCATTCTAATTCATTCGTACAATCTATTCTAATTCATTCATACGTTCCATTCTAACTCCTTCGTACGATCCATTCTAATTCATTCATACGATCCATTCTAATTCATTCACACGAATGTATCCATTCTAATTCATTCGTACGATCCATTCTAAGTCATTCGCACGAATGTATCCATTCTAATTCCTTCGTACGATCCATTTTAATTCCTTCGTACGATCCATTCTAATTCCTTCGTACGATCCATTCTAATTCCTTCGTACGATCCATTCTGTTTCATTCGTATGATCCATTCTAATTCATTTGTATGATCCATTCTAATTCATTCGCACGATCCATTCTAATTCATTAATACGATCCATTCTAATTCATTCGTACGACGCACGATCAATTCTAATTCATTCATACGATCCAATCTAATTCATTCATACGATCCATTCTAATTCATTCGTATGTATCCAATCTAATTCATTCATACGATTCATTCTAATTCATTCGTACGATCCATTCTAATTCATTCGCACGATCCATTCTTACTCATTCGTATGATCCATTCTAATTCATTGATACAATCTATTCTAATTCATTCATACGATCCATTCTAAATCATTCGTGCGATCCATTCTAATTCATTCGCACGATCCATTCAAATTCATTCATATGATCCAATCTAATTCATTCGTACGATCCATTCTAATTCATTCGTACGATCCATTTTAATTGCTTCGTACGATCCATTCTAATTCATTCGCATGAATGTATCCATTCTAATTCATTCGTACGATCCATTCTAATTCATTCGTACGATCCAATCTAATTCATTCATACGATCCAATCTAATTCATAAGTACGATACATTCTAATTCATTCATACGATCCATTCTAACGTACGAATGAATTAGAATGGATCATGCGAATGAATTAGAATGGATCGTATGAATGAAATAGAATGGATTGTACGAATGAATTTGAATGGATTCATTCGTACGAATGAATTAGAATGGATCGTAAGAATGAATTAGAATGTATCGTGCGAATGAATTAGAATTGATCGTATGAATGAAATAGAATGGATCGTGCGAATGAATTAGAATTGATCGTATGAATGAAATAGAATGGATCGTATGAATTAGAATTGATCGTACGAATGAATTAGAATGGATCGTACGAATGAATTAGAATGGCATACGATCCATTCTAATTCATTAGCACGAAAAAACACGATCCACTCACGTACGAATAAATTAGAATAAATTAGAATGGATTGTATGAATGAATTAGAATGGATCGTGCGAATGAATAAAAATGGATCGTGCGAATGAATTAGAATTGATCGTGTGAATGAATTAGAATAGATCGTACGAATAAATTAGAATGGATCGTACAAATGAATTAGAATGGATCGGATACATTCGTGCGAATGAATTAGAATGGATCATACGAATGAGTAAGAATGGATCGTTCGAATGAAATAGAATGGATTGTACGAATGAATTAGAATGGATCGTACGAATGAATTAGAATGGATCGTGCGAATGAATTAGAATGGATCGTACGAATGAATTAGAATAGATACATTCGTGCGAATGAATTAGAATGGATCGTACAAATGAATTAGAATGGATCGTACCAATGAAATAGAATGGATTGTACGAATGAATTAGAATGGATCGTACGAATGAATTAGAATGGATCGTATGAGTGCGAATGAATTAGAATGGATCGTGCGAATGAATTAGAATGGATCGTATTAATGAATTAGAATGGATTGTGCGAATGAATTAGAATGGATCGTTTGAAAGAGTAAGAATAGATCGTGCGAATGAATTAGAATGGATCGTAAAAGAATTAGAATGGATTGTATGAATGAATTAGAATGGATCGTATGAATGAATTAGAATGGATCGTACGAATGAATTAGAATGGATACATTCGTGCGAATGAATAAGAATGGATCGTGCGAATGAATTAGAATGGATCGTACGAATGAATTAGAATGGATCGTATGAATGAATTGATTGTGCGAATGAATTAGAATGGATCGTATGAATGAATTAGATTGGATCGTATGAAAGAATTAGAATGGATCGTGCGAATGAATTAGAATGGATCGTACTAATGAATTAGAATGGATCGTATGAATGAACTAGAACGGATCATACGAATAAATTAGAATGAATTAGAATAGATCGTACATTCTAATTCCTTCGTACGATCCATTCTAATACCTTCGTACGAATTAGAATGGATCGTACGAAGGAATTAGAATGGATCATATGAATGAATTAGAATGGATACATTCGTGCGAATGAATTAGAATGGATCGTATGAATGAGTAAGAATGGATCATACGAATGAAATAGAATGAATTGTACGAATGAATTAGAATGGATTCATTAGTGCGAATGAATTAGAATGGATCGTACGAATGAATTAGAATAGATCGTATGAATGAATTAGAATGGATACATTCGTGCGAATGAGTTAGAATGGATCGTACGAATGAATTAGAATGGATCGTACGAAGGAATTAGAATGGATTGTACGAATGAAATAGATGGATACATTCATGCGAATGAATTAGAATAGATCGTACGAATGAGTAAGAATGGATCGTACGAATGAAATAGAATGGATTGTACGAACGAATTAGAATGGATCGTACGAATGAATTAGAATAGATTGTGCGAATGAATTAGAATGGATCGTACGAATGAATTAGAATGGATCGTAATTCATTCGTACGATCCATTCTATTTCATTCGTACGATCCACTATTACGATCCATTCTAATTCATTCGTACAATCCATTCTAATTCATTCACACAATCTATTCTAATTCATTCATACGATCCATTCTATTTCATTAGCACGATCCATTCTAATTCATTCATACAATCCATTCTAATTCATTCGTATTATCCATTCTAATTTATTCGTACGATCCATTCTAATTCATTCATACGATCCATTCTATTTCATTCGTACGATCCATTATATTTCATTCGTATCATCCATTCTAATTCATTCGTACGATCCATTCTAATTCCTTCGTACGATCCATTCTAATTCATACGATCCATTCTATTTCATTCATACGATCCATTCTAATTCATTCGCATGATCTATTCTAATTCATTTGTATCCATTCTATTTCATTCGTACGATCAATTCTATTACATTCGTACGATCCACTCTAATTCATTCGCACAATCTATTCTAATTCATTCGTACGATCCATTCTAATTCATTCGTACGATCCATTCTAATTCATTCGTACAATCCATTCTAATTTATTCGCATGAATGTATCCATTCTAATTCATTCGTACGATCCATTCTAATTCATTCGCACGATCCATTCAAATTCATTCATACAATCTATTCTAATTCTTTTGCATGAATGTATCCTTTCTAATTCATTCGTACGTATGAAGGAATTAGAATGGATCGAATGGATCATACGAATGAGTAAGAATGGATTGTACGAATGAAATAGAATGGATCATACGAATGAAATAGAATGGATCGTACGAAGGAATTAGAATGGATCGTACGAAGGAATTAGAATGGATCGTACGAATGAATTAGAATGGATCGTATGAATGAATTAGAATGGATCGTACAAATGAATTGGAATAGATACATTCATTCAAAAGAATTAGAATGGATTGTATGAATGAATTAGAATGGATTGTACGAATGAATTAGAATGGATCGTACGAATGAATTAGAATTGATACATTCGTGCGAATGAATTGGAATGGATCGTATGAATGAATTAGAATGGATACATTCGTGCGAATGAATTAGAATGGATTGTAAGAATGAATTAGAATGGATCATATGAATGAATTAGAATGGATCGTGCGAATGAATTAGAATGGATCGTACAATTGAATTAGAATGGATCATATGAATGAATTAGAATGGATCGTGCAAATGAATTAGAATGGATCGTACGAATGAATTAGAATGGATCGTATGAATGAATTAGAATGGATCGTGCGAATGAATTAGAATGGATCGTAAGAATGAAATAGAATGGATCGTATGAATTAGAATGGATCATACAAATGAATTAGAATGTATCATACGAATGAAATAGAATGGATCGAATGAAGGAATTAGAATGGATCGTACGAAGGAATTAGAATGGATCGTACAAAGGAATTAGAATGGATCGTACGAAGGAATTAGAATGGATCGTGCTAATGAATTAGAATGGATCGTACGAAAGAATTAGAATGGATCGTACGAATGAATTAGAATGGATCGTGCGAATGAATTAGAATGGATCGTACGAATGAATTAGAATGGATACATTCGTGCGAATGAATTAGAATGGATCGTACGAATGAATTAGAATAGATCGTATGAATGAATTAGAATAGATTGTGCGAATGAGTAAGTATGGATCGTACGAAGGAATTAGATTGGATCGTATGAATGAATTAGAATGGATCGTGCGAATGAATTAGAATGGATCGTACGAATGAATTAGAATGAATCGTATGAATGAATTAGAATGGATCGTACAAAGGAATTAGAATGGATCGTACGAATGAATTAGAATAGATCGTATTAATGAATTAGAATAGATTGTGCGAATGTATTAGAATGGATCGTATGAATGAATTAGAACGGATACATTCGTGCGAATGAATTAGAATGGATCAAATGAATGAATTAGAATGGATCGTATGAAGGAATTAGAATGGATCGTACGAAGGAATTAGAATGGATCGTACGAAGGAATTAGAATGGATCGTACGAATGAATTAGATTGGATCGTATGAGTATGAATGAATTAGAATGTGGATACATTCGTGCGAATGAATTAGAATGGATCGTATGAATGAATTAGATTGGATCGATTGTATGAATGAATTAGAATGAATACATTCGTGCGAATGAATTAGAATGGATCGTACGAATAAATAAGAATGGATCGTACATTCGTGTGGATCATACAAATGAAATAGAATGGATTGTACGAATGAATTAGAATGGATCGTACGACTGAATTTGAATGGATACATTCGTGCAAATGAATTAGAATGGATCGTGCTAATGAATTAGAATTGATCGTACGAATGAATTAGAATGGATCGTACGAATGAATTAGAATAGATCGTACGAATGAGTAAGAATGGATCGTACGAATGAAAAAGAATGGATTGAACGTATCAATTAGAATGGATACATTCGTGACGATCCATTCTAATTCATTTATACGATCCATTCTAATTCATTCGCACGTACGAATGAATTAGAATGGATCGTACGAATGAATTAGAATGGATACATTCGTGCGAATGAATTAGAATGGATCGTACGAAGGAATTAGAATGGATCGTACGAAAGAATTAGAATGGATCGTACGAAGGAATTACAATAGATCGTACGAATGAATTAGAATGGATACATTCGTACAATCCATTCTAATTCCTTCGTACGATCCATTCTAATTCATTCGCACGATCCATTCTAATTCATTCATACGATCCATTCTAATTCATTAATACAATCCATTCTAATTCATTCTAATTTATTCGTACGTGAGTGGATCGTGTTTTTTCATGCTAATGAATTAGAATGGATCGTATGCCATGCTATTTCAATCGTACGATCCATTCTTACTCATTCGTACGATCCATTCTAATTCATTCGTACGATCCATTCTAATTTATTCGCACAATCTATTCTAATTCCTTCGTACGATCCATTCTATTTCATTCATTCATATGATCCATTCTAATTCATTCGTACGAATGTATCCACTCTAATTCATTCATACGATCCATTCTATTTCATTCGTACGATCTATTATTGCGATCCATTCTAATTCATTCGTACGATCCATTCTAATTCATTCGCACAATCTATTATAATTCATTCGTACGATCTATTCTAATTCATTAGCACGATCCATTCTAATTCATTCATACAATCCATTCTAATTCATTCATACGATCCATTCTAATTCATTCGTATTATCCATTCTAATTCATTCGTACGATCCATTCTATTTCATTCGCACGATCCATTCTATTCATTCGTATGATCTATTCTAATTCATTCGTACGATCCATTCTAATTCCTTCGCACGATCCATTCTCATTCATACGATCCATTCTATTTCATTCATACGATCCATTCTAATTCATTCGCACGATCTATTCTAATTCATTTGTATCCATTCTATTTCATTCGTACGATCCATTCTAATTCATTCGCACGAATGTATCCATTCTAATTCATTCGTACGATCCATTCTAATTCCTTCATACGATCCATTCTAATTCCTTCGTACGATTCATTCTAATTCATTCGTACGATCCATTATAATTCATTCGTACACGTGCACGATCCATTCTAATTCATTCGCACGAATGTATCCATTCTAATTCATTCGTACGATCCATTCTAATTCATTCGTACGATCCATTCTAATTCTTTCGTACGATCCATTCTAATTCCTTCGTACGATCCATTCTAATTCATTCATATGATCCATTCTAATTCTTTCGTACGATCCATTCTAATTCATTCGTACAATCCATTCTAATTCATTCGTACGATCCATTCTAATTCATTCATGATCCGTTCAAATTCTTTCGTACGATCCATTCTAATTCATTCGTACGATCCATTTTAATTCATTCGCACGATCCATTCTAATTCATTCGCACGATCCATTCTAATTCATTCGTACGATCCATTCTAATTCATTCGTACGATCCATTCTAATTCCTTTGTACGATCCATTCTAATTCCTTCGTATGATCCATTCTAATTCATTCACACAATCCATTCTAATTCATTCATACGATCCATTCTAATTCATTCGCACGATCCATTCTAATTCAGTCGCACGAATGTATCCATTCAAATTCATTCGTACGATCCATTCTAATTCCTTCGTACGATCCATTCTAATTCCTTCGTACGATCCATTCTAATTCATTCGTATGATATATTCTAATTCATTCGCATGAATATATCCATTCTAATTCATTCGTACGATCTATTCTAATTCATTCGTACGATCCATTCTGATTTATTCGTACGATCCATTCTAATTCATTCGTACGATCCATTCTAATTCCTTCGTATGGTCCATTCTAATTCATTCATACGATCTATTCTAATTCCTTCGTACGATCCATTCTAATTTATTCGTACGATCCATTCTAATTCATTCCTACGATCCATTCTAATTCATTCGTACGATCCAATCTAATTCCTTCGTAAAACGATCCATTCTATTTTATTCGCACGATCCATTCTAATTCATTCATACGATCCAATCTAATTCATTCGTACGATCCATTCTAATTCATTCGTACGATCCATTCTAATTCCTTCGTACGATCCATTCTAATTCCTTCGTACGATCCATTCTAATTCAATCGTACGATCCATTCTAATTCAATCGTATGATCCATTCTAATTCATTTGCACGAATATATCCATTCTAATTCATTCGTACGATCCATTCTAATTCATTCATACGATCCATTCTAATTCATTCGTATGATCCATTCTATTTTATTCGTACGATCCATTCTAATTTCTTTGTTCTAATTCACTCATACGATCCATTCTAATTCATTCGTATGATCCATTCTAATTCCTTTTTTCTAATTCATTCATACGATCCATTGTAATTCATTCGTACAATCCATTCTAATTCATTCGTACGATCCATTCTAATTCATTCGCACAAATGTATCCATCCTTTGTACGATCCATTCTAATTCATTCGTACGATCCATTCTAATTCATTCGCACGTTCCATTCTAATTCATTCATACGATCCATTCTAATTCATTCGCACGAATGTATCCATTCTAATTCATTCGTATCCATGTTAATTCATTCGTACGGATTGTGCGAATGAATTAGAATGGATCGTGCGAATGAATTAGAATGGATTATACGAATGAAAAAGAATGGATCGTATGAATGAATTAGAATGGATCGTGTGGATCGTATGAATGAATTAGATTGGATCGTATGAATGAATTAGAATGGATCGTGCGTCGTACGAATGAATTTGAATGGATCGTATTAATGAATTAGAATGGATGCGAATGAATTAGAATGGATCGTATGAAGGAATTACAATGGAACATTCATTCATACAATCCATTCTAATTCTTTCACGAATGTATCCATTCTAATTCATTCGTACGATCGATTTTAATTCATTCATACGATCCAATCTAATTCATTCATACGATCCATTCTAATTCATTCGTACGATCCATTCTAATTCATTCGCACAATCTATTCTAATTCATTCGTACGATCAATTCTAATTCAATAGCATGATCCATTCTAATTCATTCGTACGATCTATTCTATTTCATTCGAACTATCCATTCTTACTTATTCGTACGATCCATTCTAATTCATTCGCACGAATGTATCCATTCTAATTCCTTCGTACAATCTATTCTATTTCATTCGTACGATCCATTCTTACTCATTCGTACGATCCATTCTAATTCATTCGCACGAATGTATTAATTCTAATTCATTCGTACAATCCATTCTATTTCATTCGTACGATCCATTCTAATTCATTCGTACGTTCCATTCTAATTCATTCGCACGAATGTATCCATTCTAATTTATTCGTACGATCCTTTCTAATTCCTTCGTACGATCTATTCTTATTCATTCGCACGATCCATTCTAATTCCTTCATTCTAATTCATTCGCACGAATGTATCCATTCTAATTCATTCGTACGATCCATTCTAATCGTACGAATGAATTAGAATGGATCGTATGAATGAATTAGAATGGATACATACGAATGAATTAGAATGGATCGTATGAATGAATTAGATTGGATCGTATGAATGAATTAGAATTAGATTGGATCGTACGAAGGAATTAGAATGGATCGTATGAATGAATTAGATTGGATCGTACGATTGAATTAGATTGGATCGTATGAATGAATTAGATTGGATCGTACGAAGGAATTAGAATGGATCGTACGATGGAATTAGAATAGATTGTGCGAATGAATTAGCATGGATCGTACGATTGAATTAGAATGGATCGTACGAATGAATTAGATTGGATCGTATCAATGAATTAAAATGGATCGTGCGAATGAATTAGAATGGATCGTACGAATGAATTAGAATGGATCGTATGAATGAATTAGAATGGATCGTACAAAGGATGGATACATTCGTGCGAATGAATTAGAATGGATCGTACGAATGAATTAGAATGAATCGTACTAATGAATTAGAATGGATCGTATGAATGACTTAGAATGGATCGTATGAATGAATTAGAATGGATCATACGAATGAGTAAGAATGGATCGTACGAATGAAATAGAATGGATTGTATGAATGAATTAGACTGGATCGTACAAATGAATTAGAATGGATATATTCGTGCGAATGAATTAGAATGGATACATTCGTGCGAATGAATTAGAATAGATCGTATGAATGAACTAGAATGGATCGTATGAATGAATTAGAATGGATCGTGCGAATGAATTAGAATGGATCGCACGAATGAATTAGAATGGATCGCACGAATGAATTAGAATGGATCGTACGAAGGAATTAGAATAGATCGTATGAATGAATTAGAATGGATCGTATGAATGAATTAGAGTGGATACATTCATACGAATGAATTAGAATGGATCATATGAATTTATCGTACGAATGAATTAGAATGGATTGTACGAATGAATTAGAATGGATACATTCGTGCAAAAGAATTAGAATGGATTGTATGAATGAATTAGAATGGATCATGCGAATGAATTAGAATGGATCGTACGAATGAAGTAGAATGGAAACATTCGTGCGAATGAATTAGAGTATGATCCATTCTTACTCATTCGTATGATCCATTCTAATTCATTCGTACTAGTGTATCCACTCTATTTCATTCGTACGATCAATTCTAATTCATTCACATGATCCATTCTAATTCATTCGTATGATCCATTCTATTTCATTCGTACGATCCATTCTAATTCATTCATACGATCTATTTTAATTCTTTCGCACGAATGTATCTTCTCTAATTCATTTGTACGAATGTATCCATTCTATTTCATTCGTACGATCCTTTCTAATTCCTTCGTATGATCTATTCTAATTCATTAGCACGATCCATTCTAATTCATTCGTACGATCCATTCTAATTCATTCGTACGATCCATTCTAATTCATTCGCACGATCTATTCTAATTCATTTGTATCCATTCTATTTCATTTGTACGATCCATTCTATTTCATTCGTACGATCCATTCTAATTCATTCGCACAATCTATTCTAATTCATTCGTACGATCCATTCTAATTCATTCGTACGATCCATTCTAATTCATTCGTACAATCCATTCTAATTTATTCGCACGAATGTATCCATTCTAATTCATTCGTACGACCCATTCTAATTCATTTGCACGATCCATTCTAATTCATTAATACGATCCATTCTAATTCATTCGTACGATCTATTCTAATTCATTCATACGATCCATTCTAATTCATTCGCACGATCCATTCTAATTCATTCGTACAATCCATTCTAATTCATTTGTACAATCCATTCTAATTCATTCGCACGTACGATCCATTCTAATTCCTTCACACGATCCATTCTAATTCATTCATACGATCCAATCTAATTCATTCATACGATCCATTCTAATTCATTCGCACGAATGTATCCATTCTAATTCATTCGTATGATCTATTCTAATTCATTCGCACAATGTATTCTAATTCATTCGTACGATCCATTCTAATTCATTCGCACGATCAATTCTAATTCATTCGCATGATCCATTCTAATTCATTCATACGATCCATTCTAATTCATTCGCACGATCCATTCTAATTCATTCATACGATCCATTCTAATTCATTCATACGATCCATTCTAATTCATTCGCACAATCTATTCTAATTCATTCATACGATCCATTCTTACTCATTCGTATTATCCATTCTAATTCATTCGCACTGATGTATCCATTCTAATTCATTCATACGATCCATTCTAATTCATTCAAACAATCCATTCTAATTCTTTCACACGATCCATTCTAATTCATTCGTACGATCCTTTCTAATTCATTCGTACAATCCATTCTATTTTATTCGTACGATATATTCTAATTCATTCGTACGATCCATTCTAATTCATTCCCACGAATGTATCCACGAACTATTCTATTTCATTCATACGATCCATTCTAATTCATTCGCACGATACATTCTAATTCATTCGTACGATCCATTCTTATTCATTCCCATGAATATATCCATTCTAATTCATATGTACGATCCATTCTAATTCTTTTATACAATCCAATCTAATTCATTCATACAATACATTCTAATTCATTCGCACGAATGTACGATCAATTCTTACTCATTCGTACGATCCATTCTAATTCATTCGCACGAATGTATCCATTCTAATTCATTCGTACGATCTATTCTAATTCATTCGTACGATCCATTCTAATTCATTCGTACGATCCACTCTAATTCATTCGCATGATCCATTCTAATTCATTCATATGATCCATTCTAATTCATTTGCACGATCCATTCTAATTCATTCATACGATCCATTTTAATTCATTCGCACGAATGTATCCAATGGATCGTACGAATGAATTAGAATGGATTGAATGAATGAATTAGATTGGATCGTATAAGTGAATTAGAATGGATCGTACATGTGAATTAGAATGGATACATTCATGGGAATGAATAAGAATGGATCGTACGAAAGAATTAGAATAGATCGTACGAATGAATTAGAATGGATCGTATGAATGAATTAGAATTGATCGTGCGAATGAATTAGAATGGATCGTACGAATGAATTAGAATGGATACATTCGTGCGAATGAATTAGAATGGATCATACGAATGAATTAGAATGGATCGTACGAATGAATTAGAATGGATACATTCGTGGAAAAGAATTAGAATGGATTGTATGAATGAATTAGAATGGATCGTGCGAATGAATTAGAATGGATCGTACGAATGAATTAGAATGGATACATTCGTGCGAATGAATTAGAATGGATTGTACGAATGAATTAGAATGGATCGTACGAATGAATTAGAATGGATCGTGTGAAAGAATTAGAATGGATTGTACGAATGAATTAGAATGGATACATTCGTGCGAATGAATCAGAATGGATTGTATGAAAGAATTAGAATGGATCGTGCGAATGAATTAGAATGGATCGTACGAATGAATTAGATTGGATACATTCGTACGATCCATTCTAATTCATTCATCATACGAAAGAATGGATCGTACGAATGAATTAGATTGGATCGTATGAATGAATTAGAATGGATCGTACGAATGAATTAGAATGGATCGTACGAATGAATTTGAATGGATTGTATGAATAAATTAGAATGGATCATATAAATGAATTAGAATGGATACATTCGTGCAAATGAATTAGAATGGATCGTATGAATGAATTAGATTGGATCGTATGAATGAATTAGAATGGATCGTGCGAATGAATTAGATTGGATCGTATGAATGAATTAGATTGGATCGTATTAATGAATTAGAATGGATCGTACGAATGAATTAGAATGGATCGTACGAATGAATTAGAATGGATACATTCGTGCGAATGAATCGTACGAAGGAATTAGAATGGATCGTACGAATGAATTAGAATGGATATATTCGTGCGAATGAATTTGAATGGATCGTACGAATTAGTAAAAATGGATCGTACGAATGAAATAGAATGGATCATACGATTGAATTAGAATGGATATATTCGTGCAAATGAATTAGAATGGATCGAAGGAATGAATTAGAATAGATCGTATTAATGAATTAGAATGGATCGTGCGAATGAATTAGAATGGATCGTACGAATGAATTAGAATGGATCGTATGAATGAATTAGAATAGATACATACGAATGAATTAGAATGGATCATATGAATGAATTAGATGAATTAGAATGGATCGTACGAATGAATTAGAATAGATTGTGCGAATGAATTAGAATGGATCATACTTATGATTAAAATGGATCGTACGCATTCTAATTCATTCGCACGATCCATTCTAATTCATTCGCACGAATGTATCCGATCCATTCTAATTCCTTCGTACGATCCATTATAATTTATTCGTACGATCCATTCTAATTTATTCGTACGAATTAGAATGGATTGTATGAATGAATTAGAATGGATCGTACGAATGAATTAGAATGGATCGTACGAATGAATTAGAATAGATTGTACGAATGAATTAGAATGGATCGTGTGAAAGAATTAGAATGGACTGTATGAATGAATTAGAATGGATCGTATGAATGATTTAGAATGGATCGTGCGAATGAATTAGAATGGATTGTACGAATGAATTAGAATGGATCGTATGAATGAATTAGAATGGATCGTGCGAATGAATTAGAATGGATCGTATGAATGAATTAGAATGGATTGTGCGAATGAATTAGAATGGATTGTACGAATGAATTAGAACGGATCGTACGAATGAATTAGATTAGATCGTGCGAATGAATTAGAATGGATCGTACGAATGAATTAGAATGGATCGTATGAATGAATTAGAATGGATCGTGCGAATGAATTAGAATGGATCGTGCGAATGAAATAGAATGGATACAAATGAATTAGAATGGATCATACGAATGAATTAGAATGGATCGTATGAGTGAATTCGAATGGATCGTGCGAATGAATTAGAATGGATTGTACGAATGAATTAGAATGGATCTTGCTAATGAGTAAGAATGGATCGTACGAATGAAATATAATGGATTGTACGCGATCCATTCTAATTCATTCGTACGATCCATTCTAATTCATTCGCACGATCCATACGATCCAATCTAATTCATTCATACGATCCAATCTAATTCATTCATACGATCCATTCTAATTCATTCGTATGTATCCATTCTAATTCATTCATACGATCCATTCTAATTCATTCGTACGATCCATTCTAATTCATTCGCACGATCCATTCTAATTCATTAATACGATCCATTCTAATTCATTCGTAAGACGCACGATCCATTCTAATTCATTCATACGATCCAATCTAATTCATTCATACGATCCATTCTAATTCATTCGTATGTATCCATTCTAATTCATTCATATGATCCATTCTAATTCCTTCGTACGATCCATTCTAATTCATTTATACGATCCAATCTAATTCATTCATAAAATCCACTCTAATTCAATCGCACGAATGTACGATCCATTCTTACTCATTCGTACGATCCATTCTAATTCATTCGCACGAATGTATCCATTCTAATTCATTCGTACGATCCATTCTAATTCATTCGCACAATCCATTCTAATTCATTCGTACGATCCATTCTAATTCATTCGCATGAATGTATCCATTCTAATTCATTCGTACGATCCATTTTAATTCCTTCGTACGATCCATTCTTATTCATTCGCACGATCCATTCTAATTCCTTCATTCAAATTCATTCGCACGAATGTATCCATTCTAATTCATTCATACGATCCATTCTAATCGTACGAATGAATTAGAATGGATCGTATGAATGAATTAGAATGGATCGTGTGAAAGAATTAGAATGGATTGTATGAATGAATTAGAATGGATCGTATGAATGAATTAGATTGGATCGTATTAATGAATTAGAATGGATCGTGCAAATGAATTAGAATGGATCGTACGGATCCATTCCATTTCATTCGTATGATCCATTCTAATTCCTTCGTACGATCCACTCTTATTCATTCCAAAGAATATATCCATTCTAATTCATACGTATGATCCATTCTAATTCATTTATACGATCCAATCTAATTCATTCATACAATCCATTCTAATTCATTCGCACGAATTTATCCATTCTAATTTATTCGTACGATCCATTCTATTTCATTCGTATGAATCGATACATTCGTGCGAATGAATTAGAATGGATCGTACGAATGAATTAGAATGGATCGTACGAATGAATTAGAATGGATCGTACGAAGGAATTAGAATGGATCGGATACATTCGTGCGAATGAATTAGAATGGATCGTGCGAATGAATTAGAATGGATTGTACGAATGAATTAGAATGGATTGAATTAGAATGAATCGTACGAATGAATTAGAATGGATCGTATGAATGAATTAGAATAGATCGTATGAATGAATTAGATTGGATAGTATGAATGAATTAGAATGGATCGTGCGAATGAATTAGAATGGATCGTACGAATGAATTAGAATAGATCGTAGGAATGAATTAGAATGGATTTGTACGAATGAATTAGAATGGATCATATGAATGAATTCTTATGAATGAATTAGAATGGATCGTGCGTAGAAATTAGAATGTATCCAATGGATTGTACGAATGAATTAGAATGGATTCATTCGTGCGAATGAAATAGAACAGATTGTGCAAATCAATTAGAATGGATCGTACGAAGGAGTTAGAATGGATCGTACGAATGAATTAGAATGGATCGTACGAATGAATTAGAATGGATACATTCGTGTGAATGAATTAGAATAGATTGTGCGACTTACAATCCATTCTAATTCATTCGTACGATCTATTCTAATTCATTCATACGATCCATTCTAATTCATTCATACAATCCATTATAATTCTTTCGCACGATCCTTTCTAATTCATTCGTACGATCCATTCTAATTGATCGTACGAAGGAATTAGAATGGATCGGATACATTCGTGCGAATGAATTAGAATGGATCGTGCGAATGAATTAGAATGGATCGTACGAATGAATTAGAATGGATCGTATGAATGAATTAGAATGGATCGTACGAATGAAATAGAATGGATCGTACGAATGAATGAATTTGGATCGTGCTAATGAATTAGAATGGATCGTACGAATTACGAATAAATTAGAATGAATTAGAATGGATCGTACGAATGAATTAGAATGGATCGTACGAATGAATTAGAATGGATACATTCGTGCGAATGAATTAGAATGGATCGAACGAATGAGTAAGAATGGATCGTACGAATGAAATAGAAGGGATTGTACGAATGAATTAGAATGGATCGTACGAATGAATTAGAATGGATACATTCGTGCGAATGAATTAGAATGGATCGTATGAATGAATTAGAATAGATCGTATGAGTGAATTAGAATGGATCGTACGAATGAATTAGAATGGATTGTACGAATGTATCCATTCTAATTCATTCGTACGATCCATTCTAATTTCTTCGTACAATCCATTCTAATTCATTCGTACGATCCATTCTAATTCATTCGCACGATCCATTTTAATTCATTCGTATGGAATGGATCGTACGAATGAATTAGAATGGATACATTCATGCAAAAGAATTAGAATGGATTATATGAATGAATTAGAATGGATCATACGAATGAAATTAGAATGGATCGTACGAAGTAATTAGAATGGATCGTACGAAGGAATTAGAATGGATCGTACGAATGAATTAGAATGGATCGTACGAAGGAATTAGAATGGATCGTACGAATGAATTAGAATGGATCATACGAATGAACTAGAATGGATCGTACAAAGGAATTAGAATGGATCATACGAATGAAATATAATGGGTCGTACAAAGGAATTAGAATGGATCGTACGAATGAATTAGAATGGATACATTCGTGCGAAAGAATTAGAATAGATCGTATGAATGAATTAGAATGGATCGTATGAATGAATTAGAATGGATCGTATGAATGAGTTAGATTGCATCGTATTAATGAATTAGAATGGATCGTGCGAATGAATTAGAATGGAACGTATGAATGAATTCGAATAGATCGTACGAATGAGTAAGAATGGATCGTACGAATGTATTCGTGCGTGTGAATGATTTAGAATGGATCGTATGAATGAATTAGAATGGATCGTGCGAATGAATTAGAATGGATTGTACGATCCATTCTAATTCATTCATACAATCCATTCTAATTCTAATTCGTACGATCCATTCTAATTCATTCGCACGATCTATTCTAATTCATTCGTATGATCCATTCTAATTCATTCGTATGCGAATGAATTAGAATGGATCGTACAAATGGGTAAGAATGGATCGTACGAATGAAATAGAATAGATTGTGCAAATGAATTAGAATGGATCGTACGAATGAATTAGAATGGATACATTCGTGCGAATGAATTAGAATGGATACATTCATGCGAAAGAATTAGAATAGATCGTATGAATTAATTAGAATGGATCGTATGAATGAATTAGAATGGATCGTGCGAATGAATTAGAATGGATCGTACGAATGAATTAGATTGGATCGTTGAATTAGAATGGATCATACGAATGAGTAAGAATGGATTGTACGAATGAATTAGAATGGATCGTGCGTATGAATTAGAATGGATCGTGCGAATGAATTAGAATGGATTGTACGAATGAATTAGAATAGATCGTACGAATGAATTAGAATAGATCGTACGAATGAATTAGAATGGATCATACGAATGAATTAGAATTGATCATGCGAATAAATTAGAATGGATCGTACGAATGAATTAGAATGGATACATTCGTGCGAATAAATTAGAATGGATCATACGAATGAATTAGAATGGATCGTGCAAATGAATTAGAATGGATACATTCGTGCAAATGAATTAGAATGGATCGTATGAATGAATTAGAATGGATCGTAGGAGTGAATTTGAATGGATCGTGCGAATGAATTAGAATGGTATGAATGAATTAGAATCGATCGTACGTATGAATTAGAATGGATACATTCATTGGAATGAATTAGAATGGATCGTACAAAGGTATTAGAATGGATGCGAATGAATTAGAATGGAATGGATCGTACTTATGAATTAGAATGGATCGTATGAATGAATTAGAATGGATACATTTGTGCGAATGAATTAGAATGGATTGTACGAATGAATTAGAATTGATCGTATGAATGAATTAGAATAGATTGTATGAATGAATTAGAATGGATCGTATGAATGAATTAGAATCGATCCGTGCGAATGAATTAGAATGGATCGTACAAATGAATTAGAATGGATCGTACGAAGGTATTAGAATGGATCGTACGATGGAATTAGAATGGATCATACGAATAAATTAGAATGGATTGTACGAATGAAATAGAATGGATTGTACGAATGAATTAGAATGGATCATACGAATGAATTAGAATGGATCATATGAATGTATTAGAATGGATCGTATGAAAGAGTTAGAATGTATTGCGTACGAATGAATTAGAATGGATACATTCGTCGCACAATCTATTCTAATTCATTTGTACGATCCATTCTAATTCATTCGTACGATCCATTCTATTTCATTCGCACGATCCATTCTAATTAATTCGCACGAATGTATCCATTCTAATTCATTTATATGATCCATTCTAATTCATTCATACAATCCATTCTATTTCTTTCTCACGATCCATTCTAATTCATTCGTACGATCCATTCTAATTCATTCGTACAATCCATTATATTTCATTCGTACGATCCATTCTAATTCATTCGTACGATCCATTCTAATTCATTCGTACGAAGGAATTAGAATGGATCGTGAATGAATTAGAATGGATCGTACGAATGAATTAGAATGGATCGTACGAATGAATTAGAATGGATCATACGAAGGAATTAGAATGGATCGTACGAATGAATTAGTATGGATACATTCGTGCGAATGAATTAGAATGGATCGTACGAATGAGTAAGAATGGATCGTACGAAAGAATTAGAATGGATTGTTTGAATGAATTAGAATTGATCGTGCGAATGAATTAGAATGGATCATACGAATGAATTAGAATGGATCGTACGAATGATTTAGAATGGATCGTATGAATGAAATAGAATGGATCATATGAATTAGAATGGATCGTACGAAGGAATTAGAATGGATCGTATGAATGAATTAGATTGGATCGTATTAATGAATTAGAATGGATCGTATGAATAAATTAGAATGGATCGTACGAATGAATTAGAATGGATCATACGAATGAAATAGAATGGATCGTAGGAATTAGAATGGATCGTACGAAGGAATTACAATGGATCGTATGAATGAATTAGATTGGATCGTATTAATGAATTAGAATGGATCGTATGAATGAATTAGATTGGATCGTACGCACGAATGTATCCATTCTAATTCATTCGTACGATCCATTCTAATTCCTTCGTACGAATGTATCCACTCTAATTCACTCGTACGATCCATTCTAATTCATTCACACGATCTATTCTAATTCATTCATACGATCCATTCTAATTCATTCGTACGATCCATTCTAATTCATTCGCACGATCCATTGTAATTCATTTATACGATCCATTCTAATTCATTCGTACAATCCATTTTAATTCATTCGCACGAATGTATCCATTCTAATTCATTCGTACGATCCATTCTAATTCATTCCCATGAATGTATCCATTCTAATTCATACGTACGATCCAATCTAATTCATTCATACGATCCATTCTAATTCATTCGTACGATCCATTCTAATTCATTCGCACGATCCATTCTAATTCATTCATACGATCCAATCTAATTCATTCATACGATCCATTCTAATTCATTCGTATGATCCATTCTAATTCATTCGCACGAATGTATCCATTCTAATTCATTCGCACGATCCATTCTAATTCATTCATACGATCCATTCTAATTCATTCGCACGATCTATTCTAATTCTAATTCATTCGCACGAATTTATCCATTCTAATTCATTCGTACATGTATCAATTCATTCATACGATCCAATCAAATTCATTCATACGATCCATTCTAATTCATTCGTATGATCCATTCTAATTCATTCGCACGAATGTATCCATTCTAATTCATTCGCACGATCCATTCTAATTCATTCATACGATTCATTCTAATTCATTCGCACGATCCATTCTTATTCTAATTCATTCGCACGAATGTATCCATTCTAATTCATTCATACGAACCATTCTAATTCATTCGTACGATCAATTCTAATTCATTCGCATGATCCACTCTAATTCATTAGCACCATTCTAATTCATTTGTACGATCCATTCTAATTCATTCGCACAATCTATTCTAAGTGCAAATGAATAAGAATGGATCGTACGAATGAGTAAGAATGGATCGTACGAATGAATTAGAATGGATCGTACGAATGAATTAGAACGGATCGTATGAATGAATTAGAATGGACCGTGCGAATGATTTAGAATGGATCGTACGAATGAATTACAATGGATCGTACGAATGAAATAGAATAGATTATGTGAATGAATTAGAATGGATCGTACGAATGAATTACAATGGATATATTCGTGCGAATGAATTAGAATGGATCGTATGAATAAATTAGAATGGATACATTCGTGTGAATGAATTAGAATGGATCGTACAAATGAGTAAGAATGGATCGTACATTCGTGCGAATGAATTAGAATGGATTGTATGAATGAATTAGATTGTATCGTATAAATGAATTAGAATGGATACATTCATGGGAATGAATAAGAATGGATCGTACGAAGGAATTAGAATGGATCATACGAATGAAATAAGATTGGATCGTATGAAGGAATTAGAATGGATCGTACGAAGGAATTAGAATGGATCGTGCGAATGAATTAGAATAGATCGTACGAATGAGATAGAATGGTTACATTCGTACGAATGAATTAGAAAGGATCGTACGAATGAATTAGAATGGATCCATTCTAATTCATACATACGATCCATTCTAATTCATTTATACGATCCAATCTAATTCATTCATACAATCCATTCTAATTCATTCGTACGAATTTATCCATTCTAATTCATTCGTACGATCCATTCTAATTCATTCGCACGATCCATTCTAATTCATTAACATGATCCAATCTAATTCATTCATACGATCCATTCTAATTCATTCGCACGAATGTATCCATTCTAATTCATTCGTACGATCCATTCTAATTCATTCGCACAATCTATTCTAATTCATTCGTACGATCCATTCTAATTCATTAGCACAATCCATTCTAATTCATTCGTACGATCCATTCTAATTCATTCGTACGATCGATTCTAATTCATTAGCACGATCCATTCTAATTCATTCGTACGATCCATTCTATTTCATTCGTACGATCCATTTCTAATTCATTCGTACGATCCATTCTAATTCATTCGTACGATCCATTCGTATTTTTTCATACGATCCATTATAATTCATTTGCACGAATATATCCATTCTAATTTATTCGTAGGATTCATTCGTGCGAATGAATTAGAATAGATCGTACGAATAAATTAGAATGGATACATTCGTGCGAATGAATTAGAATGGATCGTATGAAGGAATTAGAATGGATCGTGCGAATGAATTAGAATGGATCGTATGAATGAATTTGAATGGATCGTACGAATGAACTAGAATGGATCGTACGAAGGAATTAGAATGGATCGTATGAATGAATTAGATTGGATCTTACGCACGAATGTATCCATTCTAATTCATTCGTACGATCCATTCTAATTCCTTCATACGAATGTATCCACTCTAATTCATTCGTACGATCCATTCTAATTCATTCACAGAATCCATTCTAATTCATTCGTACGATCCATTCTAATTCATTCGTACGATCCATTCTATTACATTCGTACGATCCATTCTTACTCATTCGTACGATCCATTCTAATTCATTTGCATGAATATATCCATTCTAATTCATTCGTATGATCCTTTCTAATTCCTTTGTACGATACATTCTAATTCATTCGCACGAATGTATTTATTTTAATTCATTCGTACGATCCATTCTAATTCATTCGTACGATCTATTCTAATTCATTCGGACGAATGTATCCATTCAAATTCATTCGTACGATCCATTCTAATTCATTCGCACGATCAATTCTAATTCATTCGTACAATCCATTCTAATTCATTCGTACAATCCATTCTATTTCATTCGTACGATCCATTCTTACTCATTCGTACGATCCATTCTAATTCATTCGCACGAATGTATCCATTCTAATTCATTCGTACGATCCATTCTAATTCATTCGCACGATCCAATCTAATTCCTTCGTACGATCCGTACGAATGAATTAGAATGGATCGTATGAGTGAATTAGAATGGATTGTATGAATGAATTAGAATGGATCGTACGAATGAATTAGAATGGATGCATTCGTGCAAATGAATTAGAATGGATCGTATGAATGAATTAGATTGGATCGTATGAATGAATTAGAATGGATCGTGCGAATGAATTTGATTGGATCGTACGAATGAATTAGAATGGATACATTCGTGTGAATGAATTAGAATGGATCGTACGAATGAATTAGAATGGATCGTACGAATGAATTAGAATGGATACATTCGTGCGAATGAATTAGAATGGATCGTACGAAGGAATTAGAATGGATCGTATGACTGAATTAGAATGGATATATTCGTGCAAATGAATTAGAATGGATCGTACGAATGAGTAAGAATGGATCGTACGAATGAATTAGAATGGATCGTACGAATGAATTAGAGTGGATACATTCGTACGAAGGAATTAGAATGGATCGTACGAATGAATTAGAATGGATACATTCGTGCGTGCGATCCAATCTAATTCATTCATACGATCCATTCTAATTCCTTCGTATGATCCATTCTAATTCATTCATACGATCCATTCTAATTCATTCATACGATCCATTCTAATTCATTCGCACGAATATATCCATTCTAATTCATTCGTACGATCCATTCTAATTCATTTGCGCGAATGTATCCTACGAATGAATTCGAATGGATATATTCGCGCAAATGAATTAGAATGGATCGTATGAATGAATTAGAAAGGATCGTACGAATGAATTAGATTGGATCGTACGAATGAATTAGAATGGATCGTACGAATGAATTTAAAATGGATCGTACGAATGAAATAGAATGGATCGTACGAATGAATTAGAATGGATCGTGCTAATGAATTAGAATTTATCGTACGAATGAATTAGAATGGATCGTATGAATGAATTAGAATGGATCGTGCTAATGAATTAGAATGGATCGTACGAATGAATTAGAATAGATTGTGCGAATGAATTAGAATAGATCGTACGAATGAATTAGAATGGATACATTCGTGCAAATGAATTAGAATGGATCGTACGAATGAATTATAATGGATCGTACGAATGAATTAGAATGGATACATTCGTGCGAATGAATTAGAATGGATCGTACGAATGAATTAGAATAGATCGTACGAATGAATTTGAATGGATACATTCGTGCGAATGAATTAGAATGGATCGTACGAATGAATTAGAATGGATCATACGAATGAATTAGAATGGATCGTATGAATGAATTAGATTAGATCGTATGAATGAATTAGAATGGATCGTGCGAATGAATTAGAATAGACCGTACGAATGAATTAGAATGGATCGTATGAATGAATTAGAATGGATCGTGCGAATGAATTAGAATGGATCGTGCGAATGAATTAGAATAGATACTTTCGTGCGAATAAATTAGATTGGATCGTATGAATGAATTAGAATGGATCGTATGAATGAACTAGAATGGATACTTTGGTGCGAATAAATTAGATTGGATCGTACGAATGAATTAGAATAGATCGTACGAATGAATTAGAATGGATACAATCGTGCGAATGAGTTAGAATGGATCGTATGAATGAATTAGAATGGATCGTGCGAATGAATTAGAATGGATCGTACGAATGAATTAGAATTACGATCCAATCTAATTCATTCATACGATCCATTCTAATTCTTTCGCACGAATGTATCCATTCTAATTCATTCGTACGTTCCATTCTAATTCATTCGCACAATCTATTAATGGATCGTGCGAATGAATTAGAATGGATCGTGCGAATGAATTAGAATGGATCGTATGAATGAATTAGAATTGATCGTGTGAATGAATTAGAATGGATCGTACGAATGAATTAGAGTGGATACATTCGTGCGAATGAATTAGAATGGATCGTATTAATGAATTAGAATGGATCGTGCGAATGAATTAGAATGGATCGTATGATCCATTCTATTTCATTCGTATGATCCATTCTAATTCCTTCGTACGATCCATTCTTATTCATTCCCATGAATGTATCCATTCTAATTCATACGTACGATCCATTCTAATTTATTTATACGATCCAATCTAATTCATTCATACGATCCAATCTAATTCATTCATACGATCCATTCTAATTCATTCGTACGATCCATTCTAATTCATTCGTACGATCCATTCTAATTCATTCGCACGATCCATTCTAATTCATACGTACGATCCATTCTATTTCATTCATACGATCCATTCTAATTCATTCGCACGAATGAATCCATTCTAATTCGTTCGTACAATCCATTCTATTTCATTCGTACGATACATTCTTACTCATTCGTATGATCCATTCTAATTCATTCGCACGAATGTATCCATTCTAATTCATTTGTACGATCCATTCTAATTCATTCGTACGATCCATTCTAATTCATTCGTACAATCCATTCTAATTTATTCGCACGAATTTATCCATTCTAATTCATTCGTACGATCCATTCTAATTCATTCGCACAAACTATTCTAATTCATTCATACGTTTCGCACAATCTATTCTAATTCATTCGTACGATCCATTCTAATTCATTCATACGATCCATTCTAATTCCTTCGTACGTTCCATTCTAATTCCTTCATACGATCCATTCTAATTCATTCGCACGATCCATTCTAATCCATTCATACGATCCATTCATATTCATTCAAACGAATGTATCCATTCTAATTCATTCGTACGATCCATTCTAATTCATTCGCACGATCCATTCTAATTCATTCGTACAATCCATTCTAATTCATTCGTACAATCCATTCTATTTCATTCGTACGATCCATTCTTACTCATTCGTACGATCCATTCTAATTCATTCGCACAAATGTATCCATTCTAATTCATTCGTACGATCCATTCTAATTCATTCGCACGATCCAATCTAATTCCTTCGTACGATCCGTACGAATGAATTAGAATGGATCGTATGAGTGAATTAGAATGGATTGTATGAATGAATTAGAATGGATCGAACGAATGAATTAGAATGGATCCATTCGTGCGAATGAATTAGAATGGATCGTATGAATGAATTAGATTGGATCGTATGAATGAATTAGAATGGATCGTGCGAATGAATTTGATTAGATCGTACGAATGAATTAGAATGGATACATTCGTGTGAATGAATTAGAATGGATCGTACGAATGAATTAGAATGGATCGTACGAATGAATTAGAATGGATACATTCGTGCGAATGAATTAGAATGGATCGTACGAAGGAATTAGAATAGATACATTCGTGCGAATGAATTAGAATGGATCGTCCGAAGAAATTAGAATGGATCGTATGAATGAATTAGAATGGATATATTCGTGCAAATGAATTAGAATGGATCGTACGAATGAGTAAGAATGGATCGTACGAATGAAATAGAATGGATCGTACGAATAAATTAGAATGGATCGTACGAATGAATTAGAATGGATCGTACGAATAAATTAGAGTGGATACATTCGTACGAAGGAATTAGAATGGATCGTATGAATGAATTAGAATAGATACATTCGTGCTTACGATCCAATCTAATTCATTCATACGATCCATTCTAATTCCTTCGTACGATCCATTCTAATTCATTCGTACGATCCATTCTAATTCATTCATACGATCCATTCTAATTCATTCGCACGATCCATTCTAATTCATTCATACGATCCATTCTAATTCATTCGCACGAATGTATCCATTCTAATTCATTCGTACGATCCATTCTAATTCATTCGCACGAATGTATCCTACGAATGAATTAGAATGGATATATTTGCACAAATGAATTAGAATGGATCATATGAATGAATTAGAATGGATCGTACGAATGAATTAGAATGGATCGTACGAATGAATTAGAAATGGATCATACGAATGAAATAGAATGGATCGTACGAATGAATTAGAATGGATCGTGCAAATGAATTAGAATTTATCGTACGAATGAATTAGAATGGATCGTATGAATGAATTAGAATGGATCGTGCTAATGAATTAGAATGGATCATACGAATGAATTAGAATAGATTGTGCGAATGAATTAGAATAGATCGTACGAATGAATTAGAATGGATACATTCGTGCGAATGAATTAGAATGGATCGTACAAATGAATTATAATGGATCGTACGAAGGAATTAGAATGGATCGTATGAATGAATTAGAAAGGATCGTACAAATGAATTAGAATGGATCGTACGAATGAATTAGAATGGATCGTACGAAGGAATTAGAATGGATCGTACGAAGGAATTAGAATGGATCGTACGAATGAATTAGAATGGATACATTCGTGCGAATGAATTAGAATGGATCATACAAACGAATTAGAATGGATCGTATGAATGAATTAGATTGGATCGTATGAATGAATTAGAATGGATCGTGCGAATGAATTAGAATGGACCGTACGAATGAATTAGAATGGATCGTATGAATGAATTAGAATGGATCGTACGAATGAATTAGAATGGATCGTGCGAATGAATTAGAATGGATCGTGCGAATGAAATAGAATGGATACTTTCGTGCGAATAAATTAGATTGGATCGTACGAATGAATTAGAATGGATCGTATGAATAAACTTGATTGGATTGTATGAAAAAATTAGATTGGATCGTATAAATGAATCAGAATGGATCGTGCAAATGAATTAGAATAGATCGTACGAATGAGTAAGAATAGATCGTACGAATGAATTAGAATAGATCGTACGAATGAATTAGAATGGATACATTCGTGCGAATGAGTTAGAATGGATCGTATGAATGAATTAGAATGGATCGTGCGAATGAATTAGAATGGATCGTACGAATGAATTAGAATTACGATCCAATTTAATTCATTTATACGATCCATTCTAATTCTTTCGCACGAATGTATCCATTCTAATTCATTCGTACGTTCCATTCTAATTCATTCGCACAATCTATTAATGGATCGTGCGAATGAATTAGAATGGATCGTGCGAATGAATTAGAATGGATCGTATGAATGAATTAAAATTGATTGTGCGAATGAATTAGAATGGATCGTACGAATGAATTAGAGTGGATACATTCGTGCGAATGAATTAGAATGGATCGTATTAATGAAATAGAATGGATCGTGCGAATGAATTAGAATGGATCGTACGATCCATTCTATTTCATTCGTATGATCCATTCTAATTCCTTCGTACGATCCATTCTTATTCATTCCCATGAATGTATCCATTCTAATTCATACGTACGATCCATTCTATTTCATTCATACGATCCATTCTAATTCATTCGTAAGAATGAATCCATTCTAATTCATTCGTACAATCCATTCTATTTCATTCGTACGATACATTCTTACTCATTCGTATGATCCATTCTAATTCATTCGCACGAATGTATCCATTCTAATTCATTCGTATGATCCATTCTAATTCCTTCGTACGATCCATTCTAATTCCTTCGTACGATCCATTCTAATTCATTCATATGATCCATTCTAATTCATTCGCAAAATCTATTCTAATTCATTCGTACGATCCATTCTAATTCATTCGTACGATCTATTCTGATTCATTCGTACGATCCATTCTAATTCATTCATACAATCCATTCTAATTCCTTCGTACGATCCATTCTAATTCCTTCGTACGATCCATTCTATTTCATTCGTACGAATGAATTCTAATTCATTCGTACGATCCATTCTAATTCATTCGTACAATCCATTCTAATTCATTCGTACGATCCATTCTATTTCATTCGTACGATCCATTATTACGATCCATTCTAATTCATTCATATGATCCATTCTAATTCATTCGTACGATCCATTCTAATTCCTTAGTACGATCCATTCTAATTCATTCGTACGAATGTATCCATTCTAATTCCTTCGTACGATCCATTCTAATTCGATCCATTCTAATTTATTCATACATACAAATTCATACGCACGATCCATTCTAATTCAATCGTACGATCCATTCTAATTCCTTCGTACGATCCATTCTAATTCCTTCGTACGATCCATTCTATTTCATTCGTACGAATGAATTCTAATTCATTCGTACGATCCATTCTATTTCATTCGTACGATCCATTCTAATTCATTCGTACGAATGTATCCATTCTAATTCATTCGTACGATCCATTCTAATTCATTCGTACGATCCATTCTAATTCATTCATATGATCCATTCTAATTCATTCGCACGATCCATTCTAATTCATTCGTACGATCCATTCTAATTCATTTGCACGAATGCATCCATTCTAATTCATTCGTACGATCCATTCTAATTCATTCGTACAATCCATTCTATTTCATTCGTACGATCCATTCTTACTCATTCGTACAATCCATTCTAATTCATTCGCATGAATGTATCCATTCTAATTCATTCGTACGATCCATTCTATTTTATTCGTACGATCCATTCTTACTCATTCGTACGATCTAGTCTAATTCATTCGCACAATCCATTCTAATTTATTTGTACAATCCATTCTATTTCATTCGTATGATCCATTCTTACTCATTCGTATGATCCATTCTAATTTATTCGCACGAATGTATCTATTCTAATTCATTCGTACGATCCATTCTAATTCATTCGTACGATCTATTCTAATTCATTCGTATGATCCATTCTAATTCATTTATACGATCCATTCTAATTCTTTCGCACGAATGTATCCATTCTAATTCATTCGTACGATCCATTCTAATTCTTTCGCACGAATGTATCCATTCTAATTCATTCGTACGATCCATTCTAATTCTTTCGCACGAATGTATCCATTCTAATTCATTCGCACGAATGTATCCACTCTAATTCATTCGTACGATCCATTATAATTCCTTCGTACGATCCATTCTAATTCCTTCGTACGATCCATTCTAATTCCTTCGTACGATCCATTCTAATTCATTCGTACAATCCATTCTAATTCTTTTGCACGAATGTAACCATTCTAATTCGTTCGTACGATCCATTCTAATTCATTCATACGATCCATTCTTATTCATTCCCATGAATGTATCCATTCTAATTCATATGTACGAAGGAATTAGAATGGATCGTATGAATGAATTAGAATGGAATGGATACATTCATGGGAATGAATTAGAATGGATCGTGCGAATGAATTAGAATGGATACATTCGTGCGATGAATTAGAATAGATTGTGCGAATGAATTAGAATGGATCGTATGAATGAATTAGAATGGATTGTACGAAGGAATTAGAATGGATACATTTGTGCGAATGAATTAGAATGGATCGTACGAATGAATTAGAATAGATTGTGCAAATGAATTAGAATGGATCATACATATGAATCTATCCATACTAATTCCTTCGTACGAATGGATCCATTCTAATTAGAATGGATCGTACGAATGAAATAGAATGGATCGTACGAATGAATTAGAATGGATCGTGCGAATGAATTAGAGTAGATACATTCATACGAAGGAATTAGAATGGATCGTACGAATGAATTAGAATGGATACATTCGTGCGAATGAATTAGAATGGATCGTATGAATGAATTACAATGGATTGTATGAATGAATTAGAATCGATCATACGAATGAATTAGAATGGATACATTCGTGCAAATGAATTAGAATGGATCAGACGAATGAATAAGAATGGATCGTACGAATGAATTAGAATGAATCGTACGAATGAATTAGAATGGATCGTGCGAATGAATTAGAATGGATCGTACGAATGAATTAGAATGGATTGTGCAAATGAATTAGAATGGATCGTATGAATGAATTAGAATGGATACATTCGTGCGAATTAATTAGAATGGATCATACGATTGAGTAAGAATGGATCGTACGAATGAAATAGAATGGAATTAGAATGGATCGTGCAAATGAATTAGAATGGATCGTATGAATGAATTAGAATGGATCGTACTTATGAATCAGAATGGATCGTGCGAATGAATTAGAATGGATCGTACGAATGAATTAGAATGGATTGTATGAATGCATTAGAATAGATCGTGCGAATGAATTAGAATGGATCGTATGAATGAAATAGAATGGATCGTGTGAAAGAATTAGAATGGATCGTAGGAATGAATTAGAATGGATCGTATGAATGAATTAGAATGGATCGTGTATCCATTCTAATTCATTCGTACGATCCATTCTCATTCATTCATATGATCCATTCTAATTCATTCGTACGATCCATTCTAATTCATTCATACGATCCATTCTAATTCATTCATACAATCCATTCTAATTCTTTCAGACGATCCATTCTAATTCTTTCACACGATCCATTCTAATTCATTCATACGATCCATTCTAATTCATTCGCACGATCCATTCTAATTCATTCATACGATCCAATCAAATTCATTTGCATGAATTTATCCATTCTAATTCATTCGTATGATCTATTCTAATTCCTTCGTACGATCCATTCTAATTCATTCGCACGCACGATCCATTCTAATTCATTCGTACGATCGATTCTAATTCATTTATATGATCCAATCTAATTCATTCATACAATCCATTCTAATTCATTCGCACGAATTTATCCATTCTAATTCATTCGTACGATCCATTCTAATTCATTCGCATAATCTATTCTAATTCATTCGTACAATCCATTCTATTTCATTCGTACGATCCATTCTTACTCATTCATATGATCCATTCTAATTCATTCGCACGAATGTATCCATTCTAATTCATTCGTACGATCCATTCTAATTCATTCTCATGATCCATTCTAATTCATTCGTACAATCCATTCTAATTCATTCGTACGAATGAATTAGAATGGATCATGCAAATGAATTAGAATGGATCGTATGAATGAATTAGAATGGATCGTACTTATGAACTAGAATGGATCGTGCGAATGAATTAGAATGGATCGTACGAATGAATTAGAATGGATCGTATGAATGAATCAGAATGGATCGTGCGAATGAATTAGAATGGATCGTATGAATGAATTAGAATGGATCGTGTGAAAGAATTAGAATGGATTGTATGAATGAATTAGAATGGATGGTATGAATGAATTAGAATGGATACATTCGTGCGAATGAATTAGAATGGATCGTGCGAATATAATAGAATGGATCGTACGAATGAATTAGAATGGATGGTACGAATGAATTAGAATAGATTGTGCTAATGAATTAGAATGGATCGTACGAATGAATTAGAATACATTCGTGCGAATGAATTAGAATGGATTGAACGAATGAATTAGAATGGATCGTACGAATGAATTAGAATCGATCGTACGAATGAATTAGAATAGATTGTGCGAATGAATTAGAATGGATCGTACGAATGAAATAGAATGGATCGTACAAATGAAATAGAATGGATACAAATGAATTAGAATAGATCGTGCGAATGAATTAGAATGGATCGTATGAATGAAATAGAATGGATCATATGAATGAGAATGGATCGTGCGAATAAATTAGAATGGATCGTACGAATGAATTAGAATGGATCGTACGAAGGAATTAGAATGGATCGTATGAATGAATTAGAATGGATCGTATGAATGAATTAGAATGGATCGTATGAGTGAATTCGAATGGATCGTACGAATAAATTAGAATGGATCGTATGAATGAGTTAGAATGGATCGTACAAAGGATGGATACATTCGTGCGAATGAATTAGAATGGATCGTACGAATGAATTAGAATGGATCGTAGATTGAATTAGATTGGATCGTATGAATGAATTAGAATGGATCGTGCGAATGAATTAGAATGGATCATACGAATGAATTAGAATGAATCGTACGAATGAATTAGAATGGATACATTCGTGTGAATGAATTAGAATGGATCGTACGAATGAATTAGAATGGATATATTCGTGCGAATGAATTAGAATAGATTGTGCGAATTAATTAGAATGGATCGTACGAATGAATTGGAATGGATTATACGAAGGAATTAGAATGGATACATTCGTGCGAATGAATTATAATGGATCGTATGAATGAATTAGAATAGATTGTGCGAATGAATTAGAATGGATCGTACGAATGAATTAGAATGGATCGTACGAATAAAATAGAATGGATGGTATGAATGAATTAGAATGGATCGTGCGAATGAAATAGAATGGATCGTATGAATGAAATAGAATGGATCGTATGAATTAGAATGGATTTTACGAATTAATTAATCGTATGAATGAATTAGAATGGATCGTACGAATGAATTAGAATTGATCGTACGAATGAATTAGAATGGATCGTTTGAATGAATTAGAATGGATCGTGCAAATGAATTAGAATGGATCGTATGAATGAATTAGAATGGATTGTACTTATGAATTAGAATGGATCGTGCAAATGAATTAGAATGGATTGTACTTATGAATTAGAATGGATTGTGCGAATGAATTAGAATGGATCGTACGAATGAATTAGAATGTATACATTCGTGCGAATGAATTAGAATGGATCGTGCAAATGAAATAGAATGGATCGTACGAATGAATTAGAATCGATAATACGAATGAATTAGAATGGATTGTATGAATGAATTAGATTGGATCATATAAATGAATTAGAATGGATCGTACGTATGAATTAGAATGGATTGTACGAATGAATTAGAATGGATCGTACGAATGAATTAGATTGGATCGTACGAATGAGTTAGAATGGATCGTATGAATGAAATAGAATGGATCGTACGAATGAATAAGAATGGATCGTGCGAATGAATTAGAATGGATCGTACGAATGAATTAGAATGGATCGTGCGAATGAATTAGAATGGATCGTGCGAATGAATTAGAATGGATACATTCGTACGATCCATTCTAATTCATTCATACGATACATTCTAATTCATTCATACGATGCTAATTCATTCATATGTATGAACTAGAATGTATCCATTCTAATTCATTCATACAATCCATTCTAATTCATTCATTCGATCCATTCTAATTCCTTCATACAATCCATTCTAATTCCGTTGTACGAATGTATCCATTCTATTTCATTCGTACGATCCATTCTTACTCAATCGTATGATCCATTCTAATTCATTCGCACGAATGTATCCATTCTAATTCATTCGTACGATCCATTCTAATTCATTCGTACGATCCATTCTAATTCATTCGTACGATCCATTCTAATTCATTAATACGATCCAATCTAATTCATTCATACAATCCATTCTAATTCATTCGTAGGAATGTATCCCTTCTAATTCATTCGTACGATTCTAATTCATTCATACAATCCATTCTAATTCTTTCACATGTCATACGATCTATTCTAATTCATTCGTACGATCCATTCTAATTCATGAATAAGAATGGATATGAGTGAATTCGAATGAATTAGAATGGATCGTGCGAATGAATTAGAATAGATCGTATGAATGAATTAGAATGGATCGTACGAATGAAATAGAATGGATTGTGCGAATGAATTAGAATGGATCGTACGAATGAATTAGAATGGATCGTACGAATGAATTAGAATGGATCGTACGAATGGATTAGAATGGATACACTCGTGCGAATGAATTAGAATGGATCGTACGAATGAGTAAGAATGGATCGTGTGAAAGAATTAGAATGGATTGTATGAATGAATCAGAATGGATCGTACGAATGAATTAGAATGGATAAATTCGTGCGAATGAATTAGAATGGATTGTAAGATACGGTCCATTCTAATTCATTCGCACGATCTAATCTAATTCATTCGTACGATCCATTCCTTCGTACGACGAATGAATTAGAATAGATCGTGCGAATGAATTAGAATGGATCATACGAATGAATTAGAATGGATCGTATAAATGAATTAGAATGGATCGTACGAATGAATTAGAATGGATCGTACGTATGAATTAGAATGGATACATTCGTGCGAATGAATTAGAATGGATCGTACGAATGAATTTGAATGGATTGTGCGAATGAATTAGAATGGATCATACGAATGAATTAGAATGGATACATTCGTGCGAATGAATTAGAATAGATCGTACGAATAAGTTAGAATGGATCGTACATTCGTGCTAATGAATTAGAATGGATCATACGAATGAAATAGAATGGATCGTACTAAGGAATTTGAATGGATCGTACGAAGGAATTAGAATGGATCGTACGAAGGAATTAGAATGGATACATTCGTGCGAATGAATTAGAATGGATCATACGAATGAATTAGAATGGATCGTACGAATGAATTAGAATAGATCGTACGAATGAATTAGAATGGAATGGATACATTCATATGAATGAATTAGAATGGATTGTGCGAATGAATTACAATGGATATATTCGTGCGAATGAATTAGAATGGATCGTACGAATGAATTAGAATGGATCGTTCGAATGAATTAGAATGGATATATTTGTGCAAAAGAATTAGAATGAATTAGAATGGATCGTACGAATGAATTTGAATAGATCGTACGAAGGAATTAGAATGGATCGTACGAAGGAATTAGAATAGATACATTCGTGCGAATGAATTAGAATGGATCGTATGAGTGAATTAGAATGGATCGTACGAATGAATTAGAATGGATCGTATGAATGAATTAGAATGGATACATTCGTGCGAATAAATTAGAATGGATCTTATAAATGAATTAGAATAGATTGTGCGAATGAATTAGAATGGATCGTACGAATGAATTAGAATGGATCGTACGAATGAATTAGAATGGATTGTACGAATGGCTAAGAATGGATTATACGAATGAATTAGAATGGATCGTACGAATGAGTAAGAATGGATCGTACGAATGAATTAGAATAGATCGTACGAATGAATTAGAATGGATACATTCGTGCGAATGAATTAGAATGGATCGTATGAATGAATTAGAATGGATCGTATGAATTAGAATGGATCATACGAAGGAATTAGAATGGAACGTACGAATGAATTAGAATGGATTCATTCGTGCGAATGAATTAGAATGGATCGTGCGAATGAATTAGAATGGATCGTACGAATGAATTAGAATGGATCGTACGAATGAAATATAATGGGTCATACAATGGAATTAGAATGGATCGTACGAAGGAATTAGAATGGATCATACGAAGGAACTAGAATGGATCGTACGAATGAATTAGAATGGATATATCCATTCTAATTCATTCATACGATCCATTCTAATTCATTCGTACGAAAGAATTAGAATAGATCGTATGAATGAATTAGAATGGATACGTTCGTGCGAATGAATTAGAATGGATCATACGAATGAATTAGAATGGATCGTGCGAATGAATTAGAGTGGATCATATGAATGAATTAGAATGGATCGTACGATGGAATTAGAATGGATCGTACGAATGAATTAGAATGGATACATTTGAATTCATTCGTACGATCCATTCTAATTCCTTCATACGATCCATTCTAATTCATTCGCATGATCCATTCTAATTCATTCGTATGGTCCATTCTATTTCATTAATACGATCCAATCTAATTCATTCGTACGACGCACAATCCATTCTAATTCATTCATACAATCCAATCTAATTCATTCATATGATCCATTCTAATTCATTCGTATGTATCCATTCTAATTCATTCATACGATCCATTCTTATTCATTCGTATGATCCATTCTAATTCATTCGCACGATCCATTCTAATTCATTAATACGATCCAATCTAATTCATTCATACGATCCATTCTAATTCATTCGTACAATCCATTTTAATTCATTCGCACGAATGTATCCATTCTAATTCATTCCCATAAATGTATCCATTCTAATTCATACGTACGATCCATTCTAATTCATTTATACGATCCAATCTAATTCATTAATACGATCCATTCTAATTCATTCGTACGATCCATTCTAATTCATTCGCACGATCCATTCTAATTTATTCGCACGATCCATTCTAATTTATTCGTACGATCTATTCTAATTCATTCGCACGATCCATTCTAATTCATTCACACGATCCATTCTAATTCATTCATACGATCCATTCTAATTCATTCGTACGATCCATTCTAATTCATACGATCCATTTTATTTCATTCATATGATCCATTCTAATTCATTCGTACGATCCATTCTAATTCATTCCTACGATTCATTCTAATTCATTCGCACGATCAATTCTAATTCATTCATACAATCCATTCTAATTCATTCACACGATCCATTCTAATTCATTCGTACGATCCATTCTAATTCATTCGCACGAATGTATCCATCCTTTGTACGATCCATTCAAATTCATTCATACGATCTATTCTAATTCATTCGTACGATCCATTCTAATTCATTCGCACGATCCATTCTAATTCATTCATACGATCCAATCTAATTCATTCGTACGATCCATTCTAATTCATTCGTACGATCCATTCTAATTCATTCGTACGAATGTATGGATTGTACGAATGAATTAGAAAGAATCGTACGAATGAAATAGAATGGATTGTACGAAGGAATTAGAATGGATCATACGAATGAATTAGAATGGATCGTACGAATGAATTAGATTGGATCGTATGAATGAATTAGAATGAATCGTGCGAATGAATTAGAATGGATCGTATGAATGAATTAGAATGGATCGTGCGAATGAAATAGAATGGATCGTACAAAGGATGGATACATTCGTGCGAATTAATTAGAATGGATTGTACGAATGAATTAGAATGGATCGTACGAATGAATTAGAATGGATCATGTATTCATTCGTGCGAATGAATTAGAATGGATCATACGATTAAATAAGAATGGATCGTACGAATGAAATAGAATGGATTGTACGAATGAATTAGAATGGATCGTTAATGAATCCATTCTAATTCATTCGTACAATCCATTCTAATTCCTTCGTACGATCCATTCTAATTCATTCGCGCCATTCTAATTCATTCGCACAATCTATTCTAATTTATTTGCACGATCCATTCTAATTCATTCGTACGATCCATTCTAATTCATTCGCACGAATTTATCCATTCTAATTCATTCGTACGATCCATTCTAATTCATTCGTACGATCCATTCTAATTCATAAGTACGATCCATTCTAATTCATTCATACGATCCATTCTTATTCATTCGCACGAATGTATCCATTCTAATTCATTCGTATAATCCATTCTATTTCATTAGTATGATCTATTCTAATTCATTCGTACGATCAATTCTAATTCATTTGTACAATCTATTCTAATTCATTCGTACGATCCATTCTAATTCTTTCACACGATCCATTCTATTTCATTCATACGATCCGTTCTAATTCATTCGCACGATCCATTCTAATTCATTCATACGATCCATTCTAATTCATTCGTACGATCCATTCTAATTCATTCGCACGATCCATTCTAATTCATAAGTACGATCCATTCTAATTCATTCATACGATCCATTCTAATTCATTTACACGATCCATTCTAATTCCATTCTATTTCATTCGTACGATCCATTCTTACTCAATCGTATGATCCATTCTAATTCATTCGCACGAATGTATCCATTCTAAATCCTTCGCACGATCCATTCTAATTCATTCATACGATCCATTCTAATTCATTAGCACGAAAAAACACGGTCCACTCTAATTCATTCATACGATCCATTCTAATTCATTCATACAATCCATTCTATTTCTTTCACACGATCCATTCTAATTCTTTCATACGATACATTCTAATTCATTCGTATGATCCATTCTAATTCATTCGTACAATTCATTCTATTTCATTCGTACGATCCATTCTTACTCATTCGTACGATCCATTCTAATTCATTCGCACGAATGTATCCATTCTTATTCATTCATACGATCCATTCTAATTCATTCGTACGATCTATTCTAATTCCTTCGTACAATCCATTCTAATTCCTTCGTACGATCCATTCTAATTTCATTTGTATGATCCATTCTAATTCCTTCGTACGATCCATTCTTATTCATTCCCATGAATGTATCCATTCTAGTTCATACGTACGATCCATTCTAATTCATTTATACGATCAAATCTAATTCATTCATACAATCCATTCTAATTCATTCGCACGAATGTACGATCCATTCTTACTCATTCGTACGATCCATTCTAATTCATTCGCACGAATGTATCCATTCTAATTAATTCGTATGATCCATTCTAATTCTTTCACACGAATGTATCCATTCTAATTCATTCGTACGATCCATTCAAATTCATTCGCACAATCTATTCTATTTCATTCATACGATCCATTCTAATTCATTCGTACGATCCATTCTAATTCATTCGTACGATCCATTCTAATTCATTCGCATGATCCATTCTAATTCATTCGAATTCACTCATATCCATTCTTATTCATGAATTAGAATGAATCGTACGATTGAATTAGAATGGATCGTGCGAATGAATTAGAATGGATCGTACGAATGAAGTAGAATGGATCGTACGAATGAATTAGAATGGATCGTACGAATGAAATAGAATTGATTGTGCGAATGAATTAGAATGGATTGTACGAATGAATTAGAATGGATACATTCGTGCGAATGAATTAAAATGGATCGTACGAATGAATTAGAATGGATACATTCGTGCGAATGAATTAGAATGGATCGTACGAATGAGTAAGAATGGATCGTACATTCGTGCGAATGAATTAGAATGGATTGTATGAATGAATTAGATTGGATCGTATAAATGAATTAGAATGGATCGTACGTATGAATTAGAATGGATACATTCATGGGAATGTATAAGAATGGATTATACGAAGGAATTAGAATGGATCATACGAATGAAATTAGAATGGATCATACGAAGTAATTAGAATGGATCGTACGAAGGAATTAGAATGGATCGTACGAAGGAATTAAAATGGGAATGAATTAGAATGGATACATTCGTGCGAATGAGTTAGAATGGATCATACGAATGAATTAGAATGGATCGTGCGAACGAATTAGAATGGATCATACGAATGAACTAGAATGGATCGTACGAATGAATTAGAATGGATCGTATGAATGAATTAGAATGGATACATTCGTGCGAATGAATTAGAATGGATCGTACGAATGAGTAAGAATGGATCGTACGAATGAAATAGAATGGATCGTACGAATGAATTAGAATGGATCGTACGAATGAATTAGAATGGATCATACGAATGAATTAGAATGGATCGTATGAATGAATTAGATTGGATCGTATGAATGAATTAGAATGGATCGTGCGAATGAATTTGAATGGATCGTACGAATGAATTAGAATTGATACATATGTGCGAAAGAATTAGAATAGACGTATGAATGAATTAGAATGGATCGTATGAATGAATTAGAATGGATCATACGAATGAATAAGAATGGATCGTACGAACGAATTAGAATGGATCATACGAATGAGTAAGAATGGATCGTACGAATGAAATAGAATGGATAGTACGAAAGAATTAGAATGGATCGTACGAATGAATTAGAATGGATCGTACGAATGAATTAGAATGGATCGTGCGAATGAATTAGATTGGATCGTATGAATGAATTAGATTGGATCATATTAATGAATTAGAATGGATCGTACGAATGAATTAGAATGGATAATACGAATGAATTAGAATGTATACATTCGTGCAAATGAATTAGAATGGATCGTACGAAGGAATTAGAATGGATCGTACGAATGAATTAGAATGGATATATTCGTGCAAATGAATTAGAATGGATCGTACGAATGAGTAAGAATGGATCGTACGAATGAAATAGAATGGATCATACGAAGGAATTAGAATGGATCGAATTAGAATGGATCGTATGTAGGAAGTAGAATGGATCGTACGAATGAATTAGAATATATTGTACGAATGAATTAGAATGGATCGTGCGAATGAATTAGAATGGATCGTGCGAATGAATTAGAATGGATACATTCGTGCGAATGAATTAGAACGGATCGTATAAAGGAATTAGAATGGATGCGAATGAATTAGAAAGGAATGGATCGTACTTATGAATTAGAATGGATCGTACGAATGAATTAGAATGGATACATTCGTGCAAATGAAATAGAATGGATCGTACGAATGAATTAGAATGGATCATACGAATGAATTAGAATGGATCGTATGAATGAATTAGAATGGATCGTATGAGTGAATTCGAATGGATCGTGCGAATGAATTAGAATGGATCGTATGAATGAATTAGAATGGATATATTCGTGCGAATGAATTAGAATGGATCATACGAATGAATTAGAATGGATCGTACGTATGAATTAGAGTGGATACATTCGTGCGAATGAATTAGAATGGATCGTACGAATGAGTAAGAATGGATCGTACGAATAAAATAGAATGGATCGTACGTATCAATCAGAATGGATCATACAAATGAATTAGAATAGATTGTGCGACGAATGTATCCATTCTAATTCATTCGTACGATCCATTCTAATTCCTTCGTATGATCCATTCTAATTCCTTCGTACGATCCATTCTAATTCCTTCGTACGATCCATTCTAATTCCTTCATACGATTCATTCTAATTCATTTGTACGATCCATTCTAATTCATTCGTACGATCCATTCTAATTCATTCATACTATCCATTCTAATTCATTCATACGATCCAATCTAATTCATTCGTACGATCCATTCTAATTCATTCGCACAATCTATTCTAATTCATTAGCACAATCCATTCTAATTCATTCATACGATCCATTGTAATTCATTCGTACGACGCATGATCCATTCTAATTCATTCATACGATCCAATCTAATTCATTTGTACAATCCATTCTATTTCATTCGTACGATCCATTCTTACTCATTCATACGATCCAATCTAATTCATTCGTATGATCTATTCTAATTCATTCGTACGATCAATTCTAATTCGTTTGCACGATCCATTCTAATTTCTAATTCATTCATACGATCCATTCTAATTCATTCGCACGAATGTATCCATTCTAATTCATTCGTACGATCCAATCTAATTCATTCATACGATCCATTCTAATTCATTCATACAATCCATTCTAATTTTTTCACACGATCCATTCTAATTCATTCGAATGAATCCATTCTAATTCATTCATACAATCCATTCTATTTCATTCGTACGATCCATTCTTACTCATTCGTATGATCCATTCTAATTCATTCGCACGAATGTATCCATTCTAATTCATTCGTATGATCCATTCTAATTCATTCGCACAATCTATTCTAATTCATTCGTACGATCTATTCTAATTCCTTCGTACGATCCATTCTAATTCCTTCGTACGATCCATTCTAATTCCTTCGTACGATCCATTATAATTCCTTCGTACGATCCATTCTAATTCATTCGTATGATCCATTCTAATTCATTCGCACGATCCGTTCTAATTCATTCATACGATCCATTCAAATTTATTCGCACGATCCATTTTAATTCATTCATACGATCCATTCTAATTCATTCATTCTAAATACGATCAATTCTAATTCATTCGCACGAATGTATCCATCTATTTTATTCGTATGATCCATTCTAATTCATTCGTACGATCCATTCTAATTCATTCATACGATCCATTCTAATTCATTCGTATGATCCATTCTAATTCCTTCGTACGAACCATTCTAATTCATTCATACGATCTATTCTAATTCATTTGTACGATCCATTCTAATTCATTCGTACGATCCATTCTAATTCATTTGCATAATCTATTCTAATTCATTCGTACGATCCATTCTAATTCATTAGCACGATCCATTCTAATTCATTCATAAATTCCATTCTAATTTATTCATACGATCCATTCTAATTCATTCATACGATCCATTCTAATTCATTCGTACGATCCATTCTATTTCATTCGCACGATCCATTCTAATTCATTCGTATGATCCATTCTAATTCATTCGTACGATCCATTCTAATTCCTTCGTACGATCCATTCTAATTCATTCTAATTCATTCATTCTTATTCATTCATACGATCCATTCTAATTCATTCGCACGAATATATCCATCTATTTCATTCGTACGATCCATTCTAATTCATTCGTATGATCCATTCTAATTCATTTGTACGATCCATTCAAATTCATTCGCAAAATCTATTCTAAATCATTCGTACGATCAATTCTAATTCATTAGCACGATCCATTCTAATTCATTCGTACGATCTATTCTATTTCATTCTATGATCCATTCTAATTCATTTGTACGATCCATTCTAATTCATTCGTACGATCCATTCTAATTCATTCATACGATCCATTCTGATTCATTAATACGATCCATATCTAATTCATTCGCACGATCAATTCTAATTCATTCATACAATCCAATCTAATTCATTCATATGATCCATTCTAATTCATTCATATGATCCATTCTTATTCATTCCCATGAATGAATCTATTCTAATTCATACGTACGATCCATTCTAATTCATTCGCACAATCCATTCTAATTCATTCGTACGATCCATTCTAATTCATTCGTATGATCCATTCTAATTCATTCGCACGAATGTATCTATCCTTTGTACGATCCATTCTAATTCATTCATACGATCCATTCCAATTTATTCATACGATCCATTCTAATTCATTCGCACGATCCATTCGAATTCATTCATACGATCCAACCTAATTCATTCGTACGATCCATTTTATTGCATTCATACGATCCATTCTACTTCATTCGTACGATCCATTCTAATTCATTCGTACCATCCATTCTAATTCATTCATACGATCCATTCTATTTCATTCTAATTCATTCGTACGATCCATTCTAATTCATTCGCACAATCTATTCTAATTTATTCTTATGCATACGAATGAGTAAGAATGGATCGTACGAATGAAATAGAATGGATTGTACGAATGAATTAGAATGGATTGATTCGTGCGAATGAAACAGAATGGATCGTGCGAATGAATTAGAATGGATCGTACGAATGAATTAGAATGCATCGTACGAATGAATTAGAATGGATACATTCGTGCGAATGAATTAGAATATATTGTGCGAATGAATTAGAATGGATCGTACGAATGAATTAGAATGGATACATTCATGGGAATGAATAAGAATGGATCGTACGAATGAATTAGAATGGATCATACGAATGAATTAGAATGAATATATTCGTGCAAATGAATTAGAATGGATCGTATGAATGAATTAGAATGGATCGTACGAATGAATTAGAATGAATCGTATGAATGAAATAGAATGGATCGTATGAAATAGAATGGATCGTACGAAGGAATTAGAATGGATCGTACGAATGAATTAGAATGGATCGTACGTATAAAATAGAATGGATCGTACGAAGGAATTAGAATGGATTGTACGAATGAATTAGAATAGATCGTGCGAATGAATTAGAATGGATCGTACGAATGAATTAGAATGGATCATACGAATGAATTAGAATGGATCGTACAAAGGAATTAGAATGGATGTACGAATGAAATAGAATGGATATATTCGTGCAAGTGAATTAGAATGGATCATACGAATGAATTAGAATAGATCGTACGAATGAATTAGAATGGATTGTATGAATGAATTAGATTGGATCGTATAAATGAATTAGAATGGATCGTACGAATGAATTAGAATGGATCGTACGAATGAATTAGAATAGATTGTGCGAATGAATTAGAATGGATCATACGAATGAGTAAGAATGGATCGTACGAATGAAATAGAATGGATTGTACGAATGAATTAGAATGGATCGTACGAATGAATTAGAATGGATATATTCGTCCGAATGAATTAGAATGGATCATGCTAATAAATTAGAATTGATCATATGAATGAATTAGAATGGATACATTCGTGCGAATGAATTAGAATGGATCGTACGAAGGAATTAGAATTGATCGTACGTACGAAGTAATTAGAATAGATTGTGCGAATGAATTAGAATGGATTGTACGAATGAATTAGAATGGATCGTACGAAGGAATTCGAATGGATCGTACGAATGAATTAGAATAGATTGTGCGAATGAAGTAGAATGGAAACATTCGTACGACGCACGATCCATTCTAATTCGTTCGTACGACACACGATCCATTCTAATTCATTCATACGATCCAATCTAATTCATTCATACGATCCATTCTAATTCATTCGTATGTATCCAATCTAATTCATTCATACGATCCATTCTAATTCATTCGTACGATCCATTCTAATACATTCACACGATCCATTCTAATTCATTAATACGATCCAATCTAATTCATTCATAAGATCCATTCTAATTCATTCGTACAATCCAATTTAATTCATTCGCACGAATGTATCCATTCTAATTCATTCGTACGATCCATTCTAATTCATTCCCATGAATGTATCCATTCTAATTCATACGTACGATCCATTCTAATTCATTTATATGATCCAATCTAATTCATTCATAGGATCCATTCTAATTCATTCGTACGATCCATTCTAATTCATTCGTACGATCCATTCTAATTCATTCGCACGATCCATTCTAATTCATTCGCACGATCCATTCTAATTAATTCGTACGATCCATTCTAATTCATTCGCACGATCCATTCTAATTCATTCATATGATCCAATCTAATTCATTCATACGATCCATTCTAATTCATACGATCCATTTTATTTTATTCATACGATCCATTCTAATTCATTCGTACGATCCATTCTAATTCATTCATACAATCCATTCTAATTCTTTCACACGATCCATTCTAATTCATTCATACGATCCATTCTAATTCATTTGCACGAATGTATCCATCCTTTGTGCGATCCATTCTAATTCATTCATACGATCCATTCTAATTCATTAGTACAATCCATTCTCCTTCATTCGTACGATCCATTCTAATTCATTCATACGGTCCAATCTAATTCATTCGTACGATCCATTCTAATTCATTCGTACGAATGTATGGATTGTACGAATGAATTAGAATGAATCATACGAATGAAATAAAATGGATTGTACGAAGGAATTAGAATGGATCATACGAATGAATTAGAATGGATCGTACGAATGAATTATATTGGATCGTATGAATGAATTAGAATAGATCGTGCGAATGAATTAGAATGGATCGTATGAATGAATTAGAATGGATCGTGCGAATGAAATAGAATGGATCGTACAAAGGATGGATACATTCGTGCGAATGAATTAGAATGGATTGTACGAATGAATTAGAATGGATCGTACGAATGAATTAGAATGGATCATGTATCCATTCGTGCGAATGAATTAGAATGGATCATACGATTAAATAAGAATAGATAGTACGAATGAAATAGAATGGATTGTACGAATGAATTAGAAAGGATCGTTAATGAATCCATTCTAATTCATTCGTACAATCCATTCTAATTCCTTCGTACGATCCATTCTAATTCATTCGCACCATTCTAATTCATTCGCACAATCTATTCTAATTCATTCGCACGATCCATTCTAATTAACTCATAGGATCCATTCTGATTCATTCGCACGAATTTATCCATTCTAATTCATTCGTACGATCCATTCTAATTCATTCTTACGATCAATTCTAATTCATAAGTACAATCCATTCTAATTCATTCATACGATCCATTCTAATTCATTCGCACGAATGTATCCATTCTAATTCATTCGTACGATCCATTCTATTTCATTCGTACGATCTATTCTAATTCATTCGTACGATCCATTCTAATTCATTCGCACAATCTATTCTAATTCATTCGTATGATCCATTCTAATTCTTTCACACGATCCATTCTATTTCATTCATACGATCCATTCTAATTCATTCGCACGATCCATTCTAATTCATTCATACGATCCATTCTAATTCATTCGTACGATCCATTCTAATTCATTCGCACGATCGATTCTAATTCATAAGTACGATCCATTCTAATTCATTCATACGATCCATTCTAATTCATTTACACGATCCATTCTAATTCTATTTCATTCGTACAATTGAATTAGAATGGATCGTACGAATGAATTAGAATGGATCGTACGAATGAATTAGAATGGATCGTACGAATGAAATAGAATAGATTGTGCGAATGAATTTGAATGGATCGTACGAATGAATTAGAATGGATACATTCGTGTGAATAAATTAGAATGGATCATATGAATTAATTAGAAAGGATACATTCGTGCGAATGAATTAGAATGGATCGTACGAATGAGTAAGAATGGATCGTACATTCGTGCGAATGAATTAGAATGGATTGTATGAATGAATTAGATTGGATCGTATAAATGAATTAGAATGGATCGTACGTATGAACTAGAATAGATACATTCATGGGAATGAATAAGAATGGATCGTACGAAGGAATTAGAATGGATCATACAAATGAAATTAGAATGGATCGTACGAAGGAATTAGAATGGATCGTACGAAGGAATTAGAATGGATCGTACGAATGAATTAGAATGGATCGTATGAATGAATAAGAATGGATACATTCGTGCGAATGAATTAGAATGGATCGTACGAATGAGTAAGAATGGATCGTACGAATGAAATAGAATGAATTGTACGAATGAATTAGAATGGATCATACGAATGAATTAGAATGGATCGTATGAAAGAATTAGAATGGATCGTGTGAAAGAAATAGAATGGATTATATGAATGAATTAGAATGGATCGTATGAATGAATTAGAGTGGACCGTGTTTTTTCGTGCTAATGAATTAGAATGGATCGTATGAATGAATTAGAATGGATCGTGCGAAGGATTTAGAATGGATACATTCGTGCGAATGAATTAGAATGGATCGTGCGAATGAATTAGAATGGATCGAATTAGAATGGATACATTCGTTCGAATGAATTAGAATGGATCATACGATTGAGTAAGAATGGATCGTACGAATGAAATAGAATAGATCTTACGGAATGGATCGTACGAAGGAATTAGAATGGATCGTACGAAGGAATTAGAATGCATCGTACGAATGAATTAGAATGGATACATTCGTGCGAATGAATTAGAATTGTATGCACGAATGAATTAGAATGGATCGTACGAATGAAATAGAATGGATTGTACGAATGAATTAGAATGGATACATTCATGCGAATGAATTAGAATGGATCGTACGAATGAGTAAGAATGGATCATACAAATGAAATAGAATGGATTGTACGAAGGAATTAGAAAGTATCGTACGAATGAATTAGAATGGATCGTACGAATGAATTAGAATGGATCGTACGAATGACTTAGAATGGATCGTATGAATGAATTAGAATGGATTGTGCGAATGATTTAGAATGGATCGTACGAATGAATTAGAATGGATCGTACGAATGAAATAGAATAGATTGTGCGAATGAATTAGAATGGATCGTACGAATGAATTAGAATGGACACATTCGTGCGATTGAATTAGAATGGATCGTACGAATGAATTAGAAGGGATACATTCGTGCGAATAAATTAGAATGGATCGTACGAATGAGTAAGAATGGATCGTACATTCGAGCAAACGAATTAGAATGGATTGTATGAATGAATTAGATTGGATCGTATAAATGAATTAAAATGGATCGTACGTATGAATTAGAATGGATACATTCATGGGAATGAATAAGAATGGATCGTACGAAGGAATTAGAATGGATCATACGAATGAAATTAGAATGGATCGTACGAAGGAATTAGAATGGATCGTACGAAGGAATTAAAATGGGAATGAATTAGAATGGATACATTCGTGCGAATGAATTAGAATGGATCGTACGAATGAATTAGAATGAATCGTGCGAATGAATTAGAATGGATCATACGAATGAACTAGAATGGATCGTACGAATGAATTAGAATGGATCGTACGAATGAATTAGAATTGATACATTCGTGCGAATGAATTAGAATGGATTGTACGAATGAGTAAGAATAGATCATACGAATGAAATAGAATGGATCGTACGAATGAATTAGAATGGATCGTACGAATGAATTAGAATGGATCATACGAATGAATTAGAATGGATCGTACGAATGAATTAGAAAGGATCGTATGAATGAATTAGATTGGATCGTATGAATGAATTAGAATGGATCGTGCGAATGAATTAGAATGGATCGTACGAATGAATTAGAATGGATACATACGTGCGAAAGAATTAGAATAGATCGTATGAATGAATTAGAATGGATCGTATGAATGAATTAGAATGGATCGTATGAATGAATAAGAATGGATCGTACGAACGAATTAGAATGGATCATACGAATGAGTAAGAATGGATCGTATGAATGAAATAGAATGGATAGTACGAAAGAATTAGAATGGATCGTACGAATGAATTAGAATGGATTGTATGAATAAATTAGAATGGATCGTGCGAATGAATTAGATTGGATCGTATGAATGAATTAGATTGGATCGTATTAATGAATTAGAGTGGATCGTACGAATAAATTAGAATGGATCGTACGAATGAATTAGAATGGATACATTCGTGTCAATGAATTAGAATGGATCGTACGAAGGAATTAGAATGGATCGTACGAATGAATTAGAATGGATAAATTCGTGCAGATGAATGAGAATGGATCGTACGAATGAGTAAGAATGGATCGTACGAATGAAATAGAATGGATCATACAAAGGAATTAGAATGGATCGAATTAGAATGGATCGTACGTAGGAAGCAGAATAGATCGTGCGAATGAATTAGAATGGATCGTGCGAATGAATTAGAATGGATACATTCGTGTGAATGAATTAGAATGGATCGTATAAAGGAATTAGAATGGATGCGAATGAATTAGAATGGAATGGATCATACTTATGAATTAGAATAGATCATACGAATGAATTAGAATGATACATTCATGCGAATGTAATAGAGTGGATCGTACGAATGAATTAGAATGGATCGTACGAATGAATTAGAATGGATTGCATGAATGAATTAGAATGGATCGTATGAGTGAATTCGAATGGATCGTGCGAATGAATTAGAATAGATCGAATGAATGAATTAGAATGGATACATTCGTGCGAATGAATTAGAACGGATCATACGAATGAATTAGAATGGATCGTACGAATGAATTAGAGTGGATACATTCGTGCGAATGAATTAGAATGGATCGTACGAATGAGAAAGAATGGTTCGTACGAATGAAATAAAATGGATAGTACGTATCAATTAGAATGGATCGTACGAATGAATTAGAATAGATTGTGCGACGAATGTATCCATTCTAATTCATTCGTACGATCCTTTTTAATTCATTCATACGATCCATTCTAATTCCTTCGTACGATCCATTCTAATTCATTCGTACGATCCATTCTAATTCATTCGCACGATCCATTCTAATTCATTAGTACGATCCAATCTAATTCATTAGTACGATCCATTCTAATTCATTCGTACAATCTATTCTAATTCATTAGCACGATCCATTCTAATTCATTCATACGATCCATTCTAATTCATTCGTACGACGCACGATTCATTCTAATTCATTCATACGATCCAATCTAATTCATTCATACAATCAATTCTATTTCATTCGAACGATCCATTCTTACTCATTCATACGATCCAATCTAATTCATTCATACGATCCATTCTAATTCATTCGTATGATCTATTCTAATTCATTCGTACGATCCATTCTAATTCATTCGCACGATCCATTCTAATTCATTCTAATTCATTCATACAATCCATTCTAATTCATTCGCACGAATGTATCCATTCTAATTCATTCGTACGATCCATTCTAATTCATTCATACGATCCATTCTAATTCATTCATACAATCCATTCTAATTTTTTCACACGATCCATTCTAATTCATTCGAATGAATTCATTCTAATTCATTCGTACAATCCATTCTATTTCATTCGTACGATCCATTCTTACTCATTTGTATGATCCATTCTAATTCATTCGCACGAATGTATCCATTCTAATTCATTCGTACGATCCATTCTAATTCATTCGCACAATCCATTCTAATTCATTCGCACGAATGTATCCATTCTAATTCATTTGTACGATCCATTCTAATTCATTCATACGATCCATTCTAATTCATTCATACAATCCATTCTAATTTTTTCACACGATCCATTCTAATTCATTCGAATGAATTCATTCTAATTCATTCGTACAATCCATTCTATTTCATTCGTACGATCCATTCTTACTCATTCGTATGATCCATTCTAATTCATTCGCACGAATGTATCCATTCTAATTCATTCGTACGATCCATTCTAATTCATTCGCATGATCTATTCTAATTCCTTCGTATGATCCATTCTAATTCCTTTATACGATCCATTCTAATTCACTCGTGCGATTCATTCTAATTCATTCGTACGATCCATTCTAATTCATTCGCACGATCCGTTCTAATTCATTCATACGATCCATTCTAATTCATTCATTCTAATTCATTCATACGATCAATTATAATTCATTCGCACGAATGTATCCATCTATTTCATTCGTATAATCCATTATAATCCATTCGTATGATCCATTCTAATTCATTCGTACGATCCATTCTAATTCATTCGCACGATCCATTCTAATTCATTCATACGATCCAATCTAATTCATTCATACGATCCATTCTAATTCATTCGTATGATCCATTCTAATTCCTTCGTACGATCCATTCTAATTCATTCATACGATCCATTCTAATTCATTCGTACGATCGATTCTAATTCATTCGTACGATCCATTCTAATTCATTCGCACAATCTATTCTAATTCATTCGTACGACCCATTCTAATTCATTAGCACGATCCATTCTAATTCATTCATACAATCCATTCTAATTTATTCGTACGATCCATTCTAATTCATTCGTATGATCCGTTCTAATTCATTCGTACGATCCATTCTATTTCATTCGCACGATCCATTCTAATTCATTCGTATGATCCATTATAACTCATTCGTACGATCCATTCTAATTCCTTCGTACGATCCATTCTAATTCATTCTAATTCATTCATACGATCCATTCTAATTCATTCACACGACTGTATCCATCTATTTCATTCGTACGATCCATTCTAATTCATTCGTACGATCTATTCTAATTCATTCGTACGATCCATTCTAATTAAATCGCAAAATCTATTCTAAATCATTCGTATGATCAATTCTAATTCATTAGCACGATCCATTCTAATTCATTCGTACGATCTATTCTATTTCATTCGTACGATCCATTCTAATTCATTTGTACGATCCATTCTAATTCATTCATACGATCCATTCTAATTCCTTCATACGATCCATTCTGATTCATTAATATGATCCATATCTAATTCATTCGCACGATCCATTCTAATTCATTCATACGATCCAATCTAATTCATTCATATGATCCATTCTAATTCCTTCGTATGATTCATTCTTATTCATTCCCATGAATGTATCCATTCTAATTCATACGTACGATCCATTCTAATTCATTCGCACAATCCGTTCTAATTCATTCGTACGATCCATTCTAATTCATTCTTATGATCCATTCTAATTCATTCGCACGAATGTATCCATCATTTGTACGATCCATTCTAATTCATTCATACGATCCATTCTAATTCATTCGTACGATCCATTCTAATTCATTCGCACGATCCATTCTAATTCATTCATACGATCCAATCTAATTCATTCGTACGATCCATTCAATTTCATTCATATGATCCATTCTAATTCTTTCGTACGATCCATTCTAATTCATTCATACGATCCATTCTATTTCATTCTAATTCATTCGTACGATCCATTCTAATTCATTCGCACAATCTATTCTAATTCATTCGCATGCGTACGAATGAGTAAGAATGGATCGTACGAATGAAATAGAATGGATTGTACGAATGAATTAGAATGGATTCATTAGTGCGAATGAATTAGAATGGATCGTGCGAATGAATTAGAATGGATCGTACGAATGAATTAGAATGGATTGTACGAATGAATTAGAATGGATACATTCGTGCGAATGAATTAGAATAGATTGTGTGAATGAATTAGAATGGATCGTACGAATGAATTAGAATGGATACATTCATGGGAATGAATAAGAATGGATCGTACGAATGAATTAGAATGGATCGTACGAATGAATTAGAATGGATATATTCGTGCAATTGAATTAGAATGGATCATATGAATGAATTAGAATGGATCGTACGAATGAATTAGAATGAATCGTATGAATGAAATAGAATGGATCATATGAATTAGAATGGATCGTACGAAGGAATTAGAATGGATCGTACGAATGAATTAGAATGGATCATACGAATGAAATAGAATGAATCGTACGAAGGAATTAGAATGGATTGTACGAATGAATTAGAATGGATTCATTCGTGCGAATGAATTAGAATGGATCGTACTAATGAATTAGAATGGATCGTACGAATGAATTAGAATGGATCGTACGAAGGAATTAGAATGGATCGTACGAATAGATTAGAATGGATATATTCGTGCAAATGAATTAGAATGGATCATACGAATGAATTAGAATAGATCGTACGAATGAATTAGAATGGATTGTAAGAATAAATTAGATTGGATCGTATAAATGAATTAGAATGGATACATTCGTGTGAATGAATTAGAATGGATCGTACGAATGAATTAGAATAGATTCTGCGAATGAATTGGAATGAATCATACGAATGAGTAAGAATGGATCGTACGAATGAAATAGAATGGATCGTACGAATGAATTAGAATGGATCGTACGAATGAATTAGAATGGATATATTCGTGCGAATGAATTAGAATGGATCGTGCAAATGAATTTGAATTGATCATATGAATGAATTAGAATGGATACATTCGTGCGAATGAATTAGAATGGATCGTACGAAGGAATTAGAATGGATCGTACGTACAAAGTAATTAGAATAGATTGTGCGAATGAATTAGAATGGATTGTACGAATGAATTAGAATGGATCGTACGAAGGAATTAGAATGGATCGTACGAATGAATTAGAATAGATTGTGCGAATGAATTAGAATGGATACATTCGTGCGAATGAATTAGAATGGATCGTACGAAGGAAATATAATGGATCGTAATAATGGATCTTACGTATGAATTTGAATGTATTAATGAATTAGAATGGATCGAATTAGAATGGATCATATGAAGGAATTAGAATGGATTGTATGAATGAATTAGACGTACGATCCATTCTAATTCATTCGTACGATCCATTCCGTACAATCTATTCTAATTCATTCGCACGAATGAATCCATTCTAATTCATTCGTACAATCTATTCTAATTTATTTGAATGAATCTATTCTAATTCATTCCTACAATCCATTCTATTTCATTCGTACGATCCATTCTTACTCATTCGTACGATCCATTCTAATTCATTCGCACGAATATATCCATTCTAATTAATTTGTACGATCCACTCTAATTCATTCACACAATCCATTCTAATTCATTCGTACGATCCATTCGAATTCATTCGTACAATCCATTCTATTTCATTCGTACGATCCATTCTTACTCATTCGTATGATCCATTATAATTTATTCGCACGATCCATTCTAATTCATTCGCACGATCCATTCTAATTCATTCGAATTCACTCATATCCATTCTAATTCATTCATACAATCCATTCTAATTCATTCAAACAATCCATTCTAATTCATTCTAATCTATTCGTAATTCGTACGATCCATTCTAATTCATTAGCACGATCCAAATTCATTCATTCGTACGATCTATTCTATTTCATTCGTACGATCCATTCTTATCGCACGATCCATTCTAATTCATTCGCATCGCACGATCCATTCTAATTCATTCGCACGATCCATTCTAATTCATTCGTACGATCCATTCTAATTCCTTTGTACGACCCATTATATTTCATTCATACGATCCATTCTAATTCATTAATATGATCCAATCTAATTCATTCATACGATCCATTCTAATTCCTTCGTACGATCCATTCTAATTCATACGATCCATTCTATTTCATTCGTACGATCTATTCTAATTCATTCGTACGTTCCATTCTAATTCATTCGTACGATCCATTCTTACTCATTCGTATGATCCATTCTAATTCATTCGCACGAATGTATCCATTCTAATTCATTCCTACGATCCATTCTAATTCATTCGTACGATCCATTCTAATTCATTCATACGATCCATTCTAATTCATTCATACAATCCATTCTAATTCGTCGCACAATCTATTCTAATTCATTCGTACGATCCATTCTAATTCATTCGTAGGATCCATTCTATTTCATTCGCACGATCCATTCTAATTCATTCTCACGAATGTATCCATTCTAATTCATTCGTACGATCCATTCTAATTCATTCATACGATCCATTCTAATTCCTTTGTACGATCCATTCTAATTCATTCGTACAATCCATTCTATTTCATTTGTACGATCAATTCTAATTCATTAGCACGATCCATTCTAATTCATTCGTACGATCCATTTTAATTCATTCGCACAATCTATTCTAATTCATTCGTACGATCCATTCTAATTCATTCGCACGATCCATTCTTATTCATTTGCACGATCCATTCTAATTCATTCATACAATCCATTCTAATTCTTTTGCACGAATGTATCCATTCTAATTCATTACGAATGAGTAAGAATAGATTGTACGAATGAATTAGAATAGATACATTCGTACGAATGAATAAGAATGGATTATACGAATGAGTAAGAATGGATCATACGAATGAAATAGAATGGATTGTACGAATGAATTAGAATGGATCGTACGAATGAATTAGCATGGATCGTGCTAATGAATTAGAATGGAACGTACGAATGAATTTGAACGGATCGTATGAATAAATTAGAATGGATCGTACGAATGGATTAGAATAGATCGTATGAATGAATTAGAATGGATTGTGCGAATGAATTAGAATGGATCGTACGAATGAATTAGAACGGATATATTCGTGCGAATGAATTACAATGGATCGTACAAATGAATTAGAATGGATACATTCGTGCGAATGAATTAGAATGGATCGTGCGAATGAATTAGAATGGATCGTATGAATGAATTAGAATAGATTGTACATTCGTGCGAATGAATTAGAATGGATTATAAGAATGAATTAGAATGGATCGTACGTATGAATTAGAATGGATACATTCATGGGAATGAATACGAATGGATCGTACGATGGAATTAGAATGGATCATACGAATGAAATTAGAATGGATCGTATGAAGGAAATAGAATGGATCGTACGAAGGAGTTAGAATGGATCATACGAAGGAATTAGAATGGATCGTACGAATGAATTAGAATGGATCGTATGAATGAATAAGAATGGATACATTCGTGCGAATGAATTAGAATGGATCGTACGAATGAGTACGAATGGATCGTACGAATGAAATAGAATGGATTGTACGAATGAATTAGAATGGATCATACGAATGAATTAGAATGGATCGTATGAATGAATTAGAATGGATCGTGTGAAAGATTTAGAATGGATTGTATGAATGAATTAGAATGGATCGTATGAATAAATTAGAGTGGATCGTGTTTTTTCGTGCTAATGAATTAGAATAGATCGTACGAATGAATTTGAATGGATACATTCGTGCGAAAGAATTAGAATGGATCGTATAAATGAATTAGATTGGATCGTATGAATGAATTAGAATAGATCGTGCGAAGAAATTAGAATGGATACATTCGTGCGAATGAATTAGAATGGATCATGCGAATGAATTAGAATGGATCGTATGAATGAATTAGAATGGATCGTACGAATAAATTAGAATGGATACATACGAATGAATTAGATTGGATCGTATGAATGAATGAATTAGAATGGATCGTATGAATGAATGAATTAGAATGGATCGTACGAATGAGTAAGAATGGATTGTACGAATGAATTAGAATGAATCGTGCAAATGAATTAGAATGGATCGTATGAATGAATTAGATTGGATCGTATGAATGAATTAGAATGGATCATGCGAATGAATTAGAATGGATCGTACGAATGAATTAGAATGGATCGTGCGAATGAATTAGAATGGAACGTACGAATGAATTAGAGTGGATACATTCATACGAAGGAATTAGAATGGATCGTACGAATGAATTAGAATGGATACATTCGTGCGAATGAATTAGAATGGATCATATGAATGAATTAGAATGGATCGTACGAATGAATTAGAATGGATCGTACGAATGAATTAGAATGGATCGTACGAATGAATTAGAAATGGATCGTACGAATGAAATAGAATGGATCGTACGAATGAATTAGAATGGATCGTGCTAATGAATTAGAATGGATCGTACGAATGAATTAGAATAGATTGTGCGAATGAATAAGAATGGATCGTACGAATGAAATATAATGGATCGTACGAAGGAATTAGAATGGATCGTACGTACACGATCCATTCTAATTCATTCATACGATCCATTCTAATTCATTCGTACGATCCATTCTAATTCCTTTGTACGATCCATTATAATTCATTCGTACGATCCATTCTAATTTATTCGTACGATCCATTCTAATTCATTCGCACGATCCATTCTAAATCATTCATACGATCCAATCTAATTCCTTCGTACGATCCATTCTTACTCATTCACACAATCTATTCTAATTCATTCGTACGATCCATTCGAATTCACTCATACGATCCATTCTAATTCATTCATATGATCCATTCTAATTCATTTGCACTAATGTATCCATTCTAATTCATTCGTACGATCCATTCTAATTCATTCGCACGATCCATTCTAATTCATTAATACGATCCAATCTAATTCATTCATACGATCCATTCTAATTCATTCGCACGAATGTATCCATTCTAATTCATTCGTACGATTCTAATTCATTCATACAATCCATTCTAATTCTTTCACACGTCATACGATCCATTCTAATTCATTCGTACGATCCATTCTAATTCCTTCGTACGATCCATTTTAATTTATTTGCACGATCCATTCTAATTCATTTATACGATCCAATCTAATTCATTCGTACGATCCATTCTAATTCATTCGTACGATCCATTCTAATTCATTCGCACGATCCATTCTAATTCGTTCATACGATCCATTCTAATTTATTCGTACGATCCATTCTAATTCATTCGCACGATCCATTCTAATTCATTCATACGATCCATTCTAATTCATTCATATAATCCATTCTAATTCTTTCACACGATCCATTCTAATTCATTCGTACGATCCATTCTTATTCAGTCGTACAATCCATTCTATTTCATTCGTACGATCCATTCTTACTCATTCGTATGATCCATTCTAATTCATTCGTACGATCCATTACAATTCATTCGTACGATCCATTCTAATTCATTCGCACGATCCATTCTAATTCATTCGCACGATCCATTCTAATTCATTCGCACGAATGAATCCATTCTAATTCATTCGTACAATCCATTCTATTTCATTCATACGATCCATTCTAATTTCATTCATATGATCCATTTCTAATTCATTCGTACGATCCATTCTAATTCATTCGTACGATCCATTCTAATTCATTCATACGATCCATTCTAATTCATTTGCACGAATATATCCATTGTAATTCATTCGTACGATCCATTCTAATTCATTCATACGATCCATTCTAATTCATTTGCACGAATATATCCATTGTAATTCATTCGTAGGATACATTCGTGCGAATGAATTAGAATGGATCGTACGAATGAATTAGAATGGATCGTACGAATGAATTAGAATGGATCGTATGAATGAATTAGAATGGATCGTGCGAATGAATTAGAATGGATCGTATGAATGAATTAGAATGGATCGTACGAATGAATTAGAATGGATCGTATGAAGGAATTAGATTGGATCGTATGAATACGATCCATTCTAATTCATTCGTACGATCCATTCTTATTCATTCCCATAAATGTATCCATTCTAATTCATACGTACGATCCATTCTAATTCATTTATACGATCCAATCTAATTCATTCATACAATCCATTCTATTTCATTCGCACGAATGTACGATCCATTCTTACTCATTCGTACGATCCATTCTAATTCATTCGCACGAATGTATCCATTCTAATTCATTCCTACGATCCATTCTAATTCATTCGTACAACCCATTCTAATTCATTAATATGATCCAATCTAATTTATTCATACGATCCATTCTAATTTCTTTGTACGATCCATTCTATTTCATTTGTATGATCCATTCTATTTCATTCGTATAATCCATTCTAATTTATTCGCACGTACGATCCATTCTAATTCATAAGTACGATCCATTCTAATTCATTATCATGATCCATTCCAATTCATTCGTACGATCCATTGTAATTCATTCGCACAATCTATTCTAATTCATTCGTATGTTCCATTCTAATTCATTAGCACGATCCATGCTAATTCAATCATACGATCCATTCTATTTTATTCATATGATCCATTATTACGATCCATTCTAATTTATTCGTACGATCCATTCTAATTCATTCGCACAATCTATTCTAATTCATTCGTACGATCCATTCTAATTCATTAGCACGATCTATTCTAATTCATTCGTACGATCCATTCTAATTCATTTGCACGAATATATCCATTCTAATTCCTTCGTACGATCTATCTAATTCATTCGTACGATCCATTCTAATTCATTCGCACGATCCATTCTAATTCATACGTACGATCCATTCTATTTCATTCGTACGATCCATTCTAATTCATTCGTACGATCCATTCTAATTCATTCGTACGATCCATTCTTATTCATTCCCATGAATGTATCCATTCTAATACATACGTACGATCCATTCTAATTCATTTATACGAGAATGGATCGTATGAATGAATTAGAATGGATCGTACAAAGGAATTAGAATGGATCGTACGAATGAATTAGAATGGATCGTATGAATGAATTAGAATGGATCGTGTATCCATTCTAATTCATTTGTACGATCCATTCTAATTCATTCGCACGATCCATCATAATTCATTCATACGATCCATTCTAATTCATTCGCACGAATGTATCCTTTCTAATTCATTCGTACGATCCATTCTAATTCATTCATACGATCCATTCTAATTCATTTGCACGATCTATTCTAATTCATTCATATGATCCATTCTAATTCATTCGTACGATCCATTCTAATTCATTCATACGATCCATTCTAATTCATTCGTACGATCCATTCTTACTCATTCGTACGATCCATTCTAATTCATTCGCACGAATGTATCAAGTCTAATTCATTCGTACGATCCATTCTAATTTATTCGCACGATCCATTCTAATTCATTCATACGATCCATTCTAATTCCTTCGTACAATCCATTCTAATTCATTAGCACGATCCATTCTAATTCATTCGCACATCCATTCTAATTCATTCATACGATCCAATCTAATTCATTCATACGATCCATTCTAATTCATTCGTATGATCCATTCTAATTCCTTCGTACGATCCATTCTAATTCATTCATACGATCCATTCTAATTCATTCGTACGATCCATTCTAATTCATTCGCACGATCTATTCTAATTCATTCGCACGATCCATTCTAATTCATTCATACGATCCATTCTAATTCATTTGTACGATCCATTCTAATTCATTTGCATGAATATATGCATTGTAATTCATTCATACGATCCATTCTAATTCCTTCTTATAATCCATTCTAATTCATTCGCACGATCCATTCTAATTCATTCGCACGATCCATTCTAATTCATTCATACGATCCAATCTAATTCATTCATACGATCCATTCTAATTCATTCGTATGATCCATTCTAATTCTTTCGTACGATCCATTCTAATTCATTCATATGATCCATTCTAATTCATTCGCACGATCCATTCTAATTCATTCATACGATCCATTCTAATTCATTCGTACGATCCTTTCTAACTCATTTGCACGAATATATCCATTCTAATTCATTCGTACGATCTATTCTAATTCCTTCGTACGATCCATTCTAATTCCTTCGTACAATCCATTCTAATTCATTCGCACGATCCATTCTAATTCATTCGCACGATCCATTCTAATTCATTCATACGATCCAATCTAATTCATTCGTACGATCCATTCTAATTAATTTGTACGATCCATTCTAATTCCTTCGTACGATCCAGTCTAATTCATTCATATGATCCATTCTAATTCATTCGTACGATCCATTCTAATTCATTCGCACGATCCATTCTAATTCATTAGCACGATCCATTCTAATTCATTCATACGATCCATTCTAATTCATTCGTACGAACCATTCTAATTCATTTGCATGAATATACCCACTCTAATTCATTCGTACGATCCATTCTAATTCCTTCGTACGATCCAATTTAATTCCTTCGTACAATCCATTCTAATTCATTCGCACGATCCATTCTAATTCATTCGCACGATCCATTCTAATTCATTCATACGATCCAATCTAATTCATTCATACGATCCATTCTAATTCATTCGTATGATCCATTCTAATTCCTTCGTACGATCCATTCTAATTCATTCGTATGATCCATTCTAATTCATTCGTACGATCCATTCTAATTCATTCGCACGATCCATTCTAATTCATTCGCACGATCCATTCTAATTCATTCATACGATCCATTCTAATTCATTCATACGATCCATTCTAATTCATTTGCACGAATATATCCATTCTAATTCATTCGTACGATCCATTCTAATTCCTTCGTACGATCTATTATAATTCATTCGCACGATCCATTTTAATTCATTCGCACAATCCATTCTAATTCATTCATACGATCCAATCTAATTCATTCATACGATCGATTCTAATTCATTCATACGATCCATTCTAATTCATTCCTACGATCCATTCTAATTCAATCGCATGATCCATTCTAATTCATTCGCACGATCCATTCTAATTCATTCGCACGATCCATTCCAATTCATTCGTACGATCCATTCTAATTCATTCACTCGATCTATTCTAATTCATTCATACGATCCATTCTAATTCATTCGTACGATCCATTCTAATTCATTCGCACGATCCATTCTAATTCATTCATACGATCCATTCTAATTCATTCGTACGATCCATTCTAATTCATTCATACGATCCATTCTAATTCATTCGTACAATCTATTCTATTTCATTCGTACGATCCATTCTTACTCATTCGTATGATCCATTCTAATTCATTCAAACAATTTATTCTAATTCATTCATACGATCCATTCTAATTCATTCGTACGATCCATTCTAATTCATTCGCACAATCCATTCTAATTCATTCATACGATCCATTCTAATTCATTCGTACGATCCATTCTAATTCATTCGCACGATCCATTCTAATTCATTCGCACGATCCATTCTAATTCACACGTACGATCCATTCTATTTCATTCGTACGATCCATTCTAATTCATTCGTACGATCCATTCTAATTCATTCGTATGATCCATTCTACTTCATTCGTACGATCCATTCTTATTCATTCCCATGAATGTATCCATTCTAATTCATACAAACGATGCATTCTAATTCATTTGCACGAATATATCCATTCTAATTCATTCGTAGGATACATTCGTGCGAATGAATTAGAATGGATCATACGAATGAGTAAGAATGGATCGTACGAATGAAATAGAATGGATTGTACAAAGGAATTAGAATGGATCATACAAATGAAATAGAATGGATCGTAATCTAATTCATTTATACAAATGAAATTAGAATGGATCGTGCTAATGAATTAGAATTGATCGTACGAATGAATTAGAATAGATTGTGTGAATGAATTAGAATGGATCGTACGAATGAATTAGAATGGATACATTCGTTCGAATGAATTAGAATGGATCGTACGAATGAATTAGAATGGATCGTACGAATGAATTAGAATGGATCGTACGAATAAATTAGAATAGATTGTGCGAATGAATTAGAATGGATCGTATGAATGAATTAGATTACGATCCATTCTATTTCATTCGTATGATCCATTCTAATTCCTTCGTACAATCCATTCTATTTCATTCGTACGATTCATTCTAATTCATTCGTACAATCCATACATTCATACGAAGGAATTAGAATGGATCGTACGAATGAATTAGAATGGATCGTACGAATGAATTAGAATGGATCGTACGAAAGAATTAGAATGGATTGTATGAATGAATTAGAATGGATCGTGCGAATGAATTAGAATGGATCGTGCGATACGAATGAAATATAATGGGTCGTACAAAGAAATTAGAATGGATCGTACGTCGCACGATCCATTCTAATTCATTCATACGATCTGTGCGAATGAATTAGAGTGGATCGTACGAATGAATTAGAATGGATCGTGCGAATGAATTAGAATGTATACATTCGTGCGAATGAATTAGAATGGATCATACGAATGAGTAAGAATGGATCGTACGAATGAAATAGAATGGATTGTACGAATGAATTAGAATGGAACGTACGAATGAATTAGAATGGATCGTGTGAAAGAATTAGAATGGATTGTATAAATGAATTAGAATGGATCGTACGAATGAATTAGAATGGATCGTATGAATGAATTTGAATGGATCGTACGAATTCAATCTAATTCATTCATACAATCCATTCTAATTCCTTCGTACGATCCATTCTAATTCCTTTGTATGACCCATTATATTTCATTCGTATGGATACATTCGTGCGAATGAATTAGAATGGATCGTATGAATGAATTAGAATAGATTGTGCGAATGAATTAGAATGGATCGTACGTATGAATTAGAATGGATAAATTCATGGGAATGAATTAGAATTGATCGTACAAAGGAATTAGAATGGATCATACGAATGAATTAGAATGGATCGTATGAATGAAATAAAATGGATCAGATGAATTTGATCCATTCTAATTCCTTTGTATGAATGAATTAGAATGGATCGTATGAATGAATTAGAACAAAGGAATTAGAATGGATCGTACGAATGAAATAGAGTGGATCATATGAATGAATTTGAATGGATCGTATGAATGAATTAGAGTAGATTGTACGAATGAATTAGAATGGATATATTCTTGCAAATGAATTAGAATGGATCATACGATTGAATTAGAATGGATCGTACGAAGGAATTAGAATGTATCGTACGAAGGAATTAGAATGGATCGTACGAATGAATTAGAATGGATCGTACGAATGAATTAGATTGGATTGTATGAATGAATTAGAATGGATCGTGCGAATGAATTAGAATGAATCGTGCGAATGAATTAGAATGGATCGTACGAATGAATTAGAATGGATCATACAAAGGAATTAGAATGGATCGTGAATGAATTAGAATGGATCGTACGAATGAATTAGAATGGATCATACGAATGAATTAAAATGTATCGTACGAAGAAATTAGAATGGATCGTACGAATGAATTAAAATGGATACATTCGTGGGAATGAATTAGAATGGATCGTGCGAATGAATTAAAATGGATCGTACGAATGAAATAGAATAGATTGTGTGAATGAATTAGAATGGATCGTATGAATGAATTAGAATGGATCGTACGAATGAATTAGAATGGATCGTACGAATGAATTAGAATGTTATACGAATGAATTAGAATGGATCGTACGAATGAATTAGAATGGATACATTCATGCAAATGAATTAGAATGGATTGTATGAATGAATTAGAATGGATCGTGCGAATGAATTAGAATGGATCGTACGAATGAATTAGAATGGATCGTGCTAATGAATTAGAATTGATCGTACGAATGAATTAGAATAGATTGCGCGAATGAATTAGAATGGATCGTACGAATGAATTAGAATGGATCGTACGATTGAATTAGAATGGATACATTCGTGAAAAAGAATTAGAATGGATTGTATGAATAAATTAGAATGGATCGTGCGAATTAATTAGAATGGATACATTCGTGCGAATGAATTAGAATGGATCGTATGAATGAATTAGATTGGATCGTATGAATGAATTAGAATGGATCGTGCGAATGAATTAGAATGGATCGTAAGAATGAATTAGAATGGATCGTATGTTCTAATTCATTCGCACGAATGTATCCATTCTAATTCATTCGTACGATCCATTCTAATTCATTCATACGATCCATTCTAATTCATTTGCACGAATATATCCATTCTAATTCATTCATACGATCCATTCTAATTCATTTGTACGAATGAATTAGAATGAATCGTATGAATGAATTAGATTGGATCGTATGAATGAATTAGAATGGATCGTGCGAATGAATTATAATGGATCGTACGAATGAATTAGAATGGATCGTATGAATGAATTAGAATGGATCGTGCGAATGAATTAGAATGGATACATTCGTGCAAATAAATTAGAATGGATCGTACGAATGAGTAAGAATGGATCGTACAATTAGAATGGATCGTACGGATAAATTAGATTGGATCGTATGAATGAATTAGAATGGATCGTACGAATGAATTAGAATAAATCGTATGAAGGAATTATAATGGATACATTCGTGCGAATGAATTAGAATGGATCATACGAATGAGTAAGAATGGATCGTACAAATGAATTAGAATGGATCGTATGAATGAATTAGAATGGATCGTACGAATGAATTAGAATGGATCATACGAATGAATTAGAATGGATCGTATGAATGAATTAGAATGGATACATTCGTGCGAATGAATTAGAATGGATCGTATGAATGAATTAGAATAGATTGTGCGAATGAATTAGAATGAATCGTACGAATGAATTGGAATGTATCGTACGAATGAATTAGAATGGATCGTACGAATAAGTAAGAATGGATTGTACAAATGAATTAGAATAGATCGTACGAATGAATTAGAATAGATCATACGAATGAATTAGAATGGATCGTACGAATGAATTAGAATGGATCGTGCAAATGAATTAGAATGGATCGTGCGAATGAATTAGAATGGATACATTTGTGCGAATGAATTAGAATGGATACGTACGAATGAATTAGAATGGATACATTCGTGCGAATGAATTAGAATAGATTGTGCGAATGAATTAGAATGGATCGTACGAATGAATTAGAATGGATCGTACGAATGAATTAGAATGGATCGTACGAATGAAATAGAATGGATCGTATGAATGAGAATGGTTCATATGAAGGAATTAGAATGGATCGTATGAATGAATTAGATTGGGTCATATTAATGAATTAGAATGGATCGTATAAATGAAATATAATGGGTCGTACAAAGGAATTAGAATGAATCGTACGAATGAATTAGAATGGATCGTGCGAATGAATTAGAATGGATCGTGCGATAAGAATGGATCGTACGAATGAAATAGAATAGATCGTACGAATGAATGAATTTGGATCGTGCTAATGAATTAAAATGGATCGTACGAATTACGAATAAATTAGAATGAATTAGAATGGACTGTATGAATGAATTAGAATGGATTGTATGAATGAATTAGAATGCATTCTAATTCATTCGTATGATCAATGGATACATTCATGGGAATGAATTAGAATGGATCGTACGAAACCATTCTAATTCATTCGTACAATCCATTCTAATTCATTCATACGATCCATTCTAATTCATTCGCACGATCCGATCCATTCTAATTTATTCGTTCGATCCATTCTAATTCATTCGTACGATCCATTCTAATTCATTCGCACGAATGTATCTAGATCCATTCAAATTCATTCGCACGATCCATTCTAATTCATTCGCACCATCTATTCTAATTCATTCGCACAATCCATTCTTAATCATTCGTACGATCCATTCTAATTCATTCATACAATCCATTCTAATTCTTTTGCACGAATGTATCCATTCTAATTCATTCGTACGATCCAATCTAATTCATTCATACAATCCATTCTATTTCATTCGTACGATCCATTCTAATTCTTTTGCACGAATGTATCCATTCTAATTCATTCGTACGATCCATTCTAATTCATTCGTATAAACCATTCTATTTCATTCGTACGATCTATTCTAATTCATTCGTACGATCCATTCTAATTCATTCGCACGAATGTATCTACTCTAATTCCTTCGTACGATCTATTCTAATTCCTTCGTACGATCTATTCTAATTCAATCGTACGATCCATTCTAATTCATTCATACGATCCAATCTAATTCATTCATACGATCCATTCTATGATCCATTCTAATTCATTCGTACGTTCCATTCTAATTCATTAGCACGATCCATGCTAATTCATTCGTACGATCCATTCTAATTCATTCGTACGATCCATTCTAATTCTTTCGTACGATCCATTTATTTCATTCGTATGATCCATTCTAATTCTTTCGTACAATCCATTCTATTTCATTCGTACGATCCATTCTTACACATTCGTATGATCCATTCTAACTCATTCACACGAATTTATCCATTCTAATTCATTCGTACGATCCATTCTAGTTCATTCGTACGATCCATTCATTCTAATTCATTCGTATGATCCATTCTAATTCCTTTGTACGATCTATGATCGTATGAATGAATAAGAATGGAGCGTACGAATGAATTAGAATGGATACATTCGTCACACAATCTATTCTAATTCATTCGTACGATCCATTCTAATTCATTCGTACGATCCATTCTATTTCATTCGCACGATCCATTCTAATTCATTCGCACGAATATATTCATTCTAATTCATTCATACGATTCATTCTAATTTATTCATACAATCCATTCTAACTCTTTCACACAATCCATTCTAATTCATTCGTACGATCCATTCTAATTCATTCGTACAATCCATTCTATTTCATTCGTACGATCCATTCTAATTCATTCATACGATCCATTCTAATTCATTCGTACGACCCATTCTAATTCATTCGCATGAATGTATCCATTCTAATTCATTCGTACGATCCATTCTAATTCATTCGCACAATCTATTCTAATTCATTCATACGATCCATTCTAATTCATTCGCACGAATGTATCTATACGAATGAATTAGAATGCATACATTCGTGCGAATGAATTAGAATGGATCATACGAAAGAGTAAGAATAGATCATACGAATGAAATAGAATGGATTGTACGAATGAATTAGAATGGATTCATTCGTGCGAATGAATTAGAATAGATTGTGCGAATGAATTAGAATGGATCGTACGAATGAATTAGAATGGATAAATTCGTGCGAATGAAGTAGAATGGATTGTATGAATGAGTAAGAATGGATCGTACGAATGAATTAGAATGGATTGAATTAGAATGAATAGTACAAATGAATTAGACTGGATCGTATGAATGAATTAGAATGGATCATGTGAAAGAATTAGAATGGATTGTATGAATGAATTAGAATGGATCGTATGAATGAATTAGATTGGATCGTATTAATGAATTAGAATGGATCGTCCGAATGAATTAGAATGGATCGTGCGAATGAATTAGAATAGAAATCGTACGAATGAATTAGAATGAATACATTCGTGCGAATGAATTAGAATAGATTGTGCGAATGAATTAGAATGGATCGTGCGAATGAATTCGAATGGATCATACGAATGAATTAGAATGGATCGTGCGAATGAATTAGAATGGATCGTACGAATGAATTAGAATGGATCGTACAAATGAATTAGAATGGATCGTACGAATAAAATAGAATGGACCGTACGAATGAATTAGAATGGATCGTACGAATGAATTAGAATGGATACATTCGTGCAAATGAATTAGAATGGATCGTACGAATGAATTAGAATGGATCGTACAAATGAATTAGAATGGATCGTATAAATGAAATAGATTGGATCATACGAATGAATTAGAATAAATCGTGCGAATGAATTAGAATGGATCGTACGAATGAATTAGAATAGATTGTGTGATTGAATTAGAATGGAACGTACGAATGAATTAGAATAGATTGTACGAATGAATTAGAATGGATAAATTCATGCGAATGAATTAGAATGGATTGTATGAATGAATTAGATTGGATCGTATAAATGAATTAGAATGGATCGTATGTATGAAGTAGAATGGATACATTCATGGGAATGAATAAGAATAGATCGTACGAAGGAATTAGAATGGATCATACGAATGAAATAGAATGGATCCATTCTAATTCATTCGTACGATCCATTCTAATTCATTCGCACAATCTATTCTAATTCGTTCGTACGTTCCATTGTAATTCATTAGCACGATCCATGCTAATTCATTCGTACGATCCATTCTATTTCATTCGTACGATCCATTATTACGATCCATTCTAATTCATTCATACAATCCATTCTAATTCTTTTGCACGATCCATTCTAATTCCTTAGTACGATCCATTCTAATTCCTTCGTACAATCCATTCTAATTCATTCGCACGATCCATTCTAATTCATTCGCACGATCCATTCTGATTCATTCATACGATCCAATCTAATTCATTCATACGATCCATTCAAATTCCTTCGTACGATCCATTCTATTTCATTCGTATGATCCATTCTAATTCCTTCGTACGATCCATTCTTATTCATTCTAATGGATCGTACGTATGAATTAGAATGGATACATTCATGGGAATGAATAAGAATGGATCGTACGAAGGAATTAGAATGGATCATACGAATGAAATAGAATGGATCGTACGAAGGAATTAGAATGGATCGTATGAATGAATTAGATTGGATCGTATGAATGAATTAGAATGGATCGTGCGAATGAATTAGAATGAATCGTGCGAATGAATTAGAATGGATTGTACGAAGCAATTAGAATGGATCGTACGAAGGAATTAGAATGGATATATTCGTGCAAATGAATTAGAATGGATCGTATGAATGAATTAGAATGGATCGTATGAATGAATTAGAATGGATACATTCGTGCGAATGAATTAGAATGGATCGTACGAATGAGTAAGAATGGATCGTACGAATGAAATAGAATGGATTGTATGAATGAATTAGAATGGATCGTATGAATGAATTAGAATAGATACATTTGTGCGAATGAATTATAATGGATCGTACGAATGAATTAGAATTGATCGTGCGAATGAATTAGAATGGATCGTACGAATAAATTAGAATAGATCGTATAAATGAATTAGAATGGATCTTACGAATGAATTAGAATGGATACATTCGTGCGAATGAATTAGAATGGATCGTACGAATGAGTAAGAATGGATCGTACGAATGAAATAGAATGGATTGTACGAATGAATTAGAATGGATCATACGAATGAATTAGAATGGATCGTACGAATGAATTAGAATGGATCGTGCGAATGAATTACAATGGATCGTGCGAATCAATTAGAATGGATCGTACGAATGAATTAGAATGGATCGTACGAATGAATTAGAATGGATCGTACGAATGAATTAGAATAGATTATGCGAATGAATTAGAATGGATCGTGTGAAAGAATTTGAATGGATTGTATAAATGAATTAGAATGGATCGAGCGAATGAATTAGAATGGATCGTACGAATGAATTAGAATGGATCATATGAATGAATTAGAATGGATCGTACGAAGGAATTAGAATGGATCATAAGAATGAATTAGAATGGATCGTATGAATGAATTAGATTGGATTGTATGAATGAATTAGAATGGATCGTGCGAATGAATTAGAATGGATCATACGAATGAATTAGAATGGATCGTACGAATGAGTAAGAATGGATCGTACGAATGAAATAGAATGGATTGTACATGGAATTAGAATTGATCGTACGAAGGAATTAGAATGGATACATTCATTCGAATGAATTAGAATGGATCGTACGAAGGAATTAGAATGGATCGTATAAAGGAATTAGAATGGATCGTACGAAGGAATTAGAATGGATCATAGTAATGAATTAGAATGGATCGTGCTAATGAATTTGAATAGATTGTGCGAATGAATTAGAATGGATCGTGCGAATGAATTCGATTGGATCGTACGAAGGAATTAGAATGGATCGTACGAATGAATTAGAATGGATCGTACTTATGAATTATAATGGATCGTGCGAATGAATTAGAATGGATCGTACGAATGAATTAGAATGGATCGTATGAATGAATTAGAATGGATCGTGCGAATGAATTAGAATGGATCGTATGAATGAAATAGAATGGATCGTGTGAAAGAATTAGAATGGATCGTACGAATGAATTAGAATGGATCGTATGAATGAATTAGAATGGATCGTATGAATGGATTAGAATGGATCGTGTATCCATTCTAATTCATTCGTACGAATGTATCCATTCTAATTCATTCGTACGATCCATTCTAATTCATTCGTACGATCCATTCTAATTCATTCGAATGAATCCATTCTAATTTATTCATACAATCCATTCTATTTCATTCATACGATCCATTCTTACTCATTCGTACGATCCATTCTAATTCATTCGCACGAATGTATCCATTCTAATTCATTCGTACGATCCATTCTAATTCATTCGCACAATCCATTCTAATTCATTCGTACGATCCATTCTAATTCATTCATACAATCTATTCTAATTCATTCGTACGATCCATTCTAATTCATTCATACAATCCATTCTATTTTATTCGTACGATCCATTCTTACTCATTCGTATGATCCATTCTAATTCATTCGAACGAATGTATCTATTCTAATTCATTCGTACGATCCATTTATTCTAATTCATTCGTACGAACCATTCTAATTCATTCGTACGATCCATTCTAATTCATTCATACGATCCATTCTAATTCATTTTCACGAATATATCCATTCTAATTCATTCGTATGATCCAATTCTAATTTATTCGCACGATCCATTCTAATTCATTTATACGATCCAATCTAATTCATTCATACGATCCATTCTAATTCATTCGTACGATCCATTCTAATTCATTCGCACGAATGTATCCATGCTTTGTACGATCCATTCTAATTCATTCGTACGATCCATTTTAATTCATTCGCGCGATCCATTCTAATTCATTCATACGATCTATTCTAATTCATTCATACAAAGGAATTAGAATGGATTTTACGAATGAATTAGAATGGATTCATTTGTGCAATGAATTAGAATGGATACATTCGTGCAAATGAATTAGAATGGATCGAATGAATGAATTAGAATGGATCGTATGAAAGAATTAGAATGGATCGTATGAATGAATTAGATTGGATCGTATGAATGAATTAGACGTACGATCCATTCTAATTCATTCGTACGATCCATTCTTACTCATTCGTACGATCCATTCTAATTCATTCGCACGATCTATTCTAATTCATTCGCATGAATGTATCCATTCTAATTCATTCGTACGATCCATTCTTACTCATTCGGACAATCCATTCTAATTCATTCGCACGAATGTATCTATTCTAATTCATTCGTACGATCCATTCTAATTCCTTCGTACGATCCATTCTAATTCCTTTGTACGACCCATTATATTTCATTCGTATCGTATGATCCATTCTAATTCATTCACACGATCCATTCTAATTCATTCATACGATCCATTCTAATTCATTCGTACGATCCATTCGTATGAATGAATTAGAATGGATCGTGTATCCATTCTAATTCATTCATACGATCCATTCTAATTCATTCGTACGATCCATTCTAATTCATTCGTACGATCCAATCTAATTTATTCATACGATCCATTCTAATTCATTCGCACGATCCATTCTAATTCATTCATACGATCCATTCTAATTCATTCGTACGATCCATTCAAATTCATTCATACGATCCAATCTAATTCATTCATACGATGCTAATTCATTCGTACGATCCATTCTAATTCATTCGCACGATCCATTCTAATTCATTCATACGATCCATCTAATTCATTCATACGATCCATTCTAATTCATTCGTAAGATCCATTCTAATTCATTCGCACAATCTATTCTAATTCATTCGTACGATCCATTCTTATTCATTCGCACGATCCGTTCTAATTCATTCGTACGATCCATTCTATTTCATTCGTATGATCCATTCTAATTCCATCATACGATCCATTCTAATTCCTTCGTACGATCCATTCTAATTCCTTCGTATGATCCATTCTAATTCATTCATACAATCCATTCTAATTCTTTTGCACGAATGTATCCATTCTAATTCATTCGTACGATCCATTCTAATTCATTTGTACAATCCATTCTATTTCATTCGCAGGAATGTACGATCCATTCTTACTCATTCGTACGATCCATTCTAATACATTCGCACGAACCTATCCATTCTAATTCATTCGAATGATCCATTCTAATTCATTCGTACGATCCATTCTATTTCATTCGTACGATCCATTCTTAATCATTCGTACGATCCATTCTAATTCAATCGCACGATCCATTCTAATTCATTCGTACAATCCATTCTATTTCATTCGTACGATCCATTCTTACTCATTCGTATGATCCATTCTAATTCATTTGCACGAATGTATCTATTGACATTCATTCGTACGATCCATTCTAATTCATTCGTACGATCTATTCTAATTCATTCGTACGATCCATTCAAATTCATTCATACGATCCATTCTAGATCTTTCGCACGAATGTATCCATTCTAATTTATTCGTACGATCCATTCTAATTCGTTCGCACGAATGTATCCATTCTAATTCATTCGCACGAATGTATCCATTCTAATTCATTCGTACGATCCATTCTAATTCCTTCGTACGATCCATTCTAATTCCTTTGTTCTAATTCATTCATACGATCCATTCTAATTCATTCGTACGATTCATTCTAATTCAATCCTTTCTAATTCATTCGTACGATCCATTCTTACTCATTCATACAATCCATTCTAATTCATTCGCACGAATTTATCCATTCTAATTCATTCGTACGATCCATTCTAATTCATTCGCACAATCTATTCTAATTCATTCGCACGAATGAATCCATTCTAATTCATTCGTACCATCGATTCTATTTCATTCGTACGTATTCTAATTCATTCACACAATCTATTCTAATTCATTCGTACGATCAATTCTAATTCATTAGCACGATCCATTCTAATTCATTCGTACGATCCATTCTAATTCATTCGTACGATCCATTCTAATTCATTCGCACGATCCATTCTAATTGTACGATCCATACTTACTGATTCGTACGATCCATTTTAATTCATTTGCACGAATGTATCCATTCTAATTCATTCGTACGATCCATTCTAATTCATTCGCATGATCCATTCTAATTCATTCGTACGATCCATTCTAATTCATACGTACGATCCATTCTAATTCATTCGCACGATCCATTCTAAATCATTCATACAATCCAATCTAATTCATTCATACGATCTATTCTAATTCATTCATACAATCCATTCTAATTCATTCGCACGATCCATTCGAATTTACTCATCCGATCCATTCTAATTCATTCGTATAATCCATTCCGAATGAATTAGAATGGATCGTACTAATGAATTAGAATTGATCGTACGAATGAATTAGAATAGATTGTGCGAATGAATTAGAATGGATCGTACGAATGAATTAGAATGGATCATACGAATGAATTAGAATGGATATATTCGTGCAAATGAATTAGAATGGATTGTGCGAATGAATTAGAATGGATCGTACGAATGAATTAGAATGGATACATTCGTGCGAATGAATTAGAATGGATACATTTGTGCGAATAAATGAATTAGAATGGATCATACGAATGAATTAGAATGGATCGTGTGAAAGAATTAGAATGGATTGTATGAATGAATTAGAATGGATCGTATGAATGAATTAGAATGGATATATTCGTGCGAATGAATTAGAATGGATCGTGCGAATGAAATAGAATGGATCGTATGAATGAGTAAGAATGGATCATACGAATGAAATTGAATGGATCGTACGAATGAATTAGAATGGATATATTCGTGCAAATGAATTAGAATGGATCATACGAATGAGTAAGAATGGATTGTATGAATGAATAAGATGGATCCATTCATGCAAATGAATTAGAATGGATCATACGAATGAGTAAGAATGGATTGTATGAATGAAATAGAATGGATCGTACGTATGATCCGTTCTAATTCATTTGTATCCATTCTATTTCATTCACACGATCCATTCTAATTCATTCATACGATCCATTCTAATTCATTCGTACGATCCATTCTAATTCATTCGCAGGATCGTGAATGAATTAGAATGGATCGTACGAATGAATTATAATGGATCGTACGAAGGAATTAGAATGGATCGTACGAATGAATTAGAATGGATACATTCGTGCGAATAAATTAGAATGGATCGCACGAATGAGTAAGAATGGATCGTACGAAAGAATTAGAATGGATTGTATGAATGAATTAGAATTGATCGTGTGAATGAATTAGAATGGATCGTACGAATGAATTAGAATGGATCGTACGAATGAATTAGAATGGATCGTATGAATGAAATAGAATGGATCGTGTGAATTAGAATGGATCGTACGAATGAAATATAATAGATCGTAGGAATGAATTAGAAATGGATCATACGAATGAAATAGAATGGATCGTATGAATGAATTAGAATGGATCGTGCTAATGAATTAGAATGGATCGTACGAATGAATTAGAATGGATCGTACGAATGAATTAGAATGGATCGTATGAATGAATTAGATTGGATCGTACGAATAAATTAGAATGGATCGTATAAATGAAATAGAATGGATCGTATGAATTAGAATGAATCGTACGAAGGAATTAGAATGGATCGTATAAATGAATTAGAATGGATACATTCGTGCGAATGAATTAGAATGGATCGTACGAATGAGTAAGAATGGATCATACGAATGAAATAGAATGGATTGTATGAATGAATTAGAATGGATTCATTCGTGCGAATGAATTAGAATGGATCGTGCTAATGAATTAGAATGGATCGTACGAATGAATTAGAATGGATCGTACGAATGAAATATAATGGGTCGTACAAAGGAATTAGAATGGATCGTAAGAAGGAATTAGAATGGATCGTACGAAGGAATTAGAATGGATCGTACGAATGAATTAGAATGGATATATCCATTCTAATTCATTCATACGATCCATTCTAATTCATTCGCACGATCCATTCTAATTCATTCGTACGATGCACGATCCATTCTAATTCATTCGTACGATCCATTCTAATTCATTCGCACAATCTATTCTAATTCATTCATACGATCCATTCTAATTCATTCGCACGAATGTATCCATTCTAATTTATTCATACGATCCATTCTAATTCCTTCGTACGAATGTATCCATTCTAATTCATTCGTACGGTCTATTCTAATTCATTTGCACGATCCATTCTAATTCATTCGTACGATCCAGTCTAATTCATTCGCACGATCCATTCTAATTCATTCGTCGTACGAAGGAATTAGAATGGATACATTCGTGCGAATGAATTAGAATGGATCGTGGGAATAAATTAGAATGGATCGTACGAATGAATTAGAGTGGATCGTACGAATGAATTAGAATGGATCGTACGAATGAATTAGAATGGGTACATTCGTGCGAATGAATTAGATTGAATCGTACGAATAAGTAAGAATGGATCGTATGAATGAAATAGAATGGATTGTACGAATGACTTAGAATGGATCGTATCCATTCTAATTCATTCGTACGTTCCATTCTAATTCATTAGCACAATCCATTCTAATTCATTCGTACGATCCATTCTAATTCATTCGCACGAATGTATCCATTCTAATTCATTCGTACGATTCATTCTCATTCCTTCGTACGATCCATTCTTATTCATTTGCACGATCCATTCTAATTCCATCATTCTAATTCATTCGCACGAATGTATCCATTCTACTTCATTCGTATGATCCATTCTAATCGTACAAATGAATTAGAATGGATCGTATGAATGAATTAGAATGGATCGTGTGAAAGAATTAGAATGGATTGTATGAATAAATTAGAATGAATCGTATGAATGAATTAGATTGGATCGTATTAATGAATTAGAATGGATTGTGTGAATGAATTAGAATGGATCGTACGGATCCATTCTATTTCATTCGTATGATCCATTCTAATTCCTTCATACGATCCATTCTTATTCATTCCCTTGAATGTATCCATTCTAATTCATACGTACGATCCATTCTAATTCATTTATACGATCCAATCTAATTAATTCAAACAATCCATTCTAATTCATTCGCACGAATTTATTCATTCTAATTCATTCGTACGATCCATTCTATTTCATTCGTACGAATGGATACATTCGTGCGAATGAATTAGAATGGATTGTGCGAATGAATTAGAATGGATCATACAAATGAATTAGAATGGATCGTACGAAGGAATTAGAATGGATACATTCGTGCGAATTAATTAGAATGGATCGTGCGAATGAATTAGAATGGATCGTACGAATGAATTAGAATGGATCGTACGAAGGAATTAGAATGGAATTATAATGGATCGTACAAATGAAATAGAATGGATCGTGCGAATGAAATAGAATGGATCCTGTGAATGAATTAGAATGGATCGTGCGAATGAATTAGAATGGATCAATGAATGAATTAGAATGGACAATACGAATGAATTAGAATGGATCGTATGAATAAAATAGATTGGATCGTATTAATGAGTAAGAATGGATCGTACGAATGAAATAGAATGGATTGTACGAATGAATTAGATTGGATCGTATGAATGAATTGGAATGGATCGTGCGGCGTACGAATGAATTAGAATGGATCGTATGAATGAATTAGAATTGATCGTGCTAATGAATTAGAATAGATTGTGCGAATGAATTAGAATGGATCGTACGAATGAATTAGATTGGATCGTATGAATGAATTAGAATGGATCGTGCGAATGAATTAGAATGGATCATACGAATGAATTAGAATGGATCGTACGAATGAATTAGAATGGATCGTACGAAGGAATTAGAATGGATCGTACGAATGAATTAGAATAGATCGTATGAATGAATTAGAATGGATCATACGAATGAATTAGAATGGATACATTCGTCGCACAATCTATTCTAATTCATTCGTACGATCCATTCTAATTGATACGTACGATCCATTCTATTTCATTCGTACGATCCATTCTTACTCATTCGTACGATCCATTCTAATTCATTCGCATTAATGTATCCACTCTATTTTATTCGTACGATCCATTCTAATTCATTCGTATGATCCATTCTAATTTATTCACATGAATGTATCCATTTTAATTCATTCACATGAATGTATCCATTCTAATTCATTCATACGATCCATTCTAATTCATTCGCACGATCCATTCGAATTCACTCATATGATCCATTCTAATTCATTCATATGATCCATTCTAATTCATTCGTACGATCCATTCTAATTCATTCATACGATCCATTCTATTTCATTCGCACGAATGTATCCATTCTAATTCATTCGTACGATCCATTCTAATTCATAAGTACGATCCATTCCATTCTAATTCATTCGCATCCATTCTAATTCCTTTATACGATCTATTCTAATTCATTCGCACGAATGTATCCATTCTAATTCATTCGCACGATCCATTCTAATTTATTCGCACGAATGTATCCATTCTAATTCATTCGTATGATCTATTCTAATTCATTCGTATGATCCATTCTAATTCCTTCGTACGACCCATTCTAATTCGATCCATTCTAATTCATTGGTACGATCCATTCTATTTCATTCGTATGATCCATTCGTACTCATTCGTACGATCCATTCTAATTCATTTGCACGAATATATCCATTCTAATTCATTCGTACGATCCATTCTAATTCCTTCGTACGATCCATTCTAATTCATTTGCATGAATGTATCCATTCAAATTCATTCGTACGATCCATTCTAATTCATTCGTATGATCCATTCTAATTCATTAATACGATCCAATCTAATTCATTCATACGATCCAATCTAATTCATTCGCATGATCCATTCTAATTCATTCATACGATCCATTCTAATTCATTCGTACGATCCATTCTAATTCATTCGTACTATCCATTCTATTTTATTCGTACGATCCATTCTTACTCATTCGTATGATCCATTCTAATTCATTCGTACGATCCGTTCTTATTCATTTGTACGATCCATTCTAATTCATTCATACGATCTATTCTAATTCATTCATACGATCTATTCTAATTCTTTCGCACGAATGCATCCATTCTAATTCATTCGTACGATCCTTTCTAATTCATTCGCACGATCCATTCTAATTCAATCATACGATCCAATCTAATTCATTCATACGATCCATTCTAATTCATTCATACGATCCATTCTAATTCATTCGTACGATCCATTCTAATTCATTCGTACAATCCATTCTATTTCATTCGTACGATCCATTCTTACTCATTCGTATGATCCATTCTAATTCATTCGCACGATCTATTCTAATTCATTCGTACGATCCATTCTAATTCATTTGTACGATCCATTCTAATTCATTCATACGATCCATTCTAAATCATTCGTACGATCTATTCTAATTCATTCGCACGATTCATTCTAATTCATTCATACGATCGATTCTAATACATATTCGCACGAATGTATCGATTCTAATTCATTCGTACGATCCATTCTAATTCATTCGTACGATCCATTCTAATTCATTCATACAATCGATTCTAATTCATTCATACAATCCATTCTAATTCATTCGCACGAATGTAAGTATTCTAATTCATTCGTACGATCCATTCTAATTCCTTCGTACGAATGTATCCACTCTAATTCATTCGTACGATCAATTCTAATTCTTTTGCACGATCCATTCTAATTCATTCATACGATCCATTCTATTTCATTCGTACGATCCATTCTTACTCATTCGTACGATCCATTCTAATTCATTCGCACGAATGTATCCATTCTAATTCATTCGTACGATCTATTCTAATTCCAATTTGTACGATCCATTCTAATTCCTTCGTACGATCCATTCTAATTCATTTGTACGATCCATTATATTTCATTCGTATCTTACGATCCATTCTAATTCATTCGCATGATCCATTCTAATTCATTCATACGATCCATTCTAATTCATTCGTACGATCCATTCTAATTCATTCGCACGATCCATTCTAATTCACTAATACGATCCAATTTAATTCATTCATACGATCCATTCTAATTCATTCATACAATCCATTCTAATTCTTTCACACGATCCATTCTAATTCATTCGTATTAGAATGGATCGTAAGAATGAATTAGAATGGATCGTATGAATGAATTCGAATAGATTGTACGAATTCATTCTAATTCAATCATACAATCCATTCTAATTCCTTCGTACGATCCATTCTAATTCCTTTGTATGACCCATTATATTTCATTCGTATGGATACATTCTTGCGAATGAATTAGAATGGATCGTATGAATGAATTAGAATAGATTGTGCGAATGAATTAGAATGGATCGTACATATGAATTAGAATGGATACATTCATGGGAATGAATTTGAATGGATCGTACAAAGGAATTAGAATGGATCATACGAAAAAATATAATGGGTCGTACAAAGGAATTAGAATGGATCATACGAAGGAATTAGAATGGATTGTATGAATGAATTACAATGAATTCGTACAATCCATTCTAATTCATTCGTACGATCCATTCTAATTCATTCGCACAATATATTCTAATTCATTCGTACGATACATTCTAATTCATTAGCACGATCCATTCTAAGTCATTCATACAATCCATTCTAATTCTTTTGCACGAATGTATCCATTCTAATTCATTCGTACGATCCATTCTAATTCATTTGTACGATCCATTCTAATTCATTTGCACGATCCATTCTAATTCATTCATACAATCCATTCTAATTCTTTTGCATGAATGTATCCATTCTAATTCATTCGTAGGATCCATTCAAATTCATTCGTACGATCCATTCTAATTCATTCGCAAGATCCATTCTAATTCATTCATACGATCCATTCTAATTCCTTTGTACGATCCATTCTAATTCATTCATACGATCCATTCTAATTCATTCGTGCAATACATTCTAATTCATTCGCACGGAATGGATCGTACGAATGAATTAGAATGGATACATTCGTGCGAATGAATTCGAATGGATCGTACGAATGAATTAGAATGGATAAATTCGTGCGAATTAATTAGAATGGATTGTATGAATGAATTAGATTGGATCGTATAAATGAATTAGAATGGATCGTATGTATGAATTAGAATGGATACATTCATGGGAATGAATAAGAATGGATCGTACGAAGGAATTAGAATGGATCATATGAATGAAATTAGAATGGATCGTACGAAGGAATTAGAATGGATCGTACAAAGGAATTATAATGGATCGTACGAATGAATTAGAATGGATCGTATGAATGAATTAGAATGGATCGTGCGAATGAATTAGAATGGATCGTACGAAGGAATTAGAATAGATCGTGCGAATGAATTAGAATGGATCGTACGAATGAATTAGAATGGATATATTCGTGCAAATGAATTTGATTGGATCGTATGAATGAATTAGAATGGATCGTACGCATGAATTAGAATGGATACATTCATGGGAATGAATTAGAATGGATCGTAGAAAGGAATTAGAATGGATGCAAATGAATTAGAATGGAATGGATCGTACGAATGAATTAGAATGGATCATACGATTGAGTAAGAATGGATTGTACGAATGAAATATAATAGATCGTACGCCATTCTAATTCCTTCGTACGATCCATTCGATTTCATTCCTATGATCCATTCTAATTCCTTCGTACGATCCATTGTAATTCATTTGTACGATCATTCTAATTCATTCGCACGATCCATTCTAATTCATTCATACGATCTATTCTAATTCATTCATACAATCCATTCTAATTCTTTTACACGATCCATTGTAATTCATTCGTATGATCTATTCTATTTCATTCGTACGATCCATTCTTACTCAATCGTATGATCCATTCTAATTGATTGTACGAATGAATTAGAATGGATACATTCGTGCGAATGAATTAGAATGGATTGTACGAATGAATTAGAATAGATTGTGCGAATGAATTAGAATGGATCGTACGAATAAATTAGAATGGATACATTCGTGCGAATGAATTAGAATGGATCGTACGAATGAGTAAGAATGGATCGTACGAATGAAATAGAATGGATTGTACGAATGAATTAGAATGGATTCATTCGTGCGAATGAATTAGAATGGATCGTGCTCATGCAAAAGAATTAGAATGGATTGTATGAATGAATTAGAATGGATCGTGCAAATGAATTAGAATGGATCGTGCGAATGAATTAGAATGGATCGTACGAATGAATTAGAATAGATTGTGCGAATGAATTAGAATGGATCGTACGAATGAAATAGAATGGATCGGTAAGAATGGATTGTACGAATGAATTAGAATGGCTCGTGCGAATGAATTAGAATGGATCATACGAATGAATTAGAATGGATCGTACGAATGAGTAAGAATGGATCGTACGAATGAAATAGAATGGATTGTACGAATGAATTAGAATAGATTGTGCGAATGAATTAGAATAGATCGTACGAATGAATTAGAATTGATACATTCGTGCGAATGAATTAGAATGGAACGTACGAATAAATTAGAATGGATACATTCGTACGAAAGAATTAGAATGTATCGTATGAATGAATTAGATTGGATCGTATGAATGAATTAGAATGGATCGTGCGAATGAATTAGAATGGAATGGATACATTCATGGGAATGAATTAGAATGGACCGTACAAAGGAATTAGAATGGATCATACGAATGAAATATAATGGGTCGTACAAAGGAATTAGAATGGATCGTACGAAGGAATTAGAATGGATCGTGCGAATGAATTAGAGTGGATCGTACGAATGAATTAGAATGGATACATTCGTGCAAAAGAATTAGAATGGATTGTATGAATGAATTAGAATGGATCGTGTAAATGAATTAGAATGGATCGTGCGAATGAATTAGAATGGATCGGACGAATGAATTTAAATACATTGTGCGAATGAATTAGAATGGATCGTACGAATGAATTAGAATGGATACATTCGTGCGAATGAATTAGAAAGGATCGTATGAATGAATTAGAATGGATCGTATGAATTAGAATGGATCGTACGAATGAAATATAATAGATCGTATGAATGAATTAGAAATGGATCGTACGAATGAAATAGAATGGATCGTACAAATGAATTAGAATGGATCGTGCTAATGAATTAGAATGGATCGTACGAATGAATTAGAATGGATCGTACGAATGAATTAGAATGGATCGTATGAATTAATTAGATTGGATCGTACGAATGAATTAGAATGGATCGTATAAATGAAATAGAATGGATCGTATGAATTAGAATGAATCGTACGAAGGAATTAGAATGGATCGTATAAATGAATTAGAATGGATACATTCGTGCGAATGAATTAGAATGGATCGTACGAATGAGTAAGAATGGATCATACGAATGAAATAGAATGGATTATACGAATGAATTAGAATGGATTGTACGAATGAAATATAATAGATCGTACGCCATTCTAATTCCTTCGTACGATCCATTCGATTTCATTCGTATGATCCATTCTAATTCCTTCGTACGATCCATTCTAATTTATTTGTACGATCCATTCTAATTCATTCGCACGATCCATTCTAATTCATTCATACGATCTATTCTAATTCATTCATACAATCCATTCTAATTCTTTTACATGATCCATTGTAATTCATTCGTACGATCTATTCTATTTCATTCGTACGATCCATTCTTACTCAATCGTATGATCCATTCTAATTGATTGTACGAATGAATTAGAATGGATCGTATGAATGAATTACAATGGATACATTCGTGCGAATGAATTAGAATGGATTGTACGAATGAATTAGAATAGATTGTGCGAATGAATTAGAATGGATCGTACGAATGAATTAGAATAGATACATTCGTGCGAATGAATTAGAATGGATCGTACGAATGAGTAAGAATGGATCGTACGAATGAAATAGAATGGATTGTACGAATGAATTAGAATGGATTCATTCGTGCGAATGAATTAGAATGGATCGTGCTCGTGCAAAAGAATTAGAATGGATTGTATGAATGAATTAGAATGGATCGTGCAAATGAATTAGAATGGATCGTGCGAATGAATTAGAATGGATCGTACGAATAAATTAGAATAGATTGTGCGAATGAATTAGAATGGATCGGTAAGAATGGATTGTACGAATGAATTAGAATGGATCGTGCGGATGAATTAGAATAGATCATACTAATGAATTAGAATGGATCGTACGAATGAGTAATAAGGGATCGTACGAATGAAATAGAATGGATTGTACGAATGAATTAGAATAGATTGTGCGAATGAATTAGAATAGATCGTACGAATGAATTAGAATGGATACATTCGTGCGAATGAATTAGAATGGAACGTACGAATAAATTAGAATGGATATATTCGTACAAAAGAATTAGAATGGATCGTATGAATGATTTAGATTGGATCGTATGAATGAATTAGAATGGATCGTGCGAATGAATTAGAATGGTATGGATACATTCATGGGAATGAATTAGAATGGACCGTACAAAGGAATTAGAATGGATCATACGAATGAAATATAATGGGTCGTACAAAGGAATTAGAATGGATCGTACGAAGGAATTAGAATGGATCGTGCGAATGAATTAGAGTGGATCATACGAATGAATTAGAATGGATACATTCGTGCAAAAGAATTAGAATGGATTGTATGAATGAATTAGAATGGATCGTGCAAATGAATTAGAATGGATCGTGCGAATGAATTAGAATGGATCGTATGAATGAATTTGAATACATTGTGCGAATGAATTAGAATGGATCGTACGAATGAATTAGAATGGATACATTCGTGCGAATGATTTAGAATGGATCGTATGAATGAATTAGAATGGATCGTACGAATGAATTAGAATGGATCGTACTTATGAATTAGAATGGATCGTACGAATGAATTAGAATGGATCGTACGAATGAATTAGAATGGATCGTACGAATAAATTAGAATGGATCGTGCGAATGAATTCGAATGGATCGTGCGAATGAAATAGAATGGATACAAATGAATTAGAATGGATCATACGAATGAATTAGAATGGATCGTATGAGTAAATTCGAATGGATCGTGCGAATGAATTAGAATGGATTGTACGAATGAATTAGAATGGATCGTGCCAATGAGTAAGAATGGATCGTACGAATGAATTAGAATGGATCGTATGAATGAATTAGAACAAAGGAATTAGAATGGATCGTACGAAGGAATTAGAATGGATCGTACGAAGGAATTAGAATGGATCGCGTACAATCCATTCTATTTCATTCGTACGATCTATTCTTACTCATTAGCACGATTCATTCTAATTCATTCGTACAATCCATTCTAATTCATTCGCACGATCCATTCGAATTCACTCATACAATTCATTCTAATTCATTCGTATGATCCATTCTAATTCATTTGTATCCATTCTATTTCATTCGCACGATCCATTCGAATTCATTCGCACGATCCATTCTAATTCATTCATAGGATCCATTCTAATTCATTCATACAATCTATTCTAATTCTTTCACACGATCCACTCTAATTCATTCGTACGATCCATTCTAATTCATTCGTACAATCCATTCTAATTCATTCATACGATCCATTCTAATTCATTCGTACGATCCATTCTAATTCATTCGCACGATCCATTCTAATTCCTTCGTACGATCCATTCTTATTCATTCCCATGAATGTATCCATTCTAATTCATACGTACGATCCATTCTAATTCATTTATACGATCCAATCTAATTCATTCATACAATCTATTCTAATTCATTCCCACGAATTTATCCATTCTAATTCATTCGTACGATCCATTCTAATTCATTCGCACAATCCATTCTAATTCATTCATACGATCCATTATAATTCATTCGTACGATCCATTCTAATTCATTCGCACGATCTATTCTAATTCATTCATACGATCCAATCTAATTCATTCATACGATCCATTCTAATTCTTTCACATGAATGTATCCATTCTAATTCATTCGTACGTTCCATTCTAATTCATTCGCATGAATGTATCCATTCTAATTCATTCGTAAGATCTATTCTAATTTATTCGCACAATCTATTTTAATTCATTCGTAGAATCTATTCTATTTCATTCCTACGATCCATTCTTACTCATTCGTACGATCCATTCTAATTCATTCGTACGATCCATTCTAATTCATTCGCACGATCCATTCTAATTCATTCGTACAATCCATTCTTACCGATCCATTCTATTTCATTCGTACAATCCATTCTAATTCATTCGTACAAACTATTCTAATTCATTCGTACGAGTCATTCTATTCTAATTCATTTGCACGATCCATTCTAATTCATTCATACGATCCATTCTAATTCATTCGTACGATCCATTCTAATTCATTTATACGATCCATTCTAATTCATTCGTACGATCCATTCTTACTCATTCGTACGATCTATTCTAATTCATTCGCACGAATGTATCAACTCTAATTCATTCGTACGATCCATTCTTTTTCATTCGTACGGATCGTATGAATGAATTAGAATGGATCGTGCTAATGAATTAGAATGGATCGTACGAATGAATTAGAATGGATCTTACGAATGAATTAGAATGGATCGTATGAATGCATTCGTACGATCCATTCTAATATATTCGCACGAATGTATCCTTTCTAATTCATTCGTACGATCCATTCTAATTCCTTCGTACGATCCAATGAATTAGAATAGATTATGCGAATGAATTAGAATGGATCGTATGAATGAATTAGAATGGATACATTCATGCGAATGAATTTGAATGGTTACATTCGTGCGAAAGAATTAGAATGGATCATACGAATGAATTAGAATGGATCATACGAATGAATTGGAATGGATCGTATGAATGAATTAGAATGGATACATTCGTGCGAATGAATTAGAATGTATCGTGCAAATGAATTAGAATGGATCGTACGAATGAATTAGAATGGACCGTATAAATGAATTAGAATGGATCGTGCGAATGAATTAGAATGGATCGTACGAATGAATTAGAATGGATACATTCGTGCGAATGAATTAGAATGGATCGTACGAATGAATTAGAATGGATCGTGCGAATGAATTAGAATGGATCGTGCGAATGAATTAGAATGGATCGTACGAATGAATTAGAATGGATCGTACGAATGAATTAGATTGGATCGTATGATGAATTAGAATGGATCGTACGAATGAATTAGAATAGATCGTACGAAGGAATTAGAATGGATCGTACGAAGGAATTAGAAAGGATACATTCGTGTGAATGAATTAGAATGGATCGCATGAGTGAATTAGAATGGATCGTACGAATGAATTAGAATGGATCATATGAATGAATTAGAATGGATACATTCGTGCGAATGAATTAGAATGGATCGTATGAATGAATTAGAATAGATCATATGAATGAAATAGAATGGATCGTACGAATGAATTAGAATGGATCGTACGAATGAATTAGAATGGATTGTACGAATGAAATAGAATGGATTGTATTAATGAATTAGAATGGATCGTGCGAATGAATTAGAATAGATTGTGCGAATGAATTAGAATGGATCGTACGAATGAATTAGATTGGATCGTATGAATGAATTAGAATGGATCGTGTGAATGAATTAGAATGGATCGTACGAATGAATTAGAATGGATCGTTCGAATAAAGTAGATTGGATACATTCGTGAAAAAGAATTAGAATGGATTGTATGAATGAATTAGAATGGATCGTGCTAATGAATTAGAATGGATCGTACGAATGAATTAGAATAGATTGTGCGAATGAATTAGAATGGATCGTACGAATGAATTAGAAAGGATACATTCGTGCGAATGAATTAGAATGGATCGTGCGAATGAATAAGAATGGATCGTACCAAGGAATTAGAATGGATCGTACGAATGAATTAGAATGGATACATTCGTGCGAATGTTTTAGAATGGATCGTACGAATGAATTAGAATGGATTGTACGAATGAATTAGAATGGATCGTACAAATGTATTAGAATGGATACATTCGTGCGAATGAATTAGAATGGATCGTAAGAATGAGTAAGAATGCATCGTACATTCGTGCGAATGAATTAGAATGGATTGTATGAATGAATTAGATTGGATCGTATAAATGAATTAGAATGGATCGTACGAATGAATTAGAATGGATACATTCGTATGAATGAACAAGAATGGATCGTATGATCTATTCTAATTCATTCGTACGATCCATTCTAATTCATTCGTATGATCCATTCTAATTCATTCATACGATCCATTCTAATTCATTTGCACGAATATATCCATTCTAATTCATTCGTATGATCCATTCTATTTCATTCGTACGATCCATTCTTATTCATTCCCATGAATGTATCCATTCTAATTCATACGTACGATCCATTCTAATTCAATCGCACGATCCATTCTAAATCATTCGTACAATCCATTCCCTTCTAATTCATTCGTACGATCCATTCTTACTCATTCGTATGATCCATTCTAATTCATTCGCACGAATGTATCCATTCTAATTCATTCGCACGAATGTATCCATTCTAATTCATTCATACGATCCATTTGTGCGAATGAATTAGAATGGATCGTGCGAATGAATTAGAATGGATCGTACGAATGAATTAGAATGGATCGTATGAATGAATTAGAATGGATCGTGCGAATGAATTAGAATGGATCGTATGAATGAATTAGAATGGATCGTGTTAATGAATTAGAATGGATCGTGTTAATGAATTAGAATGGATCGTACGAATGAATTAGAATGGATTGTATGAATGAATTAGAATGGATCGTATGAATGAATTAGAATGGATCATACGAATGAATTAGAATGGATCGTGCGAATGAATTAGAATGGATTGTGCGAATGAATTAGAATGGATCTTATGAATGAATTAGAATGGATCGTATGAATGAATTAGAATGGATCGTGCGAATGAATTAGAATGGATCGTATGAATGAAATAGAAGGGATCGTATGAATTAGAATGGATCGTACGAAGGAATTAAAATGGATCGTATGAATGAATTAGAATGATCGTATTAATGAATTAGAATGGATCGTACTAATGAAGTAGAATGGATCGTACGAATGAATTAGAATGGATCGTATGAATGAATTAGAATAGATTGTGCGAATGAATTATAATGGGTCATACAAAGGAATTAGAATGGATCGTACGAATGAATTACAATGGATCGTGCGAATGAATTAGAATGGATCGTGCGAATGAATTAGAATGGATCGTACGAATGAATTATAATGGATCGTACGAATGAATTAGATTGGATCGTATGAATGAATTAGAATGGATCGTACGAATGAATTAGAATAGATCGTATGAAGGAATTAGAATGGATCGTACGAAGGAATTAGAATGGATACATTCATGCGAATGAATTAGAATGGATAGTATGAGTGAATTAGAATGGATCGTACGAATGAATTAGAATGGATCGTATGAATGAATTAGAATGGATACATTCGTGCGAATGAATTAGAATGGATCGTATGAATGAATTAGAATAGATCGTACGAATGAAATAGAATAGATCGTACGAATGAATTAGAATGGATCGTACGAATGAATTAGAATGGATCGTACGAATGAAATAGAATGGATTGTATTAATGAATTAGAATGGATCGTGCGAATGAAGTAGAATAGATTGTACGAATGAATTAGAATGGATCGTACGAATGAATTAGATTGGATCATATGAATGAATTAGAATGGATCATGTGAATGAATTAGAATGGATCGTACGAATGAATTAGAATGGATCGTACGAATAAAGTAGAATGGATACATTCGTGAAAAAGAATTAGAATGGATTGTATGAATGAATTAGAATGGATCGTGCTAATGAATTAGAATGGATCGTACGAATGAATTAGAATAGATTGTGCGAATGAATTAGAATGGATCGTACGAATGAATTAGAATGGATACATTCGTGCGAATGAATTAGAATGAAGGAATTAGAATGGATCTTGCGAATAAATAAGAATGGATCGTACGAAGGAATTAGAATGGAGCGTACGAATGAATTAGAATGGATACATTCGTGCGAATGTATTAGAATGGATTGTACGAATGAATTAGAATGGATTGTGCGAATGAATTAGAATGGATCGTACGAATGAATTAGAATGGATACATTCGTGCGAATGAATTAGAATCGATCGTACGAATGAGTAAGAATGGATCGTACATTCGTGCGAATGAATTAGAATGGATTGTATGAATGAATTAGATTGGATCGTATAAATGAATTAGAATGGATCGTACGATCCATTCTAATTCATTCATACGATCCATTCTAATTCATTCGTACGATCCATTCTAATTCATTCAAACGATCCACTCTAATTCATTTGCACGAATATATTCATTCTAATTCATTCGTACGATCCATTCTAATTCATTCGTACGATCCATTCTTATTCATTCCCATGAATGTATCCATTCTAATTCATACGTACGATCCATTCTAATTCATTCGCATGATCCATTCTAATTCATTCGTACAATCCATTCCCTTCTAATTCATTCGTACGATCCATTCTTACTCATTCGTATGATCCATTCTAATTCATTCACACGAATGTATCCTTTCTAATTCATTCATATGATCCATTCGTGAGAATGAATTAGAATGGATCGTGCGAATAAATTAGAATGGATCGTACGAATGAATTAGAATGGATCGTATGAATGAATAAGAATGGATCGTGCGAATGAATAAGAATGGATCGTATGAATGAATTAGAATGGATCGTATTAATGAATTAGAATGGATCGTACGAATGTATTAGAATGGATACATTCGTGTGAATGAATTAGAATGGATTGTATGAATGAATTAGAATGGATCGTATGAATGAATTAGAATGGATCGTGCGAATGAATTAGAATGGATCGTATGAATGAATTAGAATGGATCTTACGAATGAATTAGAATGGATCGTGCGAATGAATTAGAATGGATCGTGCGAATGAATTAGAATGGATCATATGAATGAATTAGAATGGATCGTGCGAATGAAATAGAATGGATCGTATGAATGAAATAGAAGGGATCGTATGAATTAGAATGGATCGTACGAAGGAATTAGAATGGATCGTATGAATGAATTAGATTGGATCGTATTAATGAATTAGAATGGATTGTACGAATGAATTAGAATGGATCGTATGAATGAATTAGAATAGATTGTGCGAATGAATTAGAATGGATCGTATGAATGAATTAGATTCGATCATATGGATGAATTAGAATGGATCGTGCGAATGAATTAGAATGGATCGTACAAATGAATTAGAATGGATCGTATGAATTAATTAGAATGGATCGTATGAATAAAATAGATTGGATCGTATGAATTAGAATGGATCGTACGAATGAAAATAGAATGGATCGTACGAATGAATTAGCATAGATCGTTCTAATGACTTAGAATGGAACGTACGAATGAATTAGAATAGATTGTGCGAATGAATTAGAATGGATCGTACGAATGAATTAGAATGGACAAATTTGCGCGAATGAATTAGAATGGATTATATGAATGAATTAGATTGGATTGTATAAAAGAATTAAAATGGATCGTACGTATGAATTAGAATGGATATATTCATGGGAATGAATAAGAATGGATCGTACGAATGAATTAGAATGGATCGTACGAATGATTTAGAATGGATATATTCGTGCAAATGAATTAGAATGGATCGTACGAATGAATTAGAATGGATCGTACGAATGAATTAGAATGGATCATACGAATGAGTAAGAATGGATCCATTCTAATTCATTCACACGAATGTATCCATTCTAATTCATTCGTACGATCCATTTTAATTCCTTCGTATGATCCATTCTAATTCATTCATACGATCCATTCTAATTCATTCGTAAGATCCATTCTAATTCATTCGCACGATCTATTCTAATTCATTCATACGATCCAATCTAATTCCTTCGTACGATCCATTCTTACTCATTCGCACAATCTATTCAAATTCATTCGTACGATCTATTCGGATTCACTCATACGATCCATTCTAATTCATTCATACGATCCATTCTAATTTATTCGCACGAATGTATCTATTCTAATTCATTCGTACGATCCATTCTAATTCATTCGCATGATCCATTCTAATTCATTAATACGATCCAATCTAATTCATTCATACGATCCATTCTAATTCATTCGCACGAATGTATCCATTCTAATTTATTCGTACGATTCTAATTCATTCATACAATTCATTCTAATTCTTTCACATGTCATACGATCCATTCTAATTCATTCGTACAATCCATTCTAATTCCTTCGTACAATCCATTCTAATTCATTTGCACGATCCATTCTAATTCATTTATACGATCCAATTTAATTCATTCATATAATCCAATCTAATTCATTCATACGATCCATTCTAATTCATTCGTACGATCCATTCTAATTCATTCGCACGATCCATTCTAATTCATTCATACGATCCATTCTAATTCATTCGTACGATCCATTCTAATTCATTCGCACGATCCATTCTAATTCATTCATACGATCAATTCTAATTCCTTCATACAATCCATTCTAATTCTTTCACACGATCCATTCTAATTCACTCGTATGATCCATTCTAAATCATTCGCACAATCCATTCTATTTCATTCGTACGATCCATTCTTACTCATTCTTACGATCCATTATAATTCATTCGCACGAATGTATCCATTCTAATTCATTCGTACGATCCATTCTAATTCATTCGTACGATCCATTCTAATTCATTCGCACGATCCATTCTAATTCATTCGCACGAATGAATCCATTCTAATTCATTCGTACAATCCATTTTATTTCATTCGTACGATCCATTCCTACTCATTTCGTACGATCCATTCTAATTCATTCGCACAATCTATTCTAACTCATTCGTATGATCCATTGTAATTCATTCGTATGCGAATGAATTAGAATGGATCGTACGAATGAGTAAGAATGGATCATACGAATGAATTAGAATGGATTGTACGAATGAAATAGAATGGATTCGCACAATGTATCTATTCTAATTCATTCGTACGATCCATTCTAATTCATTCGCACGATCCATTCGAATTCACTCATACGATCCATTCTAATTCATTAATACGATCAATTTTAATTCATTCGCACGAATGTATCCATTCTAATTCATTCGTACGATCCATTCTAATTCATTCGCACAATCTATTCTAATTCATTCGTACGATCCATTCTAATTCATTCGCACGATCCATTCTAATTCATTTGCACGATCCATTCTAATTCAATCATTCAATCCATTCTAATTCTTTTGCATGAATGTATCCATTCTAATTCCTTCGTACGATCCATTCTAATTCCTTCGTACGATCCATTCTAATTCCTTTGTACGACCCATTATATTTCATTCGTATGATCCATTCTAATTCCTTTGTACGATCCATTCTAATTCATTCCCATAAATGTATCCATTCCATTCTAATTCATTCGTACGATCCATTCTAATTCATTCGTACAATCTATTCTAATTCTTTCACACGATCCACTCTAATTCATTCGTACGATCCATTCTAATTCATTCGTACAATCCATTCTAATTCATTCATACGATCCATTCTAATTCATTCGTACGATCCATTCTAATTCATTCGCACGATCCATTCTAATTCCTTCGTACGATCCATTCTTATTCATTCCCATGAATGTATCCATTCTAATTCATACGTACGATCCATTCTAATTCATTTATACGATCCAATCTAATTCATTCATACAATCTATTCTAATTCATTCCCACGAATTTATCCATTCTAATTCATTCGTACGATCCATTCTAATTCATTCGCACAATCCATTCTAATTCATTCATACGATCCATTATAATTCATTCGTACGATCCATTCTAATTCATTCGCACGATCTATTCTAATTCATTCATACGATCCAATCTAATTCATTCATACGATCCATTCTAATTCTTTCACATGAATGTATCCATTCTAATTCATTCGTACGTTCCATTCTAATTCATTCGCATGAATGTATCCATTCTAATTCATTCGTAAGATCTATTCTAATTTATTCGCACAATCTATTTTAATTCATTCGTAGAATCTATTCTATTTCATTCCTACGATCCATTCTTACTCATTCGTACGATCCATTCTAATTCATTCGTACGATCCATTCTAATTCATTCGCACGATCCATTCTAATTCATTCGTACAATCCATTCTTACCGATCCATTCTATTTCATTCGTACAATCCATTCTAATTCATTCGTACAAACTATTCTAATTCATTCGTACGAGTCATTCTATTCTAATTCATTTGCACGATCCATTCTAATTCATTCATACGATCCATTCTAATTCATTCGTACGATTCATTCTAATTCATTTATACGATCCATTCTAATTCATTCGTACGATCCATTCTTACTCATTCGTACAATCCATTCTAATTCATTCGCACGAATGTATCAACTCTAATTCATTCGTACGATCCATTCTTTTTCATTCGTACGGATCGTATGAATGAATTAGAATGGATCGTGCTAATGAATTAGAATGGATCGTACGAATGAATTAGAATGGATCTTACGAATGAATTAGAATGGATCGTATGAATGCATTCGTACGATCCATTCTAATATATTCGCACGAATGTATCCTTTCTAATTCATTCGTACGATCCATTCTAATTCCTTCGTACGATCCAATGAATTAGAATAGATTATGCGAATGAATTAGAATGGATCGTATGAATGAATTAGAATGGATACATTCATGCGAATGAATTTGAATGGTTACATTCGTGCGAAAGAATTAGAATGGATCATACGAATGAATTAGAATGGATCATACGAATGAATTGGAATGGATCGTATGAATGAATTAGAATGGATACATTCGTGCGAATGAATTAGAATGTATCGTGCAAATGAATTAGAATGGATCGTACGAATGAATTAGAATGGACCGTATAAATGAATTGGAATGGATCGTGCGAATGAATTAGAATGGATCGTACGAATGAATTAGAATGGATACATTCGTGCGAATGAATTAGAATGGATCGTACGAATGAATTAGAATGGATCGTGCGAATGAATTAGAATGGATCGTGCGAATGAATTAGAATGGATCGTACGAATGAATTAGAATGGATCGTACGAATGAATTAGATTGGATCGTATGAATGAATTAGAATGGATCGTACGAATGAATTAGAATAGATCGTACGAAGGAATTAGAATGGATCGTACGAAGGAATTAGAAAGGATACATTCGTGTGAATGAATTAGAATGGATCGCATGAGTGAATTAGAATGGATCGTACGAATGAATTAGAATGGATCATATGAATGAATTAGAATGGATACATTCGTGCGAATGAATTAGAATGGATCGTATGAATGAATTAGAATAGATCATATGAATGAAATAGAATGGATCGTATGAATGAATTAGAATGGATCGTACGAATGAATTAGAATGGATTGTACGAATGAAATAGAATGGATTGTATTAATGAATTAGAATGGATCGTGCGAATGAATTAGAATAGATTGTGCGAATGAATTAGAATGGATCGTACGAATGAATTAGATTGGATCGTATGAATGAATTAGAATGGATCGTGTGAATGAATTAGAATGGATCGTACGAATGAATTAGAATGGATCGTTCGAATAAAGTAGATTGGATACATTCGTGAAAAAGAATTAGAATGGATTGTATGAATGAATTAGAATGGATCGTGCTAATGAATTAGAATGGATCGTACGAATGAATTAGAATAGATTGTGCGAATGAATTAGAATGGATCGTACGAATGAATTAGAAAGGATACATTCGTGCGAATGAATTAGAATGGATCGTGCGAATGAATAAGAATGGATCGTACCAAGGAATTAGAATGGATCGTACGAATGAATTAGAATGGATACATTCGTGCGAATGTTTTAGAATGGATCGTACGAATGAATTAGAATGGATTGTACGAATGAATTAGAATGGATCGTACAAATGAATTAGAATGGATACATTCGTGCGAATGAATTAGAATGGATCGTACGAATGAGTAAGAATGCATCGTACATTCGTGCGAATGAATTAGAATGGATTGTATGAATGAATTAGATTGGATCGTATAAATGAATTAGAATGGATCGTACGAATGAATTAGAATGGATACATTCGTATGAATGAACAAGAATGGATCGTATGATCTATTCTAATTCATTCGTACGATCCATTCTAATTCATTCGTATGATCCATTCTAATTCATTCATACGATCCATTCTAATTCATTTGCACGAATATATCCATTCTAATTCATTCGTATGATCCATTCTATTTCATTCGTACGATCCATTCTTATTCATTCCCATGAATGTATCCATTCTAATTCATACGTACGATCCATTCTAATTCAATCGCACGATCCATTCTAAATCATTCGTACAATCCATTTCCTTCTAATTCATTCGTACGATCCATTCTTACTCATTCGTATGATCCATTCTAATTCATTCGCACGAATGTATCCATTCTAATTCATTCATACGATCCATTTGTGCGAATGAATTAGAATGGATCGTGCGAATGAATTAGAATGGATCGTACGAATGAATTAGAATGGATCGTATGAATGAATTAGAATGGATCGTGCGAATGAATTAGAATGGATCGTATGAATGAATTAGAATGGATCGTGTTAATGAATTAGAATGGATCGTGTTAATGAATTAGAATGGATCGTACGAATGAATTAGAATGGATTGTATGAATGAATTAGAATGGATCGTATGAATGAATTAGAATGGATCGTACGAATGAATTAGAATGGATCGTGCGAATGAATTAGAATGGATTGTGCGAATGAATTAGAATGGATCTTATGAATGAATTAGAATGGATCGTATGAATGAATTAGAATGGATCGTGCGAATGAATTAGAATGGATCGTATGAATGAAATAGAAGGGATCGTATGAATTAGAATGGATCGTACGAAGGAATTAAAATGGATCGTATGAATGAATTAGAATGATCGTATTAATGAATTAGAATGGATCGTACTAATGAAGTAGAATGGATCGTACGAATGAATTAGAATGGATCGTATGAATGAATTAGAATAGATTGTGCGAATGAATTATAATGGGTCATACAAAGGAATTAGAATGGATCGTACGAATGAATTAGAATGGATCGTGCGAATGAATTAGAATGGATCGTGCGAATGAATTAGAATGGATCGTACGAATGAATTATAATGGATCGTACGAATGAATTAGATTGGATCGTATGAATGAATTAGAATGGATCGTACGAATGAATTAGAATAGATCGTATGAAGGAATTAGAATGGATCGTACGAAGGAATTAGAATGGATACATTCATGCGAATGAATTAGAATGGATCGTATGAGTGAATTAGAATGGATCGTACGAATGAATTAGAATGGATCGTATGAATGAATTAGAATGGATACATTCGTGCGAATGAATTAGAATGGATCGTATGAATGAATTAGAATAGATCGTACGAATGAAATAGAATGGATCGTACGAATGAATTAGAATGGATCGTACGAATGAATTAGAATGGATCGTACGAATGAAATAGAATGGATTGTATTAATGAATTAGAATGGATCGTGCGAATGAAGTAGAATAGATTGTACGAATGAATTAGAATGGATCGTACGAATGAATTAGATTGGATCATATGAATGAATTAGAATGGATCATATGAATGAATTAGAATGGATCGTACGAATGAATTAGAATGGATCGTACGAATAAAGTAGAATGGATACATTCGTGAAAAAGAATTAGAATGGATTGTATGAATGAATTAGAATGGATCGTGCTAATGAATTAGAATGGATCGTACGAATGAATTAGAATAGATTGTGCGAATGAATTAGAATGGATCGTACGAATGAATTAGAATGGATACATTCGTGCGAATGAATTAGAATGAAGGAATTAGAATGGATCGTGCGAATGAATAAGAATGGATCGTACGAAGGAATTAGAATGGAGTGTACGAATGAATTAGAATGGATACATTCGTGCGAATGTATTAGAATGGATTGTACGAATGAATTAGAATGGATTGTGCGAATGAATTAGAATGGATCGTACGAATGAATTAGAATGGATACATTCGTGCGAATGAATTAGAATCGATCGTACGAATGAGTAAGAATGGATCGTACATTCGTGCGAATGAATTAGAATGGATTGTATGAATGAATTAGATTGGATCGTATAAATGAATTAGAATGGATCGTACGATCCATTCTAATTCATTCATACGATCCATTCTAATTCATTCGTACGATCCATTCTAATTCATTCAAACGATCCACTCTAATTCATTTGCACGAATATATTCATTCTAATTCATTCGTACGATCCATTCTAATTCATTCGTACGATCCATTCTTATTCATTCCCATGAATGTATCTATTCTAATTCATACGTACGATCCATTCTAATTCATTCGCATGATCCATTCTAATTCATTTGTACAATCCATTCCCTTCTAATTCATTCGTACGATCCATTCTTACTCATTCGTATGATCCATTCTAATTCATTCACATGAATGTATCCTTTCTAATTCATTCATATGATCCATTCGTGAGAATGAATTAGAATGGATCGTGCGAATAAATTAGAATGGATCGTACGAATGAATTAGAATGGATCGTATGAATGAATAAGAATGGATCGTGCGAATGAATAAGAATGGATCGTATGAATGAATTAGAATGGATCGTATTAATGAATTAGAATGGATCGTACGAATGTATTAGAATGGATACATTCGTGTGAATGAATTAGAATGGATTGTATGAATGAATTAGAATGGATCGTATGAATGAATTAGAATGGATCGTGCGAATGAATTAGAATGGATCGTATGAATGAATTAGAATGGATCTTACGAATGAATTAGAATGGATCGTGCGAATGAATTAGAATGGATCGTGCGAATGAATTAGAATGGATCATATGAATGAATTAGAATGGATCGTGCGAATGAAATAGAATGGATCGTATGAATGAAATAGAAGGGATCGTATGAATTAGAATGGATCGTACGAAGGAATAAGAATGGATCGTATGAATGAATTAGATTGGATCGTATTAATGAATTAGAATGGATTGTACGAATGAATTAGAATGGATCGTATGAATGAATTAGAATAGATTGTGCGAATGAATTAGAATGGATCGTATGAATGAATTAGATTCGATCATATGGATGAATTAGAATGGATCGTGCGAATGAATTAGAATGGATCGTACAAATGAATTAGAATGGATCGTATGAATTAATTAGAATGGATCGTATGAATAAAATAGATTGGATCGTATGAATTAGAATGGATCGTACGAATGAAAATAGAATGGATCGTACGAATGAATTAGCATAGATCGTTCTAATGACTTAGAATGGAACGTACGAATGAATTAGAATAGATTGTGCGAATGAATTAGAATGGATCGTACGAATGAATTAGAATGGATAAATTTGCGCGAATGAATTAGAATGGATTATATGAATGAATTAGATTGGATTGTATAAAAGAATTAAAATGGATCGTACGTATGAATTAGAATGGATATATTCATGGGAATGAATAAGAATGGATCGTACGAATGAATTAGAATGGATCGTACGAATGATTTAGAATGGATATATTCGTGCAAATGAATTAGAATGGATCGTACGAATGAATTAGAATGGATCGTACGAATGAATTAGAATGGATCGTACGAATGAATTAGAATGGATCATACGAATGAGTAAGAATGGATCCATTCTAATTCATTCACACAAATGTATCCATTCTAATTCATTCGTACGATCCATTTTAATTCCTTCGTATGATCCATTCTAATTCATTCATACGATCCATTCTAATTCATTCGTAAGATCCATTCTAATTCATTCGCACGATCTATTCTAATTCATTCATACGATCCAATCTAATTCCTTCGTACGATCCATTCTTACTCATTCGCACAATCTATTCAAATTCATTCGTACGATCTATTCGAATTCACTCATACGATCCATTCTAATTCATTCATACGATCCATTCTAATTTATTCGCACGAATGTATCTATTCTAATTCATTCGTACGATCCATTCTAATTCATTCGCATGATCCATTCTAATTCATTAATACGATCCAATCTAATTCATTCATACGATCCATTCTAATTCATTCGCACGAATGTATCCATTCTAATTTATTCGTACGATTCTAATTCATTCATACAATTCATTCTAATTCTTTCACATGTCATACGATCCATTCTAATTCATTCGTACAATCCATTCTAATTCCTTCGTACAATCCATTCTAATTCATTTGCACGATCCATTCTAATTCATTTATACGATCCAATTTAATTCATTCATATAATCCAATCTAATTCATTCATACGATCCATTCTAATTCATTCGTACGATCCATTCTAATTCATTCGCACGATCCATTCTAATTCATTCATACGATCCATTCTAATTCATTCGTACGATCCATTCTAATTCATTCGCACGATCCATTCTAATTCATTCATACGATCAATTCTAATTCCTTCATACAATCCATTCTAATTCTTTCACACGATCCATTCTAATTCATTCGTATGATCCATTCTAAATCATTCGCACAATCCATTCTATTTCATTCGTACGATCCATTCTTACTCATTCTTACGATCCATTATAATTCATTCGCACGAATGTATCCATTCTAATTCATTCGTACGATCCATTCTAATTCATTCGCACGATCCATTCTAATTCATTCGCACGAATGAATCCATTCTAATTCATTCGTACAATCCATTCTATTTCATTCGTACGATCCATTCCTACTCATTTCGTACGATCCATTCTAATTCATTCGCACAATCTATTCTAACTCATTCGTATGATCCATTGTAATTCATTCGTATGCGAATGAATTAGAATGGATCGTACGAATGAGTAAGAATGGATCATACGAATGAATTAGAATGGATTGTACGAATGAAATAGAATGGATTCGCACAATGTATCTATTCTAATTCATTCGTACGATCCATTCTAATTCATTCGCACGATCCATTCGAATTCACTCATACGATCCATTCTAATTCATTAATACGATCCATTCTAATTCATTCGCACGAATGTATCCATTCTAATTCATTCGTACGATCCATTCTAATTCATTCGCACAATCTATTCTAATTCATTCGTACGATCCATTCTAATTCATTCGCACGATCCATTCTAATTCATTTGCACGATCCATTCTAATTCAATCATTCAATCCATTCTAATTCTTTTGCATGAATGTATCCATTCTAATTCCTTCGTACGATCCATTCTAATTCCTTCGTACGATCCATTCTAATTCCTTTGTACGACCCATTATATTTCATTCGTATGATCCATTCTAATTCCTTTGTACGATCCATTCTAATTCATTCCCATAAATGTATCCATTCCATTCTAATTCATTCGTACGATCCATTCTAATTCATTTGCACGAATGTATCCACTCTAATTCATTCATACGATCCATTCTACTTCCTTCGTACGATCCATTCTATTTCATTCGTATGATCCATTCTATTTCATTCGTATAATCCATTCTAATTCATTCGCACGATCCATTCTAATTCATTCATACGATCCATTCTAATTCATTCGTACGATCCATTCTAATTCATTCGTACGATCCATTCTAATTCATTCATACGATCCATTCTTACTCATTCGTACGATCCATTCTAATTCATTCGCACGATCCATTCTAATTCATTCGTACGATCCATTCTACTTCATTCGTACGATCTATTCTTACTCATTCGTACGATCCATTCTAATTCATTCGCACGAATGTATCCATTCTAATTCATTCGTACGATCCATTCTAATTCCTTCGTACGATCCATTCTAATTCCTTTGTACGATCTATTATATTTCATTCGTATGATCTATTCTAATTCCTTTGTACGATCCATTCTAATTCATTCCCATGAATGTATCCATTCTAATTCATTCGCACGAATGTATCCATTCTAATTCATTCGTACGATCCATTCTAATTCATTCATACGATCCATTCTAATTCATTTGCACGAATATATCCATTCTAATTCATTCGTATGATCCATTCTAATTCATTCGCACAATCTATTCTAATTCATTCGTACGTTCCATTCTAATTCCTTCGTACGATCCATTCTAATTCATTCATACGATCCATTCTAATTCATTCGCACGAATGCATCCATATGAATGAATTAGAATAGATTGTGCGAATGAATTAGAATGGATCGTATGAAAGAATTAGAATGGATCATATGAATAAATTAGAATGGATCGTGCGAATGAATTAGAATGGATCGTACGAATAAGTAAGAATGAATTCGAATGGATCGTACGAATCGACCGTACGAATGAATTCGAATGGATCGTACGAATGAATTAGAATGGATCGTACGAATGAATTAGAATGGATCGTGTGAAAGAATTAGAATGGATTGTATGAATGAATTAGAATGGATCGTATGAATGAATAAGAGTATATACATTCGTGCGATTGAATTAGAATGGATCGTGCGAATGAAATAGAATGGATCTTACGAATGAATTAGAATGTATCGTACGAATGAATTAGAATAGATTGTGCGATGAATGTATCCATTCTAATTCATTCGTACGATCCATTTTAATTCCTTCGTACGATCCATTCTAATTCCTTCGTATGATCCATTCTAATTCATTCGTACGATCCATTCTAATTCATTCGCACAATCTATTCTAATTCATTAGCACGATCCATTCTAATTCATTCATACGATCCATTCTAATTCATTCGTACAACGCACGATCCATTCTAATTCATTCATACGATCCAATCTAATACATTCGTACAATCCATTCTATTTCATTCGTACGATCCATTCTTACTCATTCGTATGATCCATTCTAATTCATTCGCACGAATGTATCAATTCTAATTCATTCGTATGGATACATTCGTGCGAATGAATTAGAATGGATCGTATGAATGAATTAGAATAGATTGTGCGAATGAATTAGAATAGATCGTACGAATGAATTAGAGTGGATACATTCGTGCGAATGAATTAGAATGGATCGTACGAATGAATTAGAATGGATCGTACGAATGAAATAGAATGGATTGTACGAATGAATTAGAATGGAATGTACGAATGAATTAGAATGGATCATGTGAAAGAATTAGAATGGATTGTACGAATGAATTAGAATGGATCGTATGAATGAATTAGAATGGATCCATTCTAATTCGTTCGTACGATCCATTCTAATTCCTTCGTACGATCCATTCTAATTTATTCGTACGATCCATTCTAATTCATTAGCAAGGATCGTGCTAATGAATTAGAATGGAACGTACGAATGAATTAGAATGGATTGTAGAATGGATCGTACGAATGAATTAGAATGGATTGTACAAATGAATTAGAATGGATCGTACGAATGAAATAGAATGGATTGTACGAATGAATTAGAATGGATCGTACGAATGAATTAGAATGGATACATTCGTGCAAAAGAATTAGAATGGATTGTATGAATGAATTAGAATGGATTGTGCAAATGAATTAGAATGGATCGTGCGAATGAATTAGAGTGGATCGTACGAATGAATTAGAATAGATCGTGCGAATGAATTAGAATGGATCGTACGAATGAATTAGAATGGATCGTACGAATGAATTAGAATGGATACATTCATGCAAATGAATTGGAATGGATCGTACGGAATGGATCGTACGAATGAATTAGAATGGATTGTATGAATGCATCCATTCTAATTCATTCGTACGAATGTATCCATTCTATTTCATTCGTACGATCCATTCTAATTCCTTCGTACGATCCATTCTAATTCATTAGCATGATCCATTCTAATTCATTCGCACGAATGTATCCATTCTAATTCATTCGTACGATCCATTCTAATTCCTTCATACGATCCATTCTAATTCCTTCGTACGATCCATTCTATTTCATTCGTACGATCCATTCTTACTCAATCGTATAATCCATTCTAATTCATTCGCACGAATGTATCCATTCTGAATTAGAATGGATCGTACGAATAAGTAAGAATGGATCGTACGAATGAAATAGAATGGATTGTACGAATGAATTAGAATTGATTGTGCGAATGAATTAAAACGGATCGTACGAATGAATTAGAGTGGATAAATTCGTGCGAATGAATTAGAATGATACATTCATGCGAATGAATTAGAATGGATCGTATGAATGAATTAGAATGGATCATGCGAATGAATTAGAATGGATACACGATCCATTCTAATTCATTCATACGATCCATTCTAATTCATTCGTTCGGCGAATGAATTAGAATGGATCGTGCGAATGAATTAGAATAGATTGTGCGAATGAATTAGAATGGATCGTATGAATGAATTAGATTGGATCGTATGAATGAATTAGACTGGATCGTGCGAATGAATTAGAATGGATCGTGCGAATGAATTAGAATGGATCGTACGAATGAATTAGAATTAATTGATAAAATCAGAATTAAACTTGGATCTTGGAGTAAGAATTTTCTTTCACTGGCAGGGAGGATTGAGCTCATCAAAACTGTCCTTAATTCTTTACACGTATATTGGTCAGGGATTTTTATTTTTCCTAAGTCTGTCACTAATGAAATTGAAAGACTGTTCAGTAGATTTCTTTGGGGAGGAAGTACTCTTTCTAGGAAAATAGTTCCAATAGCTTGGAACAAGTTATGCTATCCAAAGAAGGAGGGAGGGATTGGTTTTAGAAGTCTGGAGGATTGGAATAAGGCTGCATTAGCTAAACATCTCTGGAAAATTTGTACAAATGAGGACTCACTCTGGAGGAGATGGGTATCTGTTAAATACCTGAGACATGAAGGTATTTGGGACTGTAGGAAAACCTCTACTGCATCAGGTATTTGGAAGGGAATTCTAAATGTCAGAAAGTATTTTCAGCTGTGTATCCTAAATATAGTGGGGGATGGGAATATGACCAAATTCTGGTGGGATAACTGGCTTCCTCAAGGCAGACTTGTGGATAATTTTGACAGAAGGACTATCTATGATCTGGGTTATGACTCTGATTTCACAGTAAATCAATTCATTGAGGATGGTAAATGGGTTCTTCCTCCTCCCTCTTCAGCTGATCTTATCAGTATTTTCAAATCAGTGTCAGAATATGTTCTTCAATATCCAAAACTCCCTGACTTAATTGTTTGGAAACAAGATAGCAGTGGGGTTTTCTCTACTAAATCAGCTTGGGATTTCATTCGGAATAAAGGGCCAGTCTTTCCAGCAGCAAATTGGATTTGGCATAAGCATAGGATTGAGAGCCATGCTATTTGCTTATGGAGGGCTTATTTCCAGAAATTGCTCACTTGTGACAAATTGCATAAAAGGGGTGTTCTTGTTCCTTCTCTTTGTTTTCTTTGTTGGTCTGATAGGGAGACTCATGAGCATCTTTTTTTCAATTGCTCCTACTCTAGTTGGATATGGAGGTCTATCCTTGCTAGATTTGGTATTAATCCAACTTCACTAGGAAACCTTGCATCTGAAATTAATAATTTGCAGTCCAGATTTTCTGGGAATGGTCAAATAGCTACTTTGGCCAAAATTGCTACTGGCTGTATGGTTAAGATTCTATGGAAGGAAAGATGTAGTAGGATTTTTGATAAAGTTGCTAAGCATAAAAGAGCTTTGTTAGCTGATATCACCAAGACAGTTCTCCTAAGACTGTCTTGTTGTGAAGGAACAGATGTTAATACTTTTGAAAATCAGATTATTATGGCTAAATGGGGGAGTTTTTTGAAGATTTCTCCTTATGAACCTCAGTATGTCAAATGGACCAGGCCCTTGCATAATTGGTTCAAGATCAACACTGATGGTTCCCTTACTCAAAATACAGCTTCACTTGGAGGGATTATTAGAGATAGTAATGGTACAGCCACTATGGGTTTCTATGGGTCTTCAAAGCATAGAAATATCTTAAATGTTGAGCTAGAAGCTATTGAGAAAGGGCTGAATTATGCTCAGGATATGAATATCAGTCAGCTCTGGGTTGAATCTGACTCTCTTGTTGCTGTTAATTGTATTCAAGGTTCTTATGCTATTCCTTGGACAGCAGCTCATCAAGTTCAGAATATTTGCAGTGAATTGGGTAAATTCAAAGAATATAAAATTTCTCATGTGTGGCGAGAAGGTAATGTACCTGCTGATATATTGTCTAAAAATAGTCATGCAATTGATCATATGGTTAGATTGTTTCCAAAGGATTTCAGTGAGAATCTACGGATTGCTATAGAGAGTGATAAGAAAGGCAACATTTATAAGAGACAATGAAACTTCTGAAACTAGTCCTGGGTTTCAGATGATGGTTTGATGCTGAGTGCTAATTTCTTTAGAATCTGTTTCTAGTTCTGGTATTGTATTTTTCAGAATTTTCAGATATGCTGGATGATAGTTGCTGCAGAATTTTCAGATATGTCTCTGGATGACATCATTTTTAGAGACACTGAAGTTTATGAAACTAGTCCTGGGTTTTCAGATATGATGACATGCTGCTGGAACTACTCCTGGGTTTCAGAAACTAGTCCTGGGTTTCTGAAACTAGTTCTGGTATTGTATTTTTCAAAATTTTCAGTTATGCTGCTGGATGAAGATAGTCCTGGATTTCAGCTATGATGCTATGCTGCTGAGTGATATTTTCTACTGTATCTGTTTCTAGCCCTGGTGCTGCTTGTTTCAGAATTTTCAGATATGATGCTGGATGATAGATGCTGAAGGTTCTGAAGATAGATCTGGTTTTCAGTTATGCATGCTGCTTGTCCTGGTGTTGGAATTTTCAGTATTGGTGTGGATAATAGTTGCTGAAGTTCTGAAACTAGTTCTGGTGCTGAATGTTTTCAGATATGATGTTTCCTGGGTTTCAGAAACTAGTCCTGGGTTTCTGAAACTTGTTCTGGTATTGTATTTTTCAAAATTTTCAGTTATGCTGCTGGATGAAGATAGTCCTGGATTTCAGCTATGATGTTATGATGCTGGAACTAGTCCTGGGTTTCAGAAACTAGTCCTGGGTTTCTGAAACTAGTTCTGATATGATGCTGGATGATAGATGCTGAAGGTTCTGAAGATAGATCTGGTTTTCAGTTATGCATGCTGCTTGTCCTGGTGTTGGAATTTTCAGTATTGGTGTGGATAATAGTTGCTGAAGTTCTGAAACTAGTCCTGGTGCTGAATGTTTTCTGTATATTGTTCTGGACCTGTTAGCATTGCATGGTTTTTTCTTTTTTTCTTTGTTTTCTTTGTTGTCTTCTTTTCTTAGAAGACCAGAGATGTAATTGATTGTTTTCTTTCAAGGGCGGGGTCCCAAATAAAATCCCCTAACTTTGAGTAAAAAAAAAAAAAAGAATAGATTGTGCGAATGAATTAGAATGGATCGTATGAATGAACTAGATTGGATCGTATAAATGAATTAGAATGGATTGTGCGAATGAATTAGAATGGATTGTACGAATGAATTAGAATCGATCGTACGAATGAATTAGAATGGATACATTCATGCGAATGAATTAGAATGGATTGTACGAATGAATTAGAATGGATCGTATGAATGAATTAGAATGGATCATGCGAATGAATTAGAATGGATCGTATGAATGAATTAGAATGGATCGTGCGAATGAATTAGAATGGATCGTACGAATAAATTAGAATGGATCGTATGAATGATTTAGAATGGATCGTGCGAATGAATTAGAATGGATCGTATGAATGAAATAGAATGGATCGTATGAATTAGAATGGATCGTACGAAGGAATTAGAATGGATCGTACGAATGAATTAGAATGGATCATACGAATGAAATAGAATAGATCGTACGAAGGAATTAGAATGGATCGTAAGAAGGAATTAGAATGGATCATACAAAGGTATTAGAATGGATACATTCGTGCGAATGAATTAGAATGGATCGTACGAATGAATTAGAATGGATACATTTGTGCGAATGAATTAGAATGGATCGTATGAATGAATTAGAATGGATCGTACGAAGGAATTAGAATGGATCGTACGAAGGAATTAGAATGGATCGTACGAATGAATTAAATTGGATCGTATGAATGAATTAGAATGGATCGTACGAATGAATTAGAATGGATCGTATGATTGAATTAGAATAGATCGTATGAATGAATTAGAATGGATTATACGAATGAATTAGAATAGATCGTACGAATGAATTAGAATGGATCGTACGAATGAATTAGAATGGATCGTATGAATGAATTAGAATGGATCGTACGAATAAAATAGAATGGATTATATGAATGAATTAGAATGGATCGTACGAATGAATTAGAATGGATACATTCGTGCGAATGAATTAGAATGGATCATACGAATGAATTAGAATGGATCGTACGACTGAATTAGAATAGATCGTACATTCTAATTCCTTCGTACGATCCATTCTAACTCCTTCGTAAGAATTAGAATGGATCGTACGAAGGAATTAGAATGGATTGTATGAATGAATTATAGTGGATACATTCGTGCGAATGAATTAGAATGGATCGTATGAATGAATTAGAACGCACGAATGTATCCATTCTAATTCATTCGTACGATCCATTCTAATTCATTCGCACGATCCATTCTAATTCATTCGCACAATCTATCAGAATTCATTCATATGATCCATTCTAATTCATTCGCACGAATGTATCTATTCTAATTCATTCGTACGATCCATTCTAATTCCTTCGTACGAATGTATCTACTCTAATTCATTCGTACAGTCCATTCTAATTCATTCGCACGATCCTTTCTAATTCATTCGTACGATCCATTCTAATTCATTCGCACGATCCATTCTAATTCATTCGTCGTACGAAGGAATGGATTGTACGAATGAATTAGATTGGATCGTATGAATGAATTAGAATGGATCGTGCGAATGAATTAGAATGGATCGTACGAATGAATTAGAATGGATTGTATGAATGAATTAGAATGGATCGTACGAATGAATTTGAATGGATACATTCGTGCGAATGAATAAGAATGGATCGCATGAATGAATTAGATTGGATCGTATGAATGAATTAGAATGGATCGTGCGAATGAATTAGATTGGATCGTATGAAAGAATTAGATTGGATCGTATGAAAGAATTAGATTGGATCGTACGAATGATTTAGAATGGATTGTACGAATGAATTAGAATGGATACATTCGTGCGAATGAATTAGAATGGATCGTACGAAGGAATTAGAATGTATCGTACGAATGAATTAGAATGGATATATTCGTGCAAATGAATTAGAATGGATCGTACGAATGAGTAAGAATGGATCGTACGAATGAAATAGAATGGATCGTACGAATGAATTAGAATGGATAAATTTATGCTAATGAATTAGAATGGATTGTACGAGAGAATTAAATTGGATTGTATAAATGAATTAGAATGGATCGTACGTATGAATTAGAATGGATACATTAATGGGAATGAATAAGAATGGATCGTACGAATGAATTAGAATAGATCGAATGAATGAATTAGAATGGATCGTACGAATGAATTAGAATGGATCGTATGAATGAAATAGAATGGATCGTACGTATGAATTAGAATGGATCGTGCGAATGAATTAGAATGGATAGTACGAATGAATTAGAATGGATCGTACGAATGAAATAGAATGGATCGTGCGAATGAATTAGAATGGATCGTGCGAATGAATTAGAATGGATCTGGATAAATTCGTGCGAATGAATTAGAATGGATCGTACGAATGAATTAGAATGGATCGTACAAGTACGAATGAGTAAGAATGGATCGTACGAATAAAATAGAATGGATTGTACGAATGAATTAGAATGGATCGTATGAATGAATTAGAATGAATCATGCGAATGAATTAGAATGGATTGTACGAATGAATTAGAATAGATTGTGTGAATGAATTAGAATGGATCGTACGAATGAATTAGAATGGAAACATTCGTGCGAATGAATTAGAATGAAGGAATTAGAAGAGATCTTGCGAATGAATAAGAATGGATCGTACGAAGGAATTAGAATGGATCGTACGAATGAATTAGAATGGATACATTCGTGCGAACGAATTAGAAAGGGTCGTACGAATCAATTAGAATGGATAGTATGAGTGTATCCATTCTAATTCATTCGTACGATCCACTCTAATTCCTTCGTGCGATCCATTCTAATTCCTTCGTACGATCCATTCTAATTCATTCGTACGTTAGAATGGATCGTATGAATGAATTAGAATTGATCGTACGAATGAATTAGAATAGATCGTACGAATGAATTAGAATGGATCGTGCGAATGAATTAGAATGGATCGCACGAAGGAATTAGAATGGATCGTACGAATGAATTAGAATGGATACATTCATACTATCCATTCTAATTGATTCGTACGACCCTTTCTAATTCATTCGCACGAATGTATCCATTCTAATTCATTCGTACGATCCATTCTAATTCCTTCGTACGATCCATTCTTATTCATTCGCAAGATCTCTTCTAATTCCTTCATTCTAATTCATTCTAATTCCTTCATTCTAATCCATTTTAATTCCTTCGTACGAATGTATCCATTCTAATTCATTCGTACGGTCCATTCTAATTCATTTGCACGATCCATTCTAATTCATTCCTACGATCCAGTCTAATTCATTCGCACGATCCATTCTAATTCATTCGTCGTACGAAGGAATTAGAATGGATACATTCGTGCGAATGAATTAGAATGGATCGTGCGAATAAATTAGAATGGATCGTACGAATGAATTAGAATGGATCATACGAATGAATTAGAATGGATCGTACGAATGAATTAGAATGGGTACATTCGTGCGAATGAATTAGAATGGATCGTACGAATGAGTAAGAATGGATCATATGAATGAAATAGAATGGATTGTACGAATGAATTAGAATGGATCGTATCCATTATAATTCATTCGTACGTTCCATTCTAATTCATTCGCACAATCCATTCTAATTCATTCGTACGATCCATTCTAATTCATTCGCATGAATGTATCCATTCTAATTCATTCGTACGATTCATTCTGATTCCTTCGTACGATCCATTCTTATTCATTCGCACGATCCGTTCTAATTCCATCATTCTAATTCATTCGCACGAATGTATCCATTCTACTTCATTCGTACGATCCATTCTAATCGTACGAATGAATTAGAATGGATCGTATGAATGAATTAGAATGGATCGTGTGAAAGAATTAGAATGGATTGTATGAATAAATTAGAATGGATCGTATGAATGAATTAGATTGGATCGTATTAATGAATTAGAATGGATCGTGCGAATGAATTAGAATGGATCGTACGGAACCATTCTATTTCATTCGTATGATCCATTCTAATTCCTTCCTACGATCCATTCTTATTCATTCCCATGAATGTATCCATTCTAATTCATACGTACGATCCATTCTAATTCATTTATACGATCCAATCTAATTCACTCAAACAATCTATTCTAATTCATTCGCACAAATTTATTCATTCTAATTCATTCATACGATCCATTCTATTTCATTCGTACGAATGGATACATTCGTGCGAATGAATTAGAATGGATCGTGTTAATAAATTAGAATGGATCGTACGAATAAATTAGAATGGATCGTACGAAGGAATTAGAATGGATACTTTCGTGCGAATTAATTAGAATAGATCGTGCGAATGAATTAGAATGGATCGTACGAATGAATTAGAATGGATCGTACGAAGGAATTAGAATGGAATTATAATGGATCGTACGAATGAAATAGAATGGATCGTGCGAATGAAATAGAATGGATCCTGTGAATGAATTAGAATGGATCGTGCGAATGAATTAGAATGGATCAATGAATGAATTAGAATGGATCGTACGAATGAATTAGAATGGATCATACAAATGAATTAGAATGGATCGTATGAATGAATTAGATTGGATCGTATGAATGAGTAAGAATGGATCGTACGAATGAAATAGAATGGATTGTACGAATGAATTAGATTGGATCGTATGAATGAATTAGAATGGATCGTGCAGCGTACGAATGAATTAGAATGGATCGTATGAATGAATTAGAATGGATCGTGCTAATGAATTAGAATAGATTGTGCGAATGAATTAGAATGGATCGTACGAATGAATTAGATTGGATCGTACGAAGGAATTAGAATGGATACATTCGTGCGAATGAATTAGAATGGATCGTGAGAATGAATTAGAATGGATCGTACGAATGAATTAGAATGGATCGTACGAAGGAATTAGAATGGAATTATAATGGATCGTACGAATGAAATAGAATGGATCGTACTAATGAAATAGAATGGATCCTGTGAATGAATTAGAATGGATCGTGCGGCGTACGAATGAATTAGATTGGATCGTATGAATGAATTAGAATGGATCGTGCGAATGAATTAGAATGGATCATACGAATGAATTAGAATGGATCGTACGAATGAATTAGAATGGATCGTACGAAGGAATTAGAATGGATCGTACGAAGGAATTAGAATGGATCATACGAATGAATTAGAATGGATACATTTGTCGAACAATCTATTCTAATTCATTCGTACGATCCATTCTAATTGATACGTTCGATCCATTCTATTTCATTCGTACGATCCATTCTTACTCATTCGTACGATCTATTCTAATTCATTCGCATGAATGTATCCACTCTAATTCATTCGTACGATCCATTCTAATTCATTCGTATGATCCATTCTAATTTATTCGCATGAATGTATCCATTCTAATTCATTCGCATGAATATATCCATTCTAATTCATTCATACGATCCATTCTAATTCATTCGCACGATCCATTCGAATTCACTCATACGATCCATTCTAATTCATTCATATGATCCATTCTAATTCATTCGTACGATCCATTCTAATTCATAAGTACGATCCATTCCATTCTAATTCATTCGCATCCATTCTAATTCCTTTATACGATCCATTCTAATTCATTCGCACGAATGTATCCATTCTAATTCATTCGCACGATCCATTCTAATTCATTTGCATGAATGTATCCATTCTAATTCATTCATATGATCTATTTCTAATTCATTCGTACGATCCATTCTAATTCCTTCGTACGATCCATTCTAATTCGATCCATTTTAATTCATTCGTACGATCCATTCTATTTCATTCGTATGATCCATTCGTACTCATTCGTACGATCCATTCTAATTCATTTGCATGAATATATCCATTCTAATTCATTCGTACGATCCATTCTAATTCCTTCGTACGATCCATTCTAATTCATTCGCATGAATGTATCCATTCTAATTCATTCGTTCGATCCATTCTAATTCATTCGTACGATCCATTCTAATTCATTAATACGATCCAATCTAATTCATTCCTACGATTCAATCTAATTCATTCGCACGATCCATTCTAATTCATTCGTACGATCCATTCTAATTTATTCGTACTATCCATTCTATTTCATTCGTACGATCCATTCTTACCCATTCGTATGATCCATTCTAATTCATTCGTACGATCCATTCTTATTCATTTGTACGATCCATTCTAATTCATTCATACGATCCATTCTAATTCATTCATACGATCTATTCTAATTCTTTCGCACGAATGTATCTATTCAAATTCATTCGTATGATCCTTTCTAATTCATTCGCACGATCCATTCTAATTCATTCATACGATCCAATCTAATTCATTCAGACGAACCATTCTAATTCATTCATACGATCCATTCTAATTCATTCGTACGATCCATTCTAATTCATTCGTACAATCCATTCTATTTCATTCGTACGATCCATTCTTACTCATTCGTATGATCCATTCTAATTCATTCGCACGATCCATTCTAATTCATTCGTACGATCCATTCTAATTCATTTGTACGATCCATTCTAATTCATTCGTACGATCCATTCTAATTCATTCGTACGATCCATTCTAATTCATTCGCACGATTCATTCTAATTCATTCATACGATCCATTCTAATATACATTCGCACGAATGTATTCATTCTAATTCATTCGTACGATCCATTCTAATTCATTCGTACGATCCATTCTAATTCATTCATACAATCGATTCTAATTCATTCATACGATCCATTCTAATTTATTCGCACGAATGTATCCATTCTAATTCATTCGTACGATCCATTCTAATTCCTTCGTACGAATGTATCCACTCTAATTCATTTGTACGATCCATTCTAATTCATTTGCACGATCCATTCTAATTCATTCGTACGATCCATTCTATTTCATTCGTACGATCCATTCTTACTCATTCGTACGATCCATTCTAATTCATTCGCACGAATGTATCCATTCTAATTCATTCGTACGATCTATTCTAATTCCTTCGTACGATCCATTCTAATTCCTTCGTACGATCCATTCTAATTCCTTTGTACGACCCATTATATTTTTTTCGTATCTTACGATCCATTCTAATTCATTCGCACGATCCATTCTAATTCATTCATACGATCCATTCTAATTCATTCGTACGATCCATTCTAATTCATTCACACGATCCATTCTAATTCACTAATACGATCCAATTTAATTCATTCATACGATCCATTCTAATTCATTCATACAATCCATTCTAATTCTTTCACACGATCCATTCTAATTCATTCGTATTAGAATGGGTTGTACGAATGAATTAGAATGGATCGTATGAATGAATTCGAATAGATTGTACGAATTCATTCTAATTCAATCATACAATCCATTCTAATTCCTTCGTACGATCCATTCTAATTCCTTTGTACGACCCATTATATTTCATTCGTGCGAATGAATTAGAATGGATCGTATGAATGAATTAGAATAGATCGTGCGAATGAATTAGAATGGAATGGATACATTCATGGGAATGAATTAGAATGGACCGTACAAAGGAATTAGAATGGATCATACGAATGAAATATAATGGGTCGTACAAAGGAATTAGAATGGATCGTACGAAGGAATTAGAATGGATCGTGCGAATGAATTAGAGTGGAACGTACGAATGAATTAGAATGGATACATTCGTGCAAAAGAATTAGAATGGATTGTATGAATGAATTAGAATGGATCGTGCAAATGAATTAGAATGGATCATGCGAATGAATTAGAATGGATCGTACGAATGAATTTGAATACATTGTGCGAATTAATTAGAATGGATCGTACGAATGAATTATAATGGATACATTCGTGCGAATGAATTAGAATGGATCGTATGAATGAATTAGAATGGATCGTACGAATGAATTAGAATGGATCGTACTTATGAATTAGAATGGATCGTACGAATGAATTGGAATGGATCGTACGAATGAATTAGAATGGATCGTGCGAATGAATTCGAATGGATCGTGCGAATGAAATAGAATGGATACAAATGAATTAGAATGGATCATACGAAAGAATTAGAATGGATCGTATGAGTAAATTCGAATGGATCGTGCGAATGAATTAGAATGGATTGTACGAATAAATTAGAATGGATGGTGCCAATGAGTAAGATTGGATCGTACGAATGAATTAGAATGGATCGTATGAATGAATTAGAACAAAGGAATTAGAATGGATCGTACGAACGAATTAGAATGGATCGTACGAAGGAATTAGAATGGATCGTGTACAATCTATTCTATTTCATTCGTACGATCCATTCTTACTCATTAGCATGATTCATTCTAATTCATTCATACAATCCATTCTAATTCATTCGCACGATCCATTCGAATTCACTCATACAATTCATTCTAATTCATTCGTATGATCCATTCTAATTCATTTGTATCCATTCTATTTCATTCGCACGATCCATTCGAATTCATTCGCACGAGCCATTCTAATTCATTCATACAATCTATTCTAATTCTTTCACACGATCCACTCTAATTCATTCGTACGATCCATTCTAATTCATTCGTACAATCCATTCTAATTCATTCATACGATCCATTCTAATTCATTCGTACGATCAATTCTAATTCATTCGCACGATCCATTCTAATTCCTTCGTACGGTCCATTCTTATTCATTCCCATGAATGTATCCATTCTAATTCATACGTACGATCCATTCTAATTCATTTATACGATCCAATCTAATTCATTCATACAATCCATTCTAATTCATTCCCACAAATTTATCCATTCTAATTCATTCGTACGATCCATTCTAGTTCATTCGCACAATCCATTCTAATTCATTCATACGATCCATTCTAATTCATTCGTACGATCCATTCTAATTCATTCGCACGATCCATTTTAATTCATTCATACGATCCAATCTAATTCATTCGTACGATCCATTCTAATTCTTTCGCATGAATGTATCCATTCTAATTCATTCGTACGTTCCATTCTAATTCATTCGCACGAATGTATCCATTCTAATTCATTCGTACGATCTATTCTAATTTATTCGCACAATCGATTCTAATTCATTCGTAGAATCTATTCTATTTCATTCGTACGATCCATTCTTACTCATTCGTACGATCCATTCTAATTCATTCGTACGATCCATTCTAATTCATTCGCACGATCCATTCTAATTCATTCGTACAATCCATTCTTACCGATCCATTCTGTTTCATTCGTACAATCCATTTTAATTCATTCGCACAATCTATTCTAATTCATTCGTATGATTCATTCTATTCTAATCCATTTGCACGATCCATTCTAATTCATTCATACGATCCATTCTAATTCATTCATAGGATCCATTCTAATTCATTTATACGATCCATTCTAATTCATTCGTACGATCCATTCTTACTCATTCGTACGATCCATTCTAATTCATTCGCACGAATGTATCAACTCTAATTCATTCGTACGATCCATTCTATTTCATTCGTACGGATCGTACGAATGAATTAGAATGGATCGTGCTAATGAATTAGAATGGATCGTACGAATGAATTAGAATGGATCACACGAATGAATTAGAATGGATCGTATGAATGCATTCGTACGAATGAATTAGAATGGATTATGCGAATGAATTAGAATGGATCGTACGAATGAATTAGAATGGATACATTCATGCGAATGAATTAGAATGGATACATTCGTGCGAAAGAATTAGAATGGATCGTACGAATGAATTAGAATGGATCATACGAATGAATTGGAATGGATCGTATGAATGAATTAGAATGGATACATTCGTGCGAATGAATTAGAATGTATCGTGCAAATGAATTAGAATGGATCGTACGAATGAATTAGAATGGATCGTATGAATGAATTAGAACGGATCGTGATAATGAATTAGAATGGATCGTACGAATGAATTATAATGGATACATTCGTGCGAATGAATTAGAATGGATCATACGAATAAATTAGAATGGATCGTGCGAATGAATTAGAATGGATCGTGCGAATGAATTAGAATGGATCGTACGAATGAATTAGAATGGAATGTACGAATGAATTAGAATGGATCGTATGAATGAATTAGAATGGATCGTAAGAATGAATTAGAATAGATCGTACGAAGGAATTAGAATGGATCGTACGAAGGAATTAGAAAGGATACATTCGTGCGAATGAATTAGGATGGATCGCATGAGTGAATTAGAATGGATCGTACGAATGAATTAGAATGGATCATATGAATGAATTAGAATGGATACATTCGTGCGAATGAATTAGAATGGATCGTATGAATGTATTAGAATAGATCATACGAATGAAATAGAATGGATCGTACGAATGAATTAGAATGGATCGTACGAATGAATTAGAATGGATCGTACGAATGAAATAGAATGGATTGTATTAATGAATTAGAATGGATCGTGCGAATGAATTAGAATAGATTGTGCGAATGAATTAGAATTGATCGTACGAATGAATTAGATTGGATCGTATGAATGAATTAGAATGGATCGTGTGAAGGAATTAGAATGGATCGTACGAATGAATTAGAATGGATCGTACGAATAAAGTAGAATGGATACATTCGTGAAAAAGAATTAGAATGGATTGTATGAATGAATTAGAATGGATCGTGCTAATGAATTAGAATAGATCGTACGAATGAATTAGAATAGATTGTGCGAATGAATTAGAATGGATCGTACAAATGAATTAGAATGGATACATTCGTGCGAATGAATTAGAATGAAGGAATTAGAATGGATCGTGCGAATGAATAAGAATGGATCGTACGAAGGAATTAGAATGGATCGTACGAATGAATTAGAATGGATACATTCGTGCGAATGTATTAGAATGGATCGTACGAATGAATTAGAATGGATTGTACGAATGAATTAGAATGGATCGTACGAATGAATTAGAATGGATACATTCGTGCGAATGAATTAGAATGGATCGTACGAATGAGTAAGAATGGATCGTACATTCGTGCGAATGAATTAGAATGGATTGTATGAATGAATTAGATTGGATCGTATAAATGAATTAGAATGGATCGTACGAATGAATTAGAATGGATACATTCGTACGAATGAACTAGAATGGATCGTATGATCCATTCTAATTCATTCATACGATCCATTCTAATTCATTCGTACGATCCATTCTTATTCATTCATACGATCCATTCTAATTCATTTGCACGAATACATCCATTCTAATTCATTCGTATGATCCATTCTAATTCATTCGTACGATCCATTCTTATTCATTCCCATTAATGTATCCATTCTAATTCATACGTACGATCCATTCTTATTCAATCGCACGATCCATTCTAATTCATTCGTACAATCCATTCCCTTCTAATTCATTCGTACGATCCATTCTTACTCATTCGTATGATCCATTCTAATTCATTCGCACGAATGTATCCATTCTAATTCATTCATACGATCCATTTGTGTGAATGAATTAGAATGGATCGTGCGAATGAATTAGAATGGATCATACGAATGAATTAGAATGGATCGTATGAATGAATTAGAATGGATCGTGCGAATGAATTAGAATGGATCGTATGAATGAATTAGAATGGATCGTGTTAATGAATTAGAATGGATCGTGTTAATGAATTAGAATGGATCGTACGAATGAATTAGAATGGATTGTATGAATGAATTAGAATGGATCGTATGAATGAATTAGAATGGATCGTACGAATGAATTAGAATGGATCGTACGAATGAATTAGAATGGATCGTATGAATGAAATAGAAGGGATCGTATGAATTAGAATGGATCGTACGAAGGAATTAAAATGGATCGTATGAATGAATTAGATTGGATCGTATTAATGAATTAGAATGGATCGTACGAATGAATTAGAATGGATCGTACGAATGAATTAGAATGGATCGTATGAATGAATTAGAATAGATTGTGCGAATAAATTATAATGGGTTATACAAAGGAATTATAATGGATCGTACGAATGAATTAGAATGGATCGTGTGAATGAATTAGAATGGATCGTGCGAATGAATTAGAATGGATCGTACGAATGAATTATAATGGATCGTACGAATGAATTAGATTGGATCGTATGAATGAATTAGAATGGATCCTACGAATGACTTAGAATAGATCGTACGAAGGATAATAGAATGGATCGTACGAAGGAATTAGAATGGACACATTCATGCGAATGAATTAGAATGGAAAGTATGAGTGAATTAGAATGGATCGTACGAATGAATTAGAATGGATCGTATGAATGAATTAGAATGGATACATTCGTGCGAATGAATTAGAATGGATCGTATGAATGAATTAGAATAGATCGTACGAATGAAATAGAATGGATCGTACGAATGAATTAGAATGGATCGTACGAATGAATTAGAATGGATCGTACGAATGAAATAGAATGGATTGTATTAATGAATTAGAATGGATCGTGCGAATGAATTAGAATAGATTGTACGAATGAATTAGAATGGATCGTACGAATGAATTAGATTGGATCGTATGAATGAATTAGAATGGATCATGTGAATGAATTAGAATGGATCGTACGAATGAATTAGAATGGATCGTACGAATAAAGTAGAATGGATACATTCGTGAAAAAGAATTAGAATGGATTGAATGAATGAATTAGAATGGATCGTGCTAATGAATTAGAATGGATCGTACGAATGAATTAGAATAGATTGTGCGAATGAATTAGAATGGATCGTACGAATGAATTAGAATGGATACATTCGTGCGAATGAATTAGAATGAAGGAATTAGAATGGATCGTGCGAATGAATTTGAATGGATCGTACGAAGGAATTAGAATGGATCGTACGAATGAATTAGAATGGATACATTCGTGCGAATGTATTAGAATGGATCGTACGAATGAATTAGAATGGATTGTGCAAATGAATTAGAATGGATCGTACGAATGAATTAGAATGGATACATTCGTGCGAATGAATTAGAATCGATCTTACGAATGAGTAAGAATGGATCGTACATTCGTGTGAATGAATTAGAATGGATTGTATGAATGAATTAGATTGGATCGTATAAATGAATTAGAATGGATCGTACGAATGAATAAAAATGGATACATTCGTACGAATGAACTAGAATGGATCGTATGATCCATTCTAATTCATTCGTACGATCCATTCTAATTCATTCGTACGATCCATTCTAATTCATTCATACGATCCATTCTAATTCATTTGCACGAATATATCCATTCTAATTCATTCGTACGATCCATTCTAATTCATTCGTACGATCCATTCATATTCATTGCCATGAATGTATCCATTCTAATTCATACATACGATCCATTCTAATTCATTCGCACGATCCATTCTAATTCATTCGTACAATCCATTCTCTTCTAATTCATTCGTACGATCCATTCTTACTCATTCGTATGATCCATTCTAATTCATTCGCATGAATTAGAATGGATCGTGCGAATGAATTAGAATGGATCGTGCGAATGAATTAGAATGGATCGTACGAATGAATTAGAATGGATCGTATGAATGAATTAGAATGGATCGTGCGAATGAATTAGAATGGATCGTATGAATGAATTAGAATGGATCGTGTTAATGAATTAGAATGGATCATACGAATGTATTAGAATGGATACATTCGTGTGAATGAATTAGAATGGATTGTATGAATGAATTAGAATGGATCGTATGAATGAATTAGAATGGATCGTGCGAATGAATTAGAATGGATCGTATGAATGAATTAGAATGGATCATATGAATGAATTAGAATGGATCGTGCGAATGAATTAGAATGGATCGTGCGAATGAATTAGAATGGATCGTGCGAATGAATTAGAATGGATCGTATGAATGAATTAGAATGGATCGTGCGAATGAATTAGAATGGATCGTATGAATGAAATAGAAGGGATCGTATGAATTAGAATGGACCGACGAAGGAATTAGAATAGATCGTATGAATGAATTAGATTGGATCGTATTAATGAATTAGAATGGATGGTACGAATGAATTAGAATGGATCGTATGAATGAATTAGAATAGATTGTACGAATGAATTAGAATGGATCGTATGAATGAATTAGATTCGATCATATGAATGAATTAGAATGGATCGTGCGAATGAATTAGAATGGATCGTACGAATGAATTAGAATGGATCGTATGAATGAATTAGAATGGATCGTATGAATAAAATAGATTGGATCGTATGAATTAGAATGGATCGTACGAATGAAAATAGAATGGATCGTACGAATGAATTAGCATGGATCGTGCTAATGAATTAGAATGGAACGTACGAATCAATTAGAATAGATTGTGCGAATGAATTAGAATGGATCGTACGAATGAATTAGAATGGACAAATTCGCGTGAATAAATTAGAATGGATTGTATGAATGAATTAGATTGGATCGTATAAATGAATTAAAATGGATCGTACGTATGAATTAGAATGCATACATTCATGGGAATGAATAAGAATGGATCGTACGAATGAATTAGAATGGATCGTACGAATGATTTAGAATGGATATATTCGTGCAAATGAATTAGAATGGATCGTATGAATGAATTAGAATGGATCGTACGAATGAATTAGAATGGATCGTACGAATGAATTAGAATGGATCGTACGAATGAATTAGAATGGATCATACGAATGAGTAAGACTGGATCGTATGAATGAATTAGATTGGATCGTTTGAATGAATTAGAATGGATCGTGCGAAAGAATTAGAATGGATCGTACGAATAAATTAGACTGGATCATATGGATGAATTAGAATGGATTGTATGAATGAATTAGAATGGATCGTGCGAATGAATTAGAATGGATCGTATGAATAAATTAGAATGGATACATTCGTGTGAATGAATTAGAGTACGATCCATTCTAATTCATTCGCACAATCTATTCTAATTCATTCATACGATCGATTCTAATTTATTCATACAATCCATTCTAATTCTTTCACACGCACGAATACATTCGTATGATCCATTCTTACTCATTCGTACGATCAATTCTAATTCATTCGCACGAATGTATCCATTCTAATTCATTCGTACGATCCATTCTAATTCATTCGCACGATTCATTCTAATTCATTCATACGATCCATTCTAATTCATTCATACAATCCATTCTAATTCTTTCACACAATCCATTCTAATTCATTCGCACGATCCATTCTAATTCAAACGATCCATTCTATTTCATTCATATGGATCCATTCTAATTTATTCGCACGATCCATTCTAATTCATTCGTACGATCCATTCTAATTCCTTTGTACGACCCATTATATTTCATTCTTATGATCCATTCTAATTCCTTTGTACGATCCATTCTAATTCATTCATAAGGTCCATTCTAATTCGTTTGCACGAATATATCCATTCTAATTCATTCGTACGATACATTCTAATTCATTCGTCCGATCCATTCTAATTCCTTCATACGATCCATTCTAATTCATTCATACGATCCATTCTAATTCATTCGTACGATCCATTCTAATTCATTCGTACGATCCATTCTAATTCATTCGTACGATCCATTCTAACTCATTCGTACGATCCATCCTAATTCATTCCCACGAATGTATCCATTCTAATTCATTCGTACGATCCATTCTAATTCATTCGTACGATCCATTCTAATTCATTCGTACGTACGATCCATTCTAATTCATTCGTATGATCCATTCTAATTCATTCGTACGATCTATTCTAATTCATTCGTACGATCCATTCTAATTCATTCGTACGATCCATTCTTACTCATTCGTACGATCCATTCTAATTCATTCGCATATGAATGAATTAGAATGGATCATACGAATGAATTAGAATATATTGTGCGAATGAATTAAAATGGATCGTACGAATGAATTAGAATGGATACAATGGATACATTCGTGCGAAAGAATTAGAATAGATCGTATGAATGAATTAGAATGGATCGTATGAATGAATTAGAATCGATCGTGCGAATGAATTAGAATGGATCATACGAATGAATTAGAATGGATCGTATGAATGAATTAAAATAGATCGTACGAAGGAATTAGAATGGATCTTACGAATGAATTAGAATGGATCGTATGAATGAATTAGAGTGGATATCGTAAGAATGAATTAGAATGGATCGTACGAATGAATTAGAATGGATCGTATGAATGAATTAGAATGGATCGTATGAGTGAATTCGAATGGATCGTGCGAATGAATTAGAATGGATCGTGCGAATGAATTAGAATGGATTATACGAATGAATTAGAATGGATTGTATGAATGAATTAGAATGGATCGTGCGAATGAATTAGAATGGATCGTACAAATGAATTAGAATAGATCGTATGAATGAATTAGAATGGATCGTGCGAATGAATTAGAATCGATCGTATGAATGAATTAGAATGGATCGTACGAAGGAATTAGAATGTATCGTACGAATGAATTAGAATGGATCGTATGAATGAATTAGAATGGATACATTCGTGCGAATGAATTAGAATGGATCGTGCACGTGTAAGAATGAATTAGAATGGATCGTACGAATGAATTAGAATGGATCGTATGAATGAAATAGAATGGATTGTACGAATGAATTAGAATGAATCATACGAATGAGTAAGAATGGATCGTGTGAAAGAATTAGAATGGATCGTATGAATGAATTAGAATGGATCGTACGAATGAATTAGAATGGATACATTCATGCGAATGAATTAGAATGGATCGTACGAATGAGTAAGAATGGATCGTACGAATGAAATAGAATGGATTGTACGAATGAATTAGAATGGATCGTACGAATGAATTAGAATGGATCGTGTGAAAGAATTAGAATGAATTGTATGAATGAATTAGAATGGATCGTATGAATGAAATATAATGGATCGTATGAATGAATTAGAATGGATCGTATGAATGAATTAGAATGGATCGTACGAATGAATTAGAATGGATCGTATGAATGAATTAGAATGGATCGTGCGAATGAATTAGAATGGATCGTACGAATGAATTAGAATGGATCGTATGAATGAATTAGATTTGATTGTATGAATGAATTAGATTCGATCATATAAATGAATTAGAATGGATCGTGCAAATGAATTAGAATAGATCTTACGAAGGAATTAGAATGGATCGTACAAATGAATTAGAATGGATCGTATGACATATGAAAGAATTAGAATGGATTGTATGAATAAATTAGGATCATACGAATGAAATAGAATGGATACATTCGTGCGTATGAATTAGAATGGATCGTATGAATGAATTAGATTGGATCGTATTAATGAATTAGAATGGACCGTGCGAATGAATTAGAATGGATCATACGAATGAATTAGAATGGATACATTCGTGCGAATGAATTAGAATGGATTGTATGATTGAATTAGAATGGATCGTATGAGTGAATTCGAATGGATCATACGAATGGATTAGAATAGATTGTGCGAATGAGTAAGAATGGATCGTACGAAGGAATTAGATTGGATCGTATGAATGAATTAGAATGGATCATGCAAATGAATTAGAATGGATCGTACGAATGAATTAGAATGGATCATATGAATGAATTAGAATGGATCGTACAAAGGAATTAGAATGGATCGTACGAATGAATTAGAATGGACCGTATGAATGAATTAGAAAGGATCGTGCAAATGAATTAGAATGGATCGTATGAATGAATTAGAATGGATCGTACTTATGAATTAGAATGGATCGTACGAATGAATTAGAATGGATACATTAGTGTGAATGAATTAGAATGGATCTTATGAATGAATTAGAATGAATTGTACGAATGAATTAGAATGGATCCTACGAATGAATTAGAATGGATACACGATCTATTCTAATTGATTCATATGATCCATTCTAATTCATTCGTACGATCCATTCTTACTCATTCGTACGATCCATTCTAATTCATTCGCACAAATGTATCCATTCTAATTCATTCGTACGATCCATTTTAATTCCTTCGTATGATCCATTCTAATTCATTCATACGATCTATTCTAATTCATTCGTACGATCCATTCTAATTCATTCGCACGATCCATTCTAATTCATTCATACGATCCAATCTAATTCCGTCGTACGATCCATTCTTACTCATTCGCACAATCTATTCTAATTCATTCGTACGATCCATTCGAATTCACTCATACGATCCAATATAATTCATTCATACGATCCATTCTAATTCATTCGCACGAATGTATCTATTCTAATTCATTTGTACGATCCATTCTAATTCATTCGCATGATCCATTCTAATTCAATAATATGATCCAATCTAATTCATTCATACGATCCATTCTAATTCATTCGCACGAATGTATCCATTCTAATTCATTCGTACGATTCTAATTCATTCATACAATTCATTCTAATTCTTTCACATGTCATACGATCCATTCTAATTCATTCGTACGATCCATTCTAATTCCTTCGTACAATCCATTCTAATTCAATTGCACGATCCATTCTAATTCATTTATACGATCCAATCTAATTCATTCATATAATCCAATCTAATTCATTCATACGATCCATTCTAATTCATTCGTACGATCCATTCTAATTCATTCGCACGATCCATTCTAATTAATTCATACGATCCAATCTAATTCATTCGTACGATCCATTCTAATTCATTCGCACGATCCATTCTAATTCATTCATACGATCCATTCTAATTCCTTCATACAATCCATTCTAATTCTTTGACACGATCCATTCTAATTCATTCGTATGATCCATTCTAAATCATTCGCACAATCCATTCTATTTCATTCATACGATCCATTCTTACTCATTCGTACGATCCATTCTAATTCATTCGCACGAATGTATCCATTCTAATTCATTCGTACGATCCATTCTAATTCATTCGTACGATCCATTCTAATTCATTCGCACGATCCATTCTAATTCATTCGCACGAATGAATCCATTCTAATTCATTCGTACAATCCATTCTATTTCATTCGTACGAACCATTTCTACTCATTTCGTACGATCCATTCTAATTCATTCGCATAATCTATTCTAACTCATTCGTATGATCCATTGTAATTCATTCGTATGCGAATGAATTAGAATGGATCGTACGAATGAGTAAGAATGGATCATACAAATGAATTAGAATGGATCGTACGAAGGAAATAGAATGGATTCGCACGAATGTATCTATTCTAATTCATTCGTACGATCATTTTTAATTCATTCGTACAATCCATTCTAATTCATTCGCACGATCCATTCGAATTCACTCATACGATCCATTCTAATTCATTCATACGATCCATTCTAATTCATTCGCACGAATGTATCCATTCTAATTCATTCGTACGATCCATTCTAATTCATTCGCACAATCTATTCTAATTCATTCGTACGATCCATTCTAATTCATTCGCACGATCCATTCTAATTCATTTGCACGATCCATTCTAATTCAATCATTCAATCCATTCTAATTCTTTTGCATGAATGTATCCATTCTAATTTCTTCGTACGATCCATTCTAATTCCTTCGTACGATCCATTCTAATTCCTTTGTACGACCCATTATATTTCATTCGTATGATCCATTCTAATTCCTTTGTACGATCCATTCTAATTCATTCCCATAAATGTATCCATTCCATTCTAATTTATTCGTACGATCTATTCTAATTAATTTGCACGAATGTATCCACTCTAATTCATTCATACGATCCATTCTACTTCTTTCGTACGATCCATTCTATTTCATTCGTATGATCCATTCTTTTTCATTCGTATAATCCATTCTAATTCATTCGCACGATCCATTCTAATTCATTCATACGATCCATTCTAATTCATTCGTACGATCCATTCTAATTCATTCGTACGATCCATTCTAATTCATTCGCACGATCCATTCTAATTCATTCATATGATCCATTCTTACTCATTCGTACGATCCATTCTAATTCATTCGCACGATCCATTCTAATTCATTCATACGATCCGTTCTACTTCATTCGTACGATCTATTCTTACTCATTCGTACGATCCATTCTAATTCATTCGCACGAATGTATCCATTCTAATTCATTCGTACGATCCATTCTAATTCCTTCGTACGATCCATTCTAATTCCTTTGTACGACCCATTATATTTCATTCGTATGATCTATTCTAATTCCTTTGTACGATCCATTCTAATTCATTCCCATGAATGTATCCATTCTAATTCATTCGCACGAATGTATCCATTCTAATTCATTCGTACGATCCATTCTAATTCATTCATACGATCCATTCTAATTCATTTGCACGAATATATCCATTCTAATTCATTCGTATGATCCATTCTAATTCATTCGCACAATCTATTCTAATTCATTCGTACGTTCCATTCTAGTTCCTTCGTACGATCCATTCTAATTCATTCATACGATCCATTCTAATTCATTCGCACGAATGCATCCATATGAATGAATTAGAATAGATTGTGCAAATAAATTAGAATGGATCGTATGAAAGAATTAGAATGGATCGTATGAATGAATTAGAATGGATCGTGCGTATGAATTAGAATGGATCGTACGAATGAGTAAGAATGGATCGTACGAATGTATTCGTGCGTGTGAAAGAATTAGAATGGATTGTATGAATGAATTAGAATGGATCGTATGAATGAATTAGAATAGATTGTGCGAATGAATTAGAATGGATCGTGCGAATGAATTAGAATGGATACGTTCATGCGAATGAATTAGAATGGATCGTACGAATGAATTAGAATGGATCGTACGAATGAATTCGAATGGATCGTACGAATGAATTAGAATGGATTGTACGAATGAATTAGAATGGATCGTACGAATGAATTAGAATGGATCGTGTGAAAGAATTAGAATGGATTGTATGAGTGAATTAGAATGGATCGTATGAATGAATTAGAGTATATACATTCGTGCGAATGAATTAGAATGGATCGTGCGAATGAAATAGAATGGATCTTACGAATGAATTAGAATGGATCGTACGAATGAATTAGAATAGATTGTGCGACAAATCTATCCATTCTAATTCATTCGTACGATCCATTTTAATTCCTTCATACGATCCATTCTAATTCCTTCGTATGATCCATTCTAATTCATTCGTACGATCCATTCTAATTCATTCGTACGATCCATTCTAATTCATTCACACAATCTATTCTAATTCATTAGCACGATCCATTCTAATTCATTCATACGATCCATTCTAATTCATTCGTACAACGCACGATCCATTCTAATTCATTCATACGATCCAATCTAATTCATTCGTACAATCCATTCTATTTCATTCGTACGATCCATTCTTACTCATTCGTATGATCCATTCTAATTCATTCGCACGAATGTATCCATTCTAATTCATTCGTATGGATACATTCGTGAGAATGAATTAGAATGGATTGTATGAATGAATTAGAATAGTTTGTGCGAAAGAATTAGAATGGATCATACGAATGAATTGGAGTGGATACATTCGTGCGAATGAATTAGAATGGATCGTACGAATGAATTAGAATGGATCGTACGAATGAAATAGAATGGATTGTACGAATGAATTAGAATGGATCGTATGAATGAATTAGAATGGATCATGTGAAAGAATTAGAATGGATTGTATGAATGAATTAGAATGGATTGTATGAATGAATTAGAATGGATACATTCGTGCGAATGAATTAGAATGGATCGTGCGAATGAAATAAAATGGATCATACGAATTAATTAGAATGGATCGTACGAATGAATTAGAATAGATTGTACGACGAATGTATCCATTCTAATTCATTCGTACGATCCATTCTAATTCATTCGTACGATCCATTTTAATTCGTTCGTACGATCCATTCTAATTCCTTCGTACGATCCATTCTAATTCATTCTTACGATCCATTCTAATTCATTAGCATGGATCGTGCTAATGAATTAGAATGGAACGTACGAATGAATTAGAATGGATTGTAGAATGGATCGTACGAATGAATTAGAATGGATTGTACAAATGAATTAGAATGGATCGTACGAATGAAATAGAATGGATCGTACGAATGAATTAGAATGGATCGTACGAATGAATTAGAATGGATACATTCGTGCAAAAGAATTAGAATGGATTGTATGAATGAATTAGAATGGATTGTGCTAATGAAGTAGAATGGATCGTGCGAATGAATTAGAGTGGATCGTATGAATGAATTAGAATAGATCGTGGGAATGAATTAGAATGGATCGTACGAATGAATTAGAATGGATCGTACGAATGAATTAGAATGGATACATTCATGCAAATGAATTGGAATGGATCGTACGGAATGGATCGTACGAATGAATTAGAATGGATTGTACGAATGCATCCATTCTAATTCATTCATACGAATGTATCCATTCTATTTCATTCGTACGATCCATTCTAATTCCTTCGTACGATCCATTCTAATTCATTAGCACGATCCATTCTAATTCATTCGCACGAATCTATCCATTCTAATTCATTCGTACGATCCATTCTAATTCCTTCGTACGATCCATTCTAATTCTTTCATACGATCCATTCTAATTCCTTCGTACGATCCATTCTATTTCATTCGTACGATCCATTCTTACTCAATCGTATAATCCATTCTAATTCATTCGCACAAATGTATCCATTCTGAATTAGAATGGATCGTACGAATGAGTAAGAATGGATCGTACGAATGAAATAGAATGGATTGTACGAATGAAATAGAATTGATTGTGCGAATGAATTAGAATGGATCGTACGAATGAATTAGAGTGGATAAATTCGTGCGAATGAATTAGAATGATACATTCGTGCGAATGAATTAGAATGGATCGTATGAATGAATTAGAATGGATCATGCGAATGAATTAGAATGGATGCACGATCCATTCTAATTCATTCATACGATCCATTCTAATTCATTCGTTCGGCGAATGAATTAGAATGGATCGTGCGAATGAATTAGAATAGATTGTGCGAATGAATTAGAATGGATCGTATGAATGAATTAGATTGGATCGTATGAATGAATTAGACTGGATCGTGCGAATGAATTAGAATGGATCGTGCGAATGAATTAGAATGGATCGTACGAATGAATTATAATGGATCGTATGAATGAATTAGAATGGATCGTACGAATGAATTAGAATGGATCGTACGAATGAATTAGAATAGATTGTGCGAATGAATTAGAGTGGATCGTATGAATGAATTAGATTGGATCGTATGAATGAATTAGAATGGATCGTGCGAATGAATTAGAATGGATTGTACGAATGAATTAGAATCGATCGTACGAATGAATTAGAATGGATACATTCGTGCGAATGAATTAGAATGGATTGTACGAATGAATTAGAATGGATCGTATGAATGAATTAGAATGGATCGTGCGAATGAATTAGAATGGATCGTATGAATGAATTAGAATGGATCGTATGAATGAATTAGAATGGATCGTGCGAATGAATTAGAATGGATCGTACGAATAAATTAGAATGGATCGTATGAATCAATTAGAATGGATCGTGCGAATGAATTAGAATGGATCGTATGAATGAAATAGAATGGATCGTATGAATTAGAATGGTTCGTATGAAGGAATTAGAATGGATCGTACGAATGAATTAGAATGGATCATACGAATGAAATAGAATAGATCGTACGAAGGAATTAGAATGGATCGTACGAAGGAATTAGAATGGATCATACAAAGGAATTAGAATGGATACATTCGTGCGAATGAATTAGAATGGATCGTACGAATGAATTAGAATGGATACATTTGTGTGAATGAATTACAATGGATCGTATGAATGAATTAGAATGGATCGTACGAAGGAATTAGAATGGATCGTACGAAGGAATTAGAATGGATCGTACGAATGAATTAGAATGGATCGTACGAATGAAATAGAATGGATCGTGCGAATGAATTTGAATGGATCCTGTGAATGAATTAGAATGGATCGTATGATTGAATTAGAATAGATCGTATGAATGAATTAGAATGGATCATACGAATAAATTATAATAGATCGTACGAATTAATTAGAATGGATCATACGAATGAATTAGAATGGATCGTATGAATGAATTGGAATGGATCGTACGAATGAAATAGAATGGATTGTATGAATGAATTAGAATGGATCGTACGAATGAATTAGAATGGATACATTCGTGCGAATGAATTAGAATGGATCATACGAATGAATTAGAATGGATCGTACGACTGAATTAAAATAGATCGTACATTCTAATTCCTTCGTACGATCCATTCTAATTCGTTCATACGAATTAGAATGGATCGTACGAAGGAATTAGAATGGATTGTACGAATGAATTATAATAGATACATTCGTGCGAATGAATTAGAATGGATCGTATGAATGAATTAGAACGCACGAATGTATCCATTCTAATTCATTCGTACGATCCATTCTAATTCATTCGCACGATCCATTCTAATTCCTTCGCACAATCTATCGTAATTCATTCACACAAATGTATCCATTCTAATTCATTCGTACGATCCATTCTAATTCCTTCGTACGAATGTATCTACTCTAATTCATTCGTACAGTCCATTCTAATTCATTCGCATGATCCTTTCTAATTCATTCGTACGATCCATTCTAATTCATTCGCACGATCCATTCTAATTCATTCGTCGTACGAAGGAATGGATTGTACGAATGAATTAGATTGGATCGTACGAATGAAATAGAATGGATCGTACGATCCATTCTAATTCATTCGCACAATCTATTGTAATTCATTCATACGATCCATTCTAATTCATTTGCACGAATGTATCCATTCTAATTCATTCGTACGGTCCATTCTAATTCATTCGCACGATCCTTTCTAATTCATTCGTACGATCCATTCTAATTCATTCGCACGATCCATTCTAATTCATTCGTCGTACGAAGGAATGGATTGTACGAATGAATTAGATTGGATCGTATGAATGAATTAGAATGGATCGTGCGAATGAATTAGAATGGATCGTAGGAAAGAATTAGAATGGATTGTATGAATGAATTAGAATGGATCATACGAATGAATTTGAATGGATACATTCGTGCGAATGAATTAGAATGGATCGTATGAATGAATTAGATTGGATCGTATGAATGAATTAGAATGGATCGTGCGAATGAATTAGATTGGATCGTATGAATGAATTAGATTGGATCGTATTAATGAAATAGAATGGATCGTACGAATGATTTAGAATGGATTGTACGAATGAATTAGAATGGATACATTCGTGCGAATGAATTAGAATGTATCGTACGAAGGAATTAGAATGGATCGTCTGAATGAATTAGAATGGATATATTCGTGCAAATGAATTAGAATGGATCGTACGAATGAGTAAGAATGGATCGTACGAATGAAATAGAATGGATCGTACGAATGAATTAGAATGGATAAATTTGTGCGAATGAATTAGAATGGATTGTATGAATGAATTAAATTGGATTGTATAAATGAATTAGAATGGATCGTACGTATGAATTAGAATGGATACATTAATGGGAATGAATAAGAATGGATCGTACGAATGAATTAGAATAGATCGTATGAATGAATTAGAATGGATCGTACGAATGAATTAGAATGGATCGTACGAATGAAATAGAATGGATCGTACGTATGAATTAGAATGGATCGTGCGAATGAATTAGAATGGATCGTATGAATGAATTAGAATGGATCGTACGAATGAAGTAGAATGGATCGTGAGAATGAATTAGAATGGATCGTGCGAATGAATTAGAATGGATCTCGTTATATTCGTGCGAATGAATTAGAATGGATCGTACAAATGAATTAGAATGGATCGTACAAGTACGAATGAGTAAGAATGGATCGTACGAATGAAATAGAATGGATTGTACGAATGAATTAGAATGGATCATAAGAATGAATTAGAATGGATCGTATGAAAGAATTAGAATGGATTGTATGAATGAATTAGAATGGATCGTATGAATGAATTAAAATGGATCGTGCGAATGAATTAGAATGGATTGTACGAATGAATTAGAATATATTGTGTGAATGAATTAGAATGGATCGTACGAATGAATTAGAATGGAAACATTCGTGCGAATGAATTAGACTGAAGGAATTTGAAGAGATCTTGCGAATGAATAAGAATGGATCGTACGAAGGAATTAGAATGGATCGTACGAATGAATTAGAATGGATACATTCGTGCGAATGAATTAGAAAGGGTCGTACGAATCAATTAGAATGGATAGTATGAATGTATCCAATCTAATTCATTCGTACGATCCATTCTAATTCCTTCGTGCGATCCATTCTAATTCCTTCGTACGATCCATTCTAATTCATTCGTACGTTAGAATGGATCGTATGAATAAATTAGAATGGATCGTACGAATGAATTAGAATAGATCGTACGAATGAATTTGAATGGATCGTGCGAATGAATTATAATGGATCGCACGAAGGAATTAGAATGGATCGTACGAATGAATTAGAATGGATACATTCATACTATCCATTCTAATTGATTCGTACGACCCTTTCTAATTCATTCGCACGAATGTATCCATTCTAATTCATTCGTACGATCCATTCTAATTCCTTCGTACGATCCATTCTTATTCATTCGCAAGATCTCTTCTAATTCCTTCATTCTAATTCATTCTAATTCCTTCATTCTAATCCATTTTAATTCCTTCGTACGAATGTATCCATTCTAATTCATTCGTACGGTCCATTCTAATTCATTTGCACGATCCATTCTAATTCATTCGTACGATCCAGTCTAATTCATTCGCACGATCCATTCTAATTCATTCGTTGTACGAAGGAATTAGAATGGATACATTCGTGCGAATGAATTAGAATGGGTCGTGCGAATAAATTAGAATGGATCGTACGAATGAATTAGAATGGATCGTACGAATGAATTAGAATGGATCGTAAGAATGAATTAGAATGGATCGTACGAATGAATTAGAATGGGTACATTCGTGCGAATGAATTAGAATGGATCGTACGAATGAGTAAGAATGGATCGTACGAATGAAATAGAATGGATTGTACGAATGAATTAGAATGGATCGTATCCATTCTAATTCATTCGTACGTTCCAGTCTAATTCATTCACACAATCCATTCTAATTCATTCGTACGATCCATTCTAATTCATTCGCACGAATGTATCCATTCTAATTCATTCATACGATTCATTCTGATTCCTTCGTACGATCCATTCTTATTCATTCGCACGATCCATTCTAATTCCATCATTCTAATTCATTCGCACGAATGTATCCATTCTACTTCATTCGCACGAATGTATCCATTCTACTTCATTCGTACGATCCATTCTAATCGTACGAATGAATTAGAATGGATCATATGAATGAATTAGAATGGATCGTGTGAAAGAATTAGAATGGATTGTATGAATAAATTAGAATGGATCGTATGAATGAATTAGATTAGATCGTATTAATGAATTAGCATGGATCGTGCGAATGAATTAGAATGGATCGTACGGATCCATTCTATTTCATTCGTATGATCCATTCTAATTCCTTCGTACGATCCACTCTTATTCATTCCCATGAATGTATCCATTGTAATTCATACGTACGATCCATTCTAATTCATTTATACGATCCAATCTAATTCATTCAAACAATCTATTCTAATTCATTCGCACGAATTTATTCATTCTAACTCATTCGTACGATCCATTCTATTTCATTCGTACGAATGGATACATTCGTGCGAATGAATTAGAATGGATCGTGCGAATGAATTAGAATGGATCGTGCTAATGAATTAGATTGGATCGTACGAAGGAATTAGAATGGATACATTCGTGCGAATGAATTAGAATGGATCGTGCGAATGAATTAGAATGGATCGTACGAATGAATTAGAATGGATCGTACGAAGGAATTAGAATGGATACATTCGTGCGAATTAATTAGAATGGATCGTGCGAATGAATTAGAATGGATCGTACGAATGAATTAGAATGGATCGTACGAAGGAATTAGAATGGAATTATAATTGATCGTACGAATGAAATAGAATGGATCGTGCGAATGAAATAGAATGGATCCTGTGTATGAATTAGAATGGATCGTGCGAATGAATTCGAATGGATCAATGAATGAATTAGAATGGATCGTATGAATGAATTAGAATGGATCATACGAATGAATTAGAATGGATCGTATGAATGAATTAGATTGGATCGTATGAATGAGTAAGAATGGATCGTACGAATGAAATAGAATGGATTGTGTTTGGGGGATTTTTCCTGGTCCTTGTGAGCCACCTGTAAGACCAAGAAAATAGAAACGTGAGAACGGCTGGCTCCCTTAGGAGCGCAGACCCTCCGACGCTCAAGTCGGTGATGGTAGCACAACGGAGAGCTGTTGTATACCAAAGTGGTAGGGAAAGGGATTTCGAACCTGTACTTTGGAGCCAGGGGGTGTGCATTTATAGACATGGGCGACCTATCGAGCTACGACGCGTGGAAGCTCTTTCCGGCACCTTCTAGGCCCCCACGTTCTAGCCTTCAATAGTTTCTGACAGTTCTTGGAATTTGGACCCCTGACATTCTTTGTCGTCTAGCTCGTCTGACGAAGTAGTGGGGGACAGCAGCTGCTGTTCTGTTACCGCCATGGGAATCTTCTAGAATGTTCAAGTCTAGGAGGTCTCAAACTGACTCTGACGGGCTTCCGTGGACTGCAATCGTCCACGTAGCTTCAGTGGGTTCTCGACACCTGGTAATTTTTATGCTGCTTTTACTGGGGGTGATCTCAGGGAAAAAGCAAAGGCCAGCTCGCCCGGTACTGCTCCGTCCTTTCGCCCATATTTATCAAGAGTTGGACCTCGCGAGAGCAACCTCTTCGATAAACAGGGGTCTAGGCGAGCTTTGGCGAGCTCATGAGTAAGCATGGGCGAGCTCCTGGGTGAGCTTGGGCGAGCTCCTGTGCAAGCTAGGCGAGCTCCTGAGAGAGCATGGCGAGCTCCTGGACGAGCTTGGGCGAGCTCTTGTGCAAGCTAGGCGAGCTCCTGAGCGAGCATGGCGAGCTCCTGGACGAGCTTGGGCGAGCTCTTGTGCGAGCTAGGCGAGCTTCTGAGCGAGCATGGCGAGCTCCTGGACGAGCTTGGGCGAGCTCCTTCGCGCTCTTTGTCTAAGCCATTTATCGAATTTGGGCGTGTCATTGTGGGGACTGGAGGTGCGAGCTGTACTCAGATACAAGGTATCCATCCAGCTCCCTGTGGGGGCGAGCTCCTGAAGGGCTGAGAGGGCGAGCTCCTGGTGGGCTGGAGGGCGATCTCCTTGCGAGCTGAAAAGGCGAGCTCCTTGCGAGATGGAGGGCGAGCTCCTTGCGAGCTGGAAAGGCGAGCTCCTTGCGAGCTGGAGGGCGAGCTCCTTGCGAGCTGGAAAGACAAGCTCCTTGCGAGGGTTCCAACTCCTGGACGGGCTATCCAAGATATGTGGTTTTTGACTACCCCCAACATTACCCCCTCCTGAGGGAGTGATCGAGGAAACTCGACGCTTGCTCAGGAGTCTTAGCGAGTTCCTATCCCTCGTAATGTGCCTGATATCAATGTCTGCTGCAACAGTTTCCTGACGGGGCGGAGATAGTAGCTACGGGCGATCTGCGTCGAGAGCTTTGACTGCCAGTATTTCAACGAACGCTGGGCGGGCCGGGAGCATCAGCCACGAGCGATCTCCTTCCGGGGCGATCTCCTTCTGGTGGTCGCTTCATCTTGAATACGGCGCGAGGCTGCGAGCATCTGCTATGAGCTATCTCTCCTTAGTGAGACCTCGAGAACGATGCTGCTACAACAATCGCTGGGCGGGCCGGGAGCATCAGCCACGAGCGATCTCCTTCCGGTGCAAGCATGTCACACACGGTCAGGATCTGCGTCGGGCGGGCTGCGGGCACCTGCCATGGGCGGCCTGCGCCGAGAGCTTTGACTCCCAGTATTTCACAAACGCTGGGCGGGCCGAGAGCGTCAGCCACGAGCGATCTCCTTCCGGTGCGAGCTTGTCACATGCGGTCAGGGTCTGCCTCGGGCGAGCTACGGGCACCAGCCGCGAGCGATCTGCGTCGAGAGCTTTGACTGCCAGTATTTCACAAACGCTGGGCGGGCCGAGAACGTCAGCCATGAGCGATCTCCTTCCGGTGCGAGCTTGTCACATGCGGTCAGGGTCTGCCTCGGGCGAGCTATGGGCACCAGCCGTGAGCGATCTTGTGACTTGGGTATCGCACCAAATCTCCAACGATCGCCTCGCCTTAAATGCGACGCGAGGCTCAACGCCGATACGGCGAATCTCATCATGAGATCCCGATCGGCGCGAGACACGTGTCTCCTCCTCATTCGCTCTGCTTCTGTCAGTAAATGACAGCATCGGTGCCGGCGCAGCTTTTTCCACGCGTGGCCCACGTGGCGCTTGACGATTGGAAGGAAAACGAGCTGTCGCTTCGTCTGTCGTCACGTCGCCTCGCTGAGCGCGCTCGGGCATTAACTGCGGATCGATTCACCTGTCTTTCACTTGCCTATAAATAGGGGATGGGGGCGATTTTTACCGTCGCGTAAAAACAGCTCTCCCTTCTCTCCAGCTCGCTCTCTCTTTTCTGCTCTGATGGCATCTGCTTCCGACGTTGCTGCTGCCGTTGTCGCCGCTGCTGCCGCCGCCCAAGCCTCTGAGCCCGCCGCTGAGAGGGCGGTGGTATGGCTGCAGAACCCGATCGGGGTGCCCGTCGGGGACAGTATCCGGGCGGCGATCGATCTCCCTCGGGAGATCGTCGTCACCGAGATGCCACTCTCGGGGAGGCCGCCCCAGGGCACAGTAGCTTCTGTCGGGCTGCTGTGGTCCGGGCTGCGGTTCCCCCTGAGTCATCTCGCCGGGGAGCTCCTGGAGTTGACGGGGCTTTGCCCCGCCCAACTCTCAGAAAACTCCTGGGGGATACTCTACGGGTTGTCCCAGCTGGAGACCGCTCTGAATGCGAGGATCCCACTGAGCTACTTGCTCAAAAAGTGGCTCCTCAAGCCCTCGCCGGTCTTCAGTACTGTGGGCTGCGGCTACTTCTACCTTGCAGGGCGGCCTGGCGAGGTGCTCCCCTTCTCCACCGTCGAGAGCAAGGACCGCCACTGGAAGGACTATCCCTTCGTGGCGGTTGGCAACTGGCGCGGTCGGCACAGCGGAGTCCCGGCTCACCCTGGGGTTCCCCCGACGGCGGTCTTCCGGGAGATCTCCTTCTACAAGGCGGGGAAGAAGAAGTGCATCGCTCCCGACCGGGAGCGATCTCTGGACGAGGTGATCCTCCACTACCTCGGTGGGCGGACTCCAGAGAAGATCACCGCTCCCGACTTCGTCTTCCAGCTGAAGGACGGGAAGACCGGCGCTATTCTGCTGAAGCAGAAAGTGGTCCGGAAGAAGAAGGAGGAGGAGGTCGGCGCTATTCCGCCGATGCAGAACGCCCCTCCTCCCTCAAAAGGGGCCAGCAAGGGGGCCGGGAGCTCGGGAGGCAACCCCCGCAAGAAGACGGTCCGGAGGCGGGCTTCGCCCATCCGTCTCAACGACCCCGACACCCTGGAGATGCTACGCCAGGGTGAAGCCTCTGCTCCTCCGCAACCTCCTCGCCCGGACGCCGACCCAGGTCAGCCTCCTGCCCCAACTCCCATTGTCCGCCGCAAGATCCCGATGGTCGAGCCCGACGACCCAAACATCGACCTCCCGCTAACCATGGCGGAAGTCGAATCCGGGATGGCCCAGATATTAATGGGCTACTTCCCTGGCGATCTGACCGTCCCTCTTCGTGTAGCAGTGCTGACGCCGGAGATGGAGGCACGCGGGAAGAAGAAGGCCAAGCGTGCGGGGCCCGCGCCTTCTAACGTCCTGGCGGCGCAACGGCAGAAAGCGCTGGAGGAGGCGGGCTTGGACTCGGAGCCCAGTTGGACGGACTCTGCGGAGGAGGCAACAGGCTCCGAGGAGGAAGAGCCCGCCCCTCAAGCTCTTCGGGCGGAGCCTGTCGCTCCCGCCCAAGTGGAGAAGCCCGCAGCTGCATCAGCTCCCGCACCAGAGGTGGGACCGAGCGAGCAGGAGCTTCCACCTCCTGCTGGCGGGGCAGGGGTCCAGCAGGGCGAATCCGACGCCGTCACTGCGACCTCCTTGCCGGCGTCGGCTCCACCTCCCGCGGCCTCTACACTGGCGGCCGTTCCAGCTCCCGCCTCTCTGGCCTCGCCTCCTACAGAAGGCCCAGAAGGAGCGGGCTCCCAGCAGGGCTTAGGGGACCTGGTCTACAGGTCCCCTAGCTTTGTAGACATTTGCTCCGATTCTGAGTCCTTCAGCTCGGAGTCGGAGGCCAAGGGGGCCTCGGCGGACCCTCCGAGCCAGCCAGGAGCCGAAGCTCGCCCGGGGGAGGTGATAGCCCTCACTCCTCCCGGCGTGCCCCCTCCTTCCGGAACTCCCGGTGGTCCCAGCGCGGGCTCCTCTGCGGAGGAGGGGAGGGCGCCCCACTACGTGCGGCAGCTACTGGGCCGCAACGTTTTCGCACGAGCTCCCTTCGCTTCCATAAGCGAGCGTCTGGCCGAGGTACGCTCCGCACCTGTCTGGATAAATTTTAGTCTCAATTCTTGCTAACCTTTTTACCTTCCTTATGCAGGCGGAGAAGCAGAGCCAGGCGCTGGCCGCGGAGGTTGCTGGGGCCGGGAAGGCGCTGGCCGCCTTATTCGATGATTCCCTTCGGGGGTCCGAGCGCAAGGTGGACGAGCACATCCACGAGCTCCAGCGAGCCAAAGGCTCCGAGGAGCTGAGGGCGGAGTCGGAGGCACTGCACCGCAGGGTCAAAACCCTGGCGTCAGGCCTCGCTATGGCCGAAGTAGCCAAAGGCCTGTCTGCTACCGCCCTCTTCAAGGCCAAGGCGGAGCGAGACGAAGCTGTGTCCGCCCGGGAGGTTGCACAGCGGGAGGCGGCTCAACTTCAAGGCGAGGTTGCTGCTCTGAAGACGGAGATCGTGGCCTTGAAGGAGACACACGCCAACGGCCTTCGGGCTCAGCAAGGTCGCCTCCAAGCCCAACTGGACGATCTCCTCAAGAAAGGCGCCCTAGCCGCTGTGGAGAAGTACAAGACCGAAAGGTTGAAGAAGCGGCGCCGAGGGGACGACAGTGGGGCGGAGACAAGCAAGCCTTGAGCTCGCAGTCTTGTAACTGTTTTTGTGATTTTCGTTCATTAATAAAATTTTCATCTTTTTGAGCTCGCCTTTGTTTCTCTTATCTTTCTCTGCGTTGCTTATGAGTCCGCTTTAGGAGTTCGCAGCGACCTCGAGAGTGATACCCCGGGCGAGGCAGCTAATTCGATTCAACCCTTTATTTTAAAACATATGCAAACAAAAAACTCGGCATGCTCGCAAAAACTCGATAGTCTCTGAGCCCGGAAAACGTTTAAACGAACCAAAAGACTTCAAAAACTTCCCTACACTCAGAGACTTGAACCATTTTTTATTTTTAAAGGAAACTAATAAGTGCTAGCTGCCCCCTGCCCGGTTAATTTCTCTCGATGATCCTGTTCGGCGGGCTCGCCCTTTGAGGGGTTTGCCAACGCCAGGATGCTTCCGTTCATGGCAGGTGAACGCGAAGGATCCTGGTTAGGTTTAGAGTCCACTTGGCAGCGGACTTCCCCGGGAAGCCCAAGGTCGCCCACTGGCTGCCTCTGAGGATCCCGGTCTTGCTTTAAGTCCGCATGACGGCGGACTACCCCGGGAAGCTCAAGGTCGCCCACTGGCTGCCTCTGAGGATCCCGGTCTTGCTTTAAGTCCGCACAACGGCGGACTGCCCCGGGAAGCTCAAGGTCGCCCACTGGCTGCCTCTGAGGATCCCGGTCTTGCTTTAAGTCCGCACAACGGCGGACTGCCCCGGAAGCTCAAGGTCGCCCACTAGCTGCCTCTGAGGATCCCGGTCTTGCTTTAAGTCCGCGCAACGGCGGACTGCCTTATAGATCAGACGAGCTCTTGCAACGCCTAGCTTCTGGGTTAAACTCGTTGTTGGAACCTCCATCATTCATTCATAACCTCTTCAAAAAGATAATTTACAAAAATTTCCTTAGGCATAGAACTTGCGAAGGTGCAAAGCATTCCAAGGCCGCTCTAACAGGTCGCCTTCAGCGGTCATCAACTGGTAAGCCCCCGAGCCACGCGCTTCGCGTATTATGTAGGGGCCCTCCCAGTTCGCCGCGAGCTTCCCTGCATTAGGCTCCTACGTGTTTGCGAACACCTTTCTCATCACCATGTCCCCGGCTTTGAATGCCCGATGGCGGACTCTTTTGTCGTAGGCACGCTTCATTTCTTGTCGGTATCCAGCGAGATGTAGATTGGCGCGCTCTCGTCTTTCTTCGAGCTGGTCGAGGGAGTCGGCGAGCAGAGCGTCGTTATCGACCTCACCTGCAGCAAGCTTTCTTTCCGTTGGCAGCTCGGCTTCGATGGGCAGCACGGCTTCACACCCGTAAGTTAGGCAGAAAGGCGATTCGTTGGTTGAGCGACGTGGAGTGGTACGATAAGCCCACAGCACGCCGTCGAGCTCCTGCTCCCACAGTCCTTTCTTTCCTTCCAACCTTTTCTTGAGGTTGTCTAAGATTACTCGGTTCGTAGCTTCGGCCTGCCCGTTGCTTTGAAGGTACCTCGGGGACGAGTACCTTAGGTCGACTCCATATTCAACACAAAAGCTTCTGATCAAGCGATTGTCGAACTGGCGACCATTGTCGGTGATGAGCACTCGGGGCAGCCCAAAACGGCAGAAGATATTCTTCCAAAGGAAGTCCTTGACTTGTTTCTCACCAATCTTAGCTAGCGGGACCGCTTCCACCCATTTGGTGAAGTAGTCCGTAGCTACTAAGATGAATTTCTTCTGCCGGGTAGACACAGGGAAAGGTCCTACAATGTCCAACCCCCATTGCTGGAAAGGCCAGGGGCTCGCCAGAGGGTGAAGTTCTTCTGCGGGCATATGGTTCGTCGTGGCGTGCTTCTGGCATTGGATGCACCTCTGGGCGGCCTTCAAAGCGTCCTGCTCCAGAGTGGGCCACCAGTATCCTTGCCTTCGAACTTTCGCAGCTAGAGATCGCCCACCAGCGTGGTTTCCCAGCTCGCCAGAGTGGATACAATTTAGTACTTCTTCGATCTCCGTGCTCTCGATGCAACGAAGATTCGGCCCGCCGAAAGATCTTCGAAAAAGGCGATCCCAGCGAATGAGATAGCGACCAGCACATTTCTCCATTCGCCGGGCTTCCTCTCTATCCTCCGGAAGCTCGCCCTTCTGAAGAAAACGAAGAATGGGAGCTATCCACCCGCCAGGAGATACGTCGGCAGAAACTTGGTTAACAGCGGGCTCCGCCAGCTGGAGCCGAGACTGATTTTGGACCTCAATGAGAATGTGCCGAGCTTCTGATGTTCCCAGCAAGGAGGCGGCGTTTGCCAAGGCATCAGCTCGCCTATTATCGGCTCGCGGAATTTGCTCGAAAGAGATCTTTTCGAACTCCGTGGCCTTGCTCTTTACCAGATCCACGTAGATCGCCATTCGTGCATCCCGGGAGGCGTACTCCCCATTGATTTGTCAAATAATTAGCTGGGAATCACTAAAGACTTTCAAGCGTTTGGCGCCTACCTCTTGAGCGAGCTCCAGACCAGCCAGTAACGCCTCGTACTCCGCTTCATTGTTGGTAGCGGCGAAATCCAGTCGGACTGATTTCTCGAGCAGCGCCTCTTGGGTGATCAGAGTGACCCCGATCCCAGCCCCCAAAGCGTTGGAGGATCCATCGACGAACAATTCCCATCCCGTCGCCTCTGGACGCTCATTTGGAGGACGCTCGCCTTGGTTGTCCAAGAACCTCGCCTTCCCAGGGTGTGCCTCAGTTGGCTCATCCTCCTGGTACTGGACTGGTTCTTCTATGGGGAAGTCCGCCAAGAAATCAGCGAGAGCCTGCCCTTTGACAGCAACTCGAGGGACATACTCCAATCCATAGGCGGCGAGCTCGGCAGACCATCGATACAACCTGCCGGCTACCGAAGGCTTGGAGAGGGCGCTCTTCAGGGGGTGCTCCGTGATGACTTTGACGGTATGCGCCGAGAAGTAGGGGTGAAGCTTCCTCGCGGTAAGGACCAAGGCCAAAGCGACCTTCTCGATTGGTCGATACCGGAGCTCGGCGGGAAGCATCGTGTGGCTCACAAAATAGACAGGCCGCTCTACCTTTGTTTCTTCCACTACCAGGACCCCGCTTACAGCGTTCTCCGTGACCGCGAGATACACGCCAAGCTCGGCGCCATCTTTTGGTGCCGCTAGGATAGGCGGGCTCGCGAGATACTCCTTGATCTTCTGAAAGGCGCGCTCGCAATTTTCATCCCAGCAAATGCTCGCTCCTTTTCGCAGCAGCTCGAAAAGAGGCCTGCAATTGTCTGAGGATTTGGATATAAATCGATTAAGCGCGGCGATTCGCCCGCTCAATCTCTGGACTTCCTGCCGGGTTCTTGGTGCGGGCATTTCGACAAGTGCTCGGATTTGCCCAGGGTCGGCCTCGATCCCCCTGTGGGTGACCAGGTACCCGAGGAATTTCCCCGAAGTCACTCCGAATGCGCATTTCACCGGGTTCAGCCTCATTCGGTACTTTCTCAGTATCTCGAAGGTTTCGCGGAGGTCGGCGACATGCCCTCCTCGCTCTCGACTTTTGACCAGAAGGTCGTCAACATAAACCTCGACATTTCTGCCGATCTGATTCTTAAACATCTGTGTGACTAACCTTTGGTAGGTCGCTCCAGCGTTCTTGAGTCCGAAGGGCATCACTCGATAGCAGTATAGCTTCTGGTAGCCCGCTCCGGAGTAGAAGGCGGTCTTCTCCTGATCCTCGGGATGGAGGGGTATTTGGTTATACCCTGAGTATCCATCCATGAAAGATAGAGCCCGGAATCCGACAGCTGCGTCGACCAGTGCGCCGATTCTCGGAAGAGGAAATCCGTCCTTCGGGCATGCCTTGTTGAGGTCGGAGAAGTCGATACACACTCTGACCGCTCTGCTCTTCTTAGGTACCGCCACAATGTTGGAGATCCACTCGGGGAAGTGTGCCTCACGTATGAAGCCAGCTCGCTCTAGCTTGTCTATCTCTGCGGCCACTGCAATGGACTTCACAGCAGGTATATGCCGAGCTTTCTGCTTGACCGGCGGGAACTCCTTCACGGTGTGCAGACGATGACAGGCGACCTCCGGGTCAATCCCTGGCATGTCCGCAAAGCTCCAGGCAAATACGTCGCGGTATTCCCTGAGCAAGTTGGTTAGGGCTAGGACCTCGCCCTCGATTAACGAGGTCCCGAGACTAACAATTCTCGGCCCTTCTTTGCCGCCAATATCGATCTCTTGAAGTGGTTCGGCAACCGGAAAACTTCCTCTCTTGGGGGTTGTTAGGCGGCCTTCCTCCAACTTAAGATCCACACCGCTCCCACCCGAGGATGGAGTAGGGGACTTAGGCGAGGAGGCCCCCAACGGGCTCCCCAGGAGCTCGCTCGTTCCGGGCGGTAATTGCTAGGAGGGTGCGGGCCTCTTGGCCTCGGCGACCTCCACGTCCATGAGGTGAGGAGCATCCTGCTCGTATCTGGTTGCGGCTACCTGATCTCCCCGAATGACTACGACCCCGCTCGTCGTCGGAAATTTGAGGGCCTGATGGTTGGGTGAAGACACCGCCTTCATCTGCCTTAGCCAAGGCCGCCCAAGGATGGCGTTAAAGGCCGAATTCCCGTCGACTACCGCGAAGCGGACTTGGCGAGCTTCCGGGCCCGCTGTCACGGTAAGGGTTATCTCTCCCGCTACTTTGGCGACCTCACCGGTGAATCCACTGAGGGAGCTCGTCGAGGGAGACAAGTCGGCGAGTCTCAAACCCATTCGTAGGTAGGCCGACAGAAAGAGGATGTCAACGGCGCTCCCCGAATCCACCAGAGCTCGCCTCACCTCGATGTTTGCCATCATCAGACGTATGACGAGGGGGTCATTGTGGGGCGTGACAACCCCAGCCATGTCGTCCTCCGAAAACCAGAGGAAATCGTGGGCTTCCACCCTTGGTGCTCGAAGTAAAGTAGGAGTTAGCGAGACAGAAAATACCTTCTGCGCCCGCTCCATCTCCCTTACTCGCCGGCGGGCTTCATTACTTGATCTGGGGCCGCTCAGCCGCCCGCTAATAGTGTGGCAGATCGCCGGTCCTCCTGGGGGAGGCGGAGGTAAGGCGGGCTCCGCGAGTCCTGGGCGATCTCCCTCCCGAGGGGCTCGCTCTGGAATCACCTCGAACCTCCTCGGGGGCGAGATGAACTGGTTCAAATGCCCCAAGGTGACCAAATCCTCCAGGTGGTTTTTCAGAGCCCGGCATCTATTAGTGTGATGCCCAGGGCTTCGATGAAAAGCGCACCGTCGCGAGTTGTCGGTAGAACCGGGCTCTCCGACCTGTAGGGGTGGCGGGTACTGGAAGAAAGGCTCATTCCGAATCTGATGGAAAATTTGCCCCGGCGAGTGGGTCAGCACGGTGAAGTCCCGCTCCCCGGGTCCCGGAGGCAGGCGCCAGTTCGCCGGCCTTCCAGCGACCACCGCGGGTGCTTCAACGGGCGGTACTGCAGAAGCTGCGGATGGTCCGGGCAAGGGTACCGTAAGTGGCACCTCCCTCCTCTCCACGGCCTTAACGACAAGAGGTCGCAAAGCCGGAGGAGGTCGCTGCTCTACTGCCTTTCCCTTCCGATCTAGCACCGCATCCTCAAGCTTGATGTGCTGCTGGACCAGGGCGAATAGTTCGACCATTGTGCGAGGGTCCTTGATCACTAAGGCGTCATGAAGCTTGCCCCCCTCGGGGAGGGCGCTTCTGAAGGCACTCACCGCGGTACGATCCTGGCCCGCCGCGTCTTCCAGAGCGAGGTAAGCGCTTCGGAATCGCGTTGCGAAGCATCAGAGCGTTTCGCGAGCTCCCATGGCCAGAGTAAACAGAGATTCGATCCTCTTCGGGGGCTGCCTATTGCAGCGATACTGCTCCAGGAATAGCCTAGAGAGAGTTGGAAAGTTGGGGATCACACCGGACGGCAGCTTGTGGAACCAATTCAATGCCGATCCGGTCAGACTGCTTAGGAACGCGCGACACAGGACATGGTCCTGGTCCCGGAAAAATAGAAGTTTCCTGTAGGCCAAGAGATGGTCGACGGGATCTTGCGACCCGTCAAACAATACAAACTTCAGGGGGGTCCAGTGGTGCGGAAAACCCCCTTGATGGACCTCGCTGGTGAAGGGCGAGCTTCCCCTGTGGGCGGCGAGGTCCTCCAGTAAATCCACTGGCGCACTAGGTCGCTGCCAGTGCCCGGGGAGAACTCCCAAAGGCGGCTGCTCAGCTCCTAGGCACTCGCGTGCACTCCCTCTCGGGAGGTTCGGATCCACCCCACGGCGACCCTCGGGAGCCACCGATCGGCGGCCTCCTGGCTGCTTGCGCGCGGATCCCTTCAGCGAGGCGGTTGGTCTGTGGGAGGCCGTCGCCTCTCGTGGTTCGGAAGGTAGAGCCACCGCGGGCTCTTTCCCTCGTCGTCGATGGCGCGGGTCGTGATCCCTCTCTTGAGACCTTGCTTCCGACCCGTCAGAGTCGACGCTCCGGCTACGTCGGCGAGGGATGGTCGCGCGCGAAGTTGCCTGGTTGCTGGACCGCTGTGTTACAAGCTTCTGTAACCTTGTGAGCGGGGTTTCCTTCACTCCACGCACGGCCGTCCTCTCAAACGGGGGCTCCGGGCGGGAAGTTTGCCGTGCTGGGACGGTCGTGGGCAGACGCGACGAGACGGGAGGCCGCGCGAGAGACGCGGGCCTCGAAGGTCCCGACCGCCGGCTAGCCGCCGGAGCCTGACGCAAGCGCGTCAACTCCTCCATCATTGCCCGCTGGGTGGCCAACATCTCCAACAGGAGCTGGTCACTGAGCGGGACAAGGGGCTGGGGAGTCTCAGCGGGGGGTTCGCTGCGCACAGATCCCATACGGGCCCTCGTCCGCCTGCGCCCCCTTGTCGCCGGAGCCATCTTTGGGGTTATGAAGGCCGTCGGCACACAACCGTGTGGTCGTGGGCGTTCTCACAGGAACCAGTCGAAGATCCCACAGACGGTGCCAAATGTTTGGGGGATTTTTCCTGGTCCTTGCGAGCCACCTGTAAGACCAAGAAAATAGAAACGTGAGAACGGCTGGCTCCCTTAGGAGCGCAGACCCTCCGACGCTCAAGTCAGTGATGGTAGCACAACGGAGAGCTGTTGTATACCAAAGTGGTAGGGAAAGGGATTTCGAACCTGTACTTTGGAGCCAAGGGGTGTGCATTTATAGACATGGGCGACCTATCGAGCTACGACGCGTGGAAGCTCTTTCCGGCACCTTCTAGGCCCCCACGTTCTAGCCTTCAATAGTTTCTGACAGTTCTTGGAATTTGGACCCCTGACATTCTTTGTTGTCTAGCTCGTCTGACGAAGTAGTGGGGGACAGCAGCTGCTGTTCTGTTGCCGCCATGGGAATCTTCTAGAATGTTCAAGTCTAGGAGGTCTCAAACCGACTCTGACGGGCTTCCGTGGACTGCAATCGTCCACGTAGCTTCAGTGGGTTCTCGACACCTGGTAATTTTTATGCTGCTTTTACTGGGGGTGATCTCAGGGAAAAAGCAAAGGCCAGCTCGCCCGGTACTGCTCCATCCTTTCGCCCATATTTATCAAGAGTTGGACCTCGCGAGAGCAACCTCTTCGATAAACAGGGGTCTAGGCGAGCTTTGGCGAGCTCATGAGTAAGCATGGGCGAGCTCCTGGGTGAGCTTGGGCGAGCTCCTGTGCAAGCTAGGCGAGCTCCTGAGAGAGCATGGCGAGCTCCTGGACGAGCTTGGGTGAGCTCTTGTGCAAGCTAGGCGAGCTCCTGAGCGAGCATGGCGAGCTCCTGGACGAGCTTGGGCGAGCTCTTGTGCGAGCTAGGCGAGCTTCTGAGCGAGCATGGCGAGCTCCTGGACGAGCTTGGGCGAGCTCCTTCGCGCTCTTTGTCTAAGCCATTTATCGAATTTGGGCGTGTCATTGTGGGGACTGGAGGTGCGAGCTGTACTCAGATACAAGGTGTCCATCCAGCTCCCTGTGGGGGCGAGCTCCTGAAGGGCTGAGAGGGCGAGCTCCTGGTGGGCTGGAGGGCGATCTCCTTGCGAGCTGAAAAGGCGAGCTCCTTGCGAGATGGAGGGCGAGCTCCTTGCGAGCTGGAAAGGCGAGCTCCTTGCGAGCTGGAGGGCGAGCTCCTTGCGAGCTGGAAAGACGAGCTCCTTGCGAGGGTTCCAACTCCTGGACGGGCTATCCAAGATATGTGGTTTTTGACTACCCCAAACAGATTGTATGAATGAACTAGATTGGATCGTATGAATGAATTAGAATGGATCGTGCGGCGTACGAATGAATTAGAATGGATCGTATGAATGAATTAGAATGGATCGTGCTAATGAATTAGAATAGATTGTGTGAATGAATTAGAATGGATCGTACGAATGAATTAGATTGGATCGTATGAATGAATTAGAATGGATCGTGCGAATGAATTAGAATGGATCATACGAATGAATTAGAATGGATCGTACGAATGAATTAGAATGGATTGTACGAAGGAATTAGAATGGATCGTACGAAGGAATTAGAATGCATCGTATGAATGAATTAGAATGGATCATACGAATGAATTAGAATGGATACATTCGTCGCACAATCTATTCTAATTCATTCGTACGCTCCATTCTAATTGATACGTACGATCCATTCTATTTCATTCGTACGATCCATTCTTACTCATTCGTACGATCCATTCTAATTCATTCGTATGAATGTATCCACTCTAATTCATTCGTACGATCCATTCTAATTCATTCGTATGATCCATTCTAATTTATTCGCATGAATGTATCCATTCTAATTCATTCGCATGAATGTATCCATTCTAATTCATTCATACGATCCATTCTAATTTATTCGCACGATCCATTCGAATTCACTCATACGATCCATTCTAATTCATTCATATGATCCATTCTAATTCATTCGTACGATCCATTCTAATTCATTCATACGATCCATTCTATTTCATTCGAACGAATGTATCCATTCTAATTCATTCGTACGATCCATTCTAATTCATAAGTACGATCCATTCCATTCTAATTCATTCGCATCCATTCTAATTCATTCGCACGATCCATTCTAATTCATTCGCACGAATGTATCCATTCTAATTAATTCGCACGATCCATTCTAATTCATTCGCACGAATGTATCCATTCTAATTCATTCGTATGATCTATTCTAATTCATTCGTACGATCCATTCTAATTCCTTCGTACGATCCATTCTAATTCGATCCATTCTAATTCATTCATACGATCCATTCTATTTCATTCGTATGATCCATTCGTACTCATTCGTACGATCCATTCTAATTCATTTGCACGAATATATCGATTCTAATTCATTCGTACGATCCATTCTAATTCCTTCGTACGATCCATTCTAATTCATTCGCATAAATGTATCCATTCTAATTCATTCATACGATCCATTCTAATTCATTCGTACGATCCATTCTAATTCATTAATACGATCCAATCTAATTCATTCATACGATCCAATCTAATTCATTCGCACGATCCATTCTAATTCATTCATACGATCCATTCTAATTCATTCGTACGATCTATTCTAATTCATTTGTACTATCCATTCTATTTCATTCGTACGATCCATTCTTACTCATTCGTATGATCCATTCTAATTCATTCGTACGATCCATTCTTATTCATTTGTACGATCCATTCTAATTCATTCATACGATCCATTCTAATTCTTTCGCACGAATGTATCGATTCTAATTCATTCGTACGATCTTTTCTAATTCATTCACACGATCCATTCTAATTCATTCATACGATCCAATCTAATTCATTCATACGATCCATTCTAATTCATTCATACGATCCATTCTAATTCATTCGTATGATCCATTCTAATTCATTCGTACAATCCATTCTATTTCATTCGTACGATCCATTCTTACTCATTCGTATGATCCATTCTAATTCATTCGCATGATCCATTCTAATTCATTCGTACGATCCATTCTAATTCATTTGTACGATCCATTCTAATTCATTCGTATGATCCATTCTAATTCATTCGTACGATCTATTCTAATTCATTCGCACGATTCATTCTAATTCATTCGTACGATCCATTCTAATACATTCGCACGAATGTATCCATTCTAATTCATTCGTACGATCCATTCTAATTCATTCGTACGATCCATTCTAATTCATTCATACAATCCCATCTAATTCATTCATACGATCCATTCTAATTCATTCGCACGAATGTATCCATTCTAATTCATTCGTACGATCCATTCTAATTCCTTCGTATAAATGTAACCACTCTAATTCATTCGTACGATCCATTCTAATTCATTCGCACGATCCATTCTAATTCATTCATACGATCCATTCTAATTCATTCGTACGATCCATTCTAATTCATTCGCACGATCTATTCTAATTCACTAATACGATCCAATTTAATTCATTCATACGATCCATTCTAATTCATTCATACAATCCATTCTAATTCTTTCACACGATCCATTCTAATTCATTCGTATTAGAATGGATCGTACGAATGAATTAGAATGGATCGTATGAATGAATTCGAATAGTTTGTACGAATTCATTCTAATTCAATCATACAATCCATTTTAATTCCTTCATACTATCCATTCTAATTCCTTTGTACGACCCAATATATTTCATTCGTATGGATACATTCGTGCGAATGAATTAGAATGGATCGTATGAATGAATTAGAATAGATTGTGCGAATGAATTAGAATGGATCGTACATATGAATTAGAATGGATACATTCATGGGAATGAATTTGAATGGATCATACAAAGGAATTAGAATGGATCATACGAATAAAATATAATGGGTCGTACAAAGGAATTAGAATGGATCATACGAAGGAATTAGAATGGATTGTATGAATGAATTACAATGAATTCGTACAATCCATTCTAATTCATTCGTACGATCCATTCTAATTCATTCGCACAATCTATTCTAATTCATTCGTACGATCCATTCTAAGTCATTCATACAATCCATTCTAATTCTTTTGCACGAATGTATCCATTCTAATTCATTCGTACGATCCATTCTAATTCATTTGTACGATCCATTCTAATTCATTTGCACGATCCATTCTAATTCATTCATACAATCCATTCTAATTCTTTTGCATGAATGTATCCATTCTAATTCATTCGTAGGATCCATTCAAATTCATTCGTACGATCCATTCTAATTCATTCGCAAGATCCATTCTAATTCATTCATACGATCCATTCTAATTCCTTTGTACGATCCATTCTAATTCATTCATACGATCCATTCTAATTCATTCGTACAATACATTCTAATTCATTTGCACGGAATGGATCGTACGAATGAATTAGAATGGATACATTCGTGCGAATGAATTCGAATGGATCGTACGAATGAATTAGAATGGATAAATTCGTGTGAATGAATTAGAATGGATTGTATAAATGAATTAGATTGGATCGTATAAATGAATTAGAATGGATCGTACGTATGAATTAGAATGGATACATTCATGGGAATGAATAAGAATGGATCGTACGAAGGAATTAGAATGGATCATACGAATGAAATTAGAATGGATCGTACGAAGGAATTAGAATGGATCGTACAAAGGAAATATAATGGATCGTACGAATGAATTAGAATGGATCGTATGAATGAATTAGAATGGATCGTGCGAATGAATTAGAATGGATCGTACGAAGGAATTAGAATGGATCGTGCGAATGAATTAGAATGGATCGTATGAATGAATTAGAATGGATATATTCGTGCAAATGAATTAAAATAGATCGTATGAATGAATTAGAATGGATCGTACGCATGAATTAGAATGGATAGATTCATGGGAATGAATTAGAATGGATCGTAGAAAGGAATGGATCGTACGAATGAATTAGAATGGATCATACGATTGAGTAAGAATGGATTGTACGAATGAAATATAATAGATCGTACGCCATTCTAATTCCTTCGTACGATCCATTCAATTTCATTCGTATGATCCATTCTAATTCCTTCGTACGATCCATTCTAATTCATTTGTACGATCCATTCTAATTCATTCTCACGATCTATTCTAATTCATTCATACAATCCATTCTAATTCTTTTACACGATCCATTGTAATTCATTCGTACGATCTATTCTATTTCATTCGTACGATCCATTCTTACTCAATCGTATGATCCATTCTAATTGATTGTACGAATGAATTAGAATGGATCGTATGAATGAATTAGAATGGATACATTCGTGCAAATGAATTAGAATGGATTGTACGAATGAATTAGAATAGATTGTGCGAATGAATTAGAATGGATCGTACGAATGAATTAGAATGGATACATTCGTGCGAATGAGTAAGAATGGATCGTACGAATGAAATAGAATGGATTGTATGAATGAATTAGAATGGATTCATTCGTGCGAATGAATTAGAATGGATCGTGCTCTTGCAAAAGAATTGGAATGGATTGTATGAATGAATTAGAATGGATCGTGCAAATGAATTAGAATGGATCGTGCAAATGAATTAGAATGGATCGTACGAATGAATTAGAATAGATGGTGTGAATGAATTAGAATGGATCGTACGAATGAAATAGAATGGATCGGTAAGAATGGATTGTACGAATGAATTAGAATGGATCGTGCGAATGAATTAGAATGGATCATACGAATGAATTAGAATGGATCGTACGAATGAGTAAGAATGGATCGTACGAATGAAATAGAATGGATTGTACGAATGAATTAGAATAGATTGTGCGAATGAATTAGAATAGATCGTACGAATAAATTAGAATGGATACATTCGTGCGAATGAATTAGAATAGAACATACGAATAAATTAGAATGTATACATTCGTACGAAAGAATTAGAATGGATCGTATGAATGAATTAGATTGGATCGTATGAATGAATTAGAATGGATCGTGCGAATGAATTAGAATGGAATGGATACATTCATGGGAATGAATTAGAATGGACCGTACAAAGGAATTAGAATGGATCATACGAATGAAATATAATGGGTCGTACAAAGGAATTAGAATGGATCGTACAAAGGAATTAGAATGGATCGTGCGAATGAATTAGAGTGGATCGTACGAATGAATTAGAATGGATACATTCGTGCAAAAGAATTAGAATGGATTGTATGAATGAATTAGAATGGATCGTGCAAATGAATTAGAATGGATCGTGCGAATAAATTAGAATGGATCGTACGAATGAATTTGAATACATTGTGCGAATGAATTAGAATGGATCGTACGAATGAATTAGAATGGATCGTACGAATGAATTAGAATGGATCGTACTTATGAATTAGAATGGATCGTACGAATGAATTAGAATCGATCGTACGAATGAATTAGAATGGATCGTACGAATGAATTAGAATGGATCGTGCGAATGAATTCGAATGGATCGTGCGAATGAATTCGAATGGATACAAATGAATTAGAATGGATCATACGAATGAATTAGAATGGATCGTATGAGTAAATTCGAATGGATCGTGCGAATGAATTAGAATGGATTGTACGAATGAATTAGAATGGATCGTGCCAATGAGTAAGAATGGATCGTACGAATGAATTAGAATGGATCGTATGAATGAATTAGAACAAAGGAATTAGAATGGATCATACGAAGGAATTAGAATGGATCGTACGAAGGAATTAGAATGGATTGCGTACAATCCATTCTATTTCATTCGTACGATCCATTCTTACTCATTAGCACGATTCATTCTAATTCATTCGTACAATCCATTCTAATTCATTCGCACGATCCATTCGAATTCACTCATACAATTCATTCTAATTCATTCGTATGATCTATTCTAATTCATTTGTATCCATTCTATTTCATTCACACGATCCATTCGAATTCATTCGCATGATCCATTCTAATTCATTCATACGATCCATTCTAATTCATTCATACAATCTATTCTAATTCTTTCACACGATCCACTCTAATTCATTCGTACGATCCATTCTAATTCATTCGTACAATCCATTCTAATTCATTCATACGATCCATTCTAATTCATTCGTACGATCCATTCTAATTCATTCGCACGATCCATTCTAATTCCTTCCTATGATCCATTCTTATTCATTCCCATGAATGTATCCATTCTAATTCATACGTACGATCCATTCTAATTCATTTATACGATCCAATCTAATTCATTCATACAATCCATTCTAATTCATTCCCACGAATTTATCCAATCTAATTCATTCGTACGATCCATTCTAATTCATTCGCACAATCCATTCTAATTCATTCATACGATCCATTCTATTTCATTCGTACGATCCATTCTTATTCATTCGTACGATCCATTCTAATTCATTCGCACGATCCATTCTAATTCATTCATACGATCCAATCTAATTCATTCATTCGATCCATTCTAATTCATTCGAATGGATACATTCGTGCGAATGAATTAGAATGGATCGTATGAATGAATTAGAATAGATCATACGAATGAAATAGAATGGATCGTACGAATGAATTAGAATGGATCGTACGAATGAATAGAATGGATCCTACGAATGAAATAGAATGGATTGTATTAATGAATTAGAATGGATCGTGCGAATGAATTAGAATAGATTGTGCGAATGAATTAGATTGGATCGTATGAATAAATTAGAATGGATCGTGTGAATGAATTAGAATGGATCGTACGAATGAATTAGAATGGATCGTACGAATAAAGTAGAATGGATACATTCGTGAAAAAGAATTAGAATAGATTGTATGAATGAATTAGAATGGATCGTTCTAATGAATTAGAATGGATCGTACGAATGAATTAGAATGGATACATTTGTGCGAATGAATTAGAATGAAGGAATTAGAATGGATCGTGCGAATGAATAAGAATGGATCGTATGAAGGAATTAGAATGGATCGTACGAATGAATTAGAATGGATACATTCGAGCGAATGTATTAGAATGGATTGTACGAATGAATTAGAATGGATTATACGAATGAATTAGAATGGATCGTACGAATGAATTAGAATGGATACATTCGTGCGAATGAATTAGAATGGATCGTACGAATGAGTAAGAATGGATCGTACATTCGTGCGAATGAATTAGAATGGATTGTATGAATGAATTAGATTGGATCGTTTAAATGAATTAGAATGGATCGTACGAATGAATTAGAATGGATACATTCGTACGAATGAACTAGAATGGATCGTATGATCCATTCTAATTCATTCGTACGATCCATTCTAATTCATTCGTACGATCCATTCTAATTCATTCATACGATCCATTCTAATTCTTTTGCACGAATATATCCATTCTAATTCATTCGTATGATCCATTCTAATTCATTCGTACGATCCATTCTTATTCATTCCCATGAATGTATCCATTCTAATTCATACGTACGATCCATTCTAATTCAATCGCACGATCCATTCTAATTCATTCGTACAATCCATTCCATTCTAATTCATTCGTACGATCCATTCTTACTCATTCGTATGATCCATTCTAATTCATTCGCACGAATGTATCCATTCTAATTCATTCATACGATCCATTTGAGTGAATGAATTAGAATGGATCGTGCGAATGAATTAGAATGGATCGTACGAATGAATTAGAATGGATCGTATGAATGAATTAGAATGGATCGTGCGAATGAATTAGAATGGATCATATGAATGAATTAGAATGGATCGTGTTAATGAATTAGAATGGATCGTATGAATGTATTAGAATGGATTGTATGAATGAATTAGAATGGATCGTATGAATGAATTAGAATGGATCGTGCGAATGAATTAGAATGGATCGTGCGAATGAATTAGAATGGATCGTGCGAATGAATTAGAATGGATCGTATGAATGAATTAGAATGGATCGTGCGAATGAATTAGAATGGATCGTATGAATGAAATAGAAGGGATCGTATGAATTAGAATGGATCGTACGAAGGAATTAAAATGGATCGTATGAATGAATTAGATTGGATCGTATTAATGAATTAGAATGGATCGTACGAATGAATTAGAATGGATAGTACGAATGAATTAGAATAGATTGTGCGAATGAATTATAATGGGTCGTACAAAGGAATTAGAATGTATCGTACGAATGAATTAGAATGGATCGTGCGAATGAATTAGAATGGATCGTGCGAATGAATTAGTATGGATCGTAGGAATGAATTATAATGGATCGTACGAATGAATTAGATTGGATCGTATGAATGAATTATAATGGATCGTACGAATGAATTAGAATAGATCATACGAAGGAATTAGAATGGATTGTACGAAGGAATTAGAATGGATACATTCATGCGAATGAATTAGAGTGGATCATATGAGTGAATTAGAATGGATCGTACGAATGAATTAGAATGGATCGTATGAATGAATTAGAATGGATACATTCGTGCGAATGAATTAGAATGGATCGTATGAATGAATTAGAATAGATCGTACGAATGAAATAGAATGGATCGTACGAATGAATTAGAATGGATCGTACGAATGAATTAGAATGGATCGTACGAATGAAATAGAATGGATTGTATTAATGAATTAGAATGGATCATGTGAATGAATTAGAATAGATTATGCGAATGAATTAGAATGGATCGTACGAATGAGTTAGATTGGATCGTATGAATGAATTAGAATGGATCATGTGAATGAATTAGAATGGATCGTACGAATGAATTGGAATGGATCGTACGAATAAAGTAGAATTGATACAATCGTGAAAAAGAATTAGAATGGATTGTATGAATGAATTAGAATGGATCGTGCTAATGAATTAGAATGGATCGTACGAATGAATTAGAATAGATTGTGCGAATGAATTAGAATGGATCGTACGAATGAATTAGAATGGATACATTCGTGCAAATGAATTAGAATGAAGGAATTAAAATGGATCGTGCGAATGAATAAGAATGGATCGTACGAAGGAATTAGAATGGATCGTACGAATGAATTAGAATGGATACATTCGAACGAATGTATTAGAATGGATCGTACGAATGAATTAGAATGTATTGTGCGAGTGAATTAGAATGGATCGTACGAATGAATTAGAATGGATACATTCGTGCGAATGAATTAGAATCGATCGTACGAATGAGTAAGAATGGATCGTACATTCGTGCGAATGAATTAGACTGGATTGTATGAATGAATTAGATTGCATCATATAAATGAATTAGAATGGATCGTACGAATGAAAAAAAATAGATACATTCGTACGAATGAACTAGAATGGATCGTATGATCCATTCTAATTCATTTGTATGATCCATTCTAATTCATTTGTACGATCCATTCTAATTCATTCATACGATCCATTCTAATTCATTTGCACGAATATATCCATTCTAATTCATTCGTACGATCCATTCGAATTCATTCGTACGATCCATTCTTATTCATTCCCATGAATGTATCCATTCTAATTCATACGTACGATCCATTCTAATTCATTCGCACGATCCATTCTAATTCATTCGTACAATCCATTCCCTTCTAATTCATTCGTATGATCCATTCTTACTCATTCGTATGATCCATTCTAATTCATTCGCATGAATGTATCCATTCTAATTCATTCATACGATCCATTCGTGTGAATGAATTAGAATGGATCGTGCGAATGAATTAGAATGGATCGTACGAATGAATTAGAATGGATCGTATGAATGAATTAGAATGGATCGTGCGAATGAATTAGAATGGATCGTATGAATGAATTAGAATGGATCGTGTTAATGAATTAGAATGGATCGTACGAATGTATTAGAATGGATACATTCGTGTGAATGAATTAGAAAGGATTGTATGAATGAATTAGAATGGATCGTATGAATGAATTAGAATGGATCGTGCGAATGAATTAGAATGGATCATATGAATGAATTAGAATGGATCGTACGAATGAATTAGAATGGATCGTGCGAATAAATTAGAATGGATCGTGCGAATGAATTAGAATGGATCGTGCGAATGAATTAGAATGGATCGTGCGAATGAATTATAATGGATCGTATGAATGAAATAGAAGGGATCTTATGAATTAGAATGGATCGTACGAAGGAATTAGAATGGATCGTATGAATGAATTAGATTGGATCGTATTAATGAGTTAGAATGGATCGTACGAATGAATTAGAATGGATCGTATGAATGAATTAGAATAGATTAAGTGAATGAATTAGAATGGATCGTATGAATGAATTAGATTCGATCATATGAATGAATTAGAATGGATCGTGCGAATGAATTAGAATGGATCGTACGAATGAATTAGAATGGATCGTATGAATGAATTAGAATGTATCGTATGAATAAAATAGATTGGATCGTATGAATTAGAATGGATCGTACGAATGAAATAGAAGGGATCGTACGAATGAATTAGCATGGATCGTGCTAATGAATTAGAATGGAACGTACGAATAAATTAGAATAGATTGTGCGAATGAATTAGAATGGATCGTACGAATGAATTAGAATGGACAAATTCGCGCGAATGAATTAGAATGGATTGTATGAATGAATTAGATTGGATCGTATAAATGAATTAAAATGGATCGTACGTATGAATTAGAATTGATACATTCATGGGAATGAATAAGAATGGATCGTACGAATGAATTAGAATGGATCGTACGAATGATTTAGAATGGTTATATTCATGCAAATGAATTAGAATGGTTATATTCATGCAATTACTTCTCTAGTTCAACTCCATGTAAATGAGCTTCATATTTGTGAAGTGGATACCCAGGAGAATCGAATAATTGCAGCTAAATGGGGCTGTTATTTCCGGCAAAATATACCTATTTCCAGTCAAATATCTTGGCTGAAGCCACAGAAGGATGAAATTAAATTGAATACTGATGGCGCAATCAATTCTACAGGGGCTTCTATTGGTGGGATTTTAAGGAATTCTAGTGGAAATGCAGTTGAAGCTTATATGGGGAAATCGAATTACAATAATATCCTTTCTGTTGAACTAGAAGCTATTGAGCATGGTATCAGTATTGCATCAGGAATCACATCTTGCCTTTGGATTGAATCTGATTCTTTACTTGCTGTAAATTGTATAAATGGAAATTGTGATGTCCCTTGGAAGAATAAGCATCAGGTTTTAAGTATTAAAGCTAAGCTGGAGCGCTTCCATAAGCATCAAATTACTCATATATGGAGGGAAGGAAATCAACCAGCTGATATTCTATCCAAAATGAGTCACTCAGAGTTGTTGGAAAGGATGTATCCTCATGATTTCAAAGAAAATCTGCGTATTGCTATTGAAAATGATAAGGTGGGGAAGAGTTACAACAGAATTTAAGTCTATAGTGAGCTTGGCAAATTAATTCAGGCACAGTTTGCAGTTGTTATTCCAAGCTAATGGGAGACAGATTGGGTGTGAAATATATGTTCCATGGTAGTTTGCAGTTGCTATGGGAGACAGATTGGGTGTGAGATATATGTTCCATGGTATCAATTGTTTTCTTTTAGTTGTTCCTAGTTGGTTTTGGGTTTCTTTACTCTGATGCCTTGTTTTATAAAAGGCCAGAGGTGTAATAGTGCTTTGTTTTCATGGGCGGGGTCCCTAATAAAATCCCCTAGCATTAAATAAAAAAAAAATTAGAATGGATCGTATGAATGAATTAGAATGGATCGTACGAATGAATTAGAATGGATCGTACGAATGAATTAGAATAGATCGTACGAATGAATTAGAATGGATCATACGAATGAGTAAGAATGGATCGTATGAATGAATTAGATTGGATAGTATGAATGAATTAGAATGGATCGTGCGAATGAATTAGAATGGATCGTACGAATGAATTAGAATGGATCATATGGATGAATTAGAATGGATACATTCGTGCAAAAGAATTAGAATGGATTGTATGAATGAATTAGAATGGATCGTGCGAATGAATTAGAATGGATCGTACGAATGAATTAGAATGGATACATTCGTGTGACTGAATTAGAGTACGATCCATTCTTACTCATTCGTACGATCCATTCTAATTCATTCGTACGAATGTATCCACTCTAATTCATTCGTACTATCCATTCTAATTCATTCGCACGATCCATTCTAATTCATTCGTATGATCCATTCTATTTCATTCGTACGATCCATTCTTACTCATTCGTACGATCCATTCTAATTCATTCGCACGAATGTATCCATTCTAATTCATTCATACGATCCATTCTAATTCATTCGCACGATTCATTCTAATTCATTCATACGATCCATTCTAATTCATTCATACAATCCATTCTAATTCTTTCACACGATTCATTCTAATTCATTCATACGATCCATTCTATTTCATACGATCCATTCTATTTCATTCATATGGATCCATTCTAATTCATTCGCACGATCCATTCTAATTCATTCGTACGATCCATTCTAATTCCTTTGTACGACCCATTATATTTCATTCGTATGATCCATTCTAATTCCTTTGTACGATCCATTCTAATTCATTCATAAGATCCATTCTAATTCATTTGCACGAATATATCCATTCTAATTCATTCATACGATACATTCTAATTCATTCGTCCGATCCATTCTAATTCCTTCATACGATCCATTCTAATTCATTCATACGATCCATTCTAATTCACTCGTACGATCCATTCTAATTCATTCGCACGATCCATTCTAATTCATTCGTACGATCCATTCTAACTCATTCGTACGATCCATTCTAATTCATTCCCACGAATGAATCCATTATAATTCATTCGTATGATCTATTCTAATTCATTCGTACGATCCATTCTAATTCATTCGTACGATCCATTCTAATTCATTCGTACGTACGATCCATTATAATTCATTCATACGATCCATTCTAATTCATTCGTACGATCTATTCTAATTCATTCGTACGATCCATTCTAATTCATTCGTACGATCCATTCTTACTCATTCGTATGATCCACTCTAATTCATTCGCATACGAATGAATTAGAATGGATCATACGAATGAATTAGAATAGATTGTGTGAATGAATTAAAATGGATCATACGAATGAATTAGAATGGATACAATGGATACATTCGTGCGAAAGAATTAGAATAGATCGTATGAATGAATTAGAATGGATCGTATGAATGAATTAGAATCGATCGTGCGATTGAATTAGAATGGATCTAATTCATTCGTACGATCCATTCTAATTCATTCGTACGATCCATTCTAATTCATTCGCACGATCCATTCTAATTCATTCATACGATCCATTCTTACTCATTCGTACGATCCATTCTAATTCATTCGCACAATCCATTCTAATTCATTCGTACGATCCATTCTACTTCATTCGTACGATCTATTCTTACTCATTCGTACGATCCATTCTAATTCATTCGCACGAATGTATCCATTCTAATTCATTCGTACGATCCATTCTAATTCCTTCGTACGATCCATTCTAATTCCTTTGTACGACCCATTATATTTCATTCGTATGATCCATTCTAATTCCTTTGTACGATCCATTCTAATTCATTCCCATGAATGTATCCATTCTAATTCATTCGCACGAATGTATCCATTCTAATTCATTCATACGATCCATTCTAATTCATTCATACGATCCATTCTGCGAATGAATTAGAATGGATCGTATGAAAGAATTAGAATGGATCGTATGAATGAATTAGAATGGATCGTATGAATGTATTCGTGCGTGTGAAAGAATTATAATGGATTCTATGAATGAATTAGAATGAATCGTATGAATGAATTAGAATAGATTGTGCGAATGAATTAGAATGGATCGTACGAATGGATTAGAATGGATACATTCATGCGAATGAATTAGAATGGATCGTACGAATGAATTAGAATGGATCGTACGAATGAATTCGAATGGATCGTACGAATGAATTAGAATGGATTGTACGAATGAATTAGAATGGATCGTACGAATGAATTAGAATGGATCGTGTGAAAGAATTAGAATGGATTGTATGAATGAATTAGAATGGATCGTATGAATGAATTAGAGTATATACATTCGTGCGAATGAATTAGAATGGATCATGCAAATGAAATAGAATGGATCTTACGAATGAATTAGAATGGATCGTACGAATGAATTAGAATAGATTGTGCGACGAATGTATCCATTCTAATTCATTCGTACAATCCATTTTAATTCCTTCGTACGATCCATTCTAATTCCTTCGTATGATCCATTCTAATTCATTCGTACGATCCATTCTAATTCATTCGTACGATCCATTCTAATTCATTCGCACAATCTATTCTAATTCATTAGCACGATCCATCCTAATTCATTCATACATCCATTCTAATTCATTCGTACAACGCACGATCCATTCTAATTCATTCATACGATCCAATCTAATTCATTCGTACAATCCATTCTATTTCATTCGTATGATCCATTCTTACTCATTCGTATGATCCATTCTAATTCATTCGCACGAATGTATCCATTCTAATTCATTCGTATGGATACATTCGTGCGAATGAATTAGAATGGATCGTATGAATGAATTAGAATAGATTGTGCGAATGAATTAGAATGGATCGTACGAATGAATTAGAGTGGATACATTCGTCCGAATGAATTAGAATGGATCGTACGAATGAATTAGAATGGATCGTACGAATGAAATAGAATGGATTGTATGAATGAATTAGAATGAATCGTACGAATGAATTAGAATGGATCATGTGAAAGAATTAGAATGGATTGTATGAATGAAGTAGAATGGATCATATGAATGAATTAGAATGGATACATTCGTGCGAATGAATTAGAATGGATCGTGCGAATGAAATAGAATGGATCATACGAATTAATTAGAATGGATCGTACGAATGAATTAGAATAGATTGTGCGACGAATGTATCCATTCTAATTCATTCGTACGATCCATTCTAATTCATTCATACGATCCATTCTAATTCCTTCGTTCGATCCATTCTAATTCATTCGTACGATCCATTCTAATTCATTAGCATGGATCGTGCTAATGAATTAGAATGGAACGTACGAATGAATTAGAATGGATTGTAGAATGGATCGTACGAATGAATTAGAATGGATTGTACAAATGAATTAGAATGGATCGTACGAATGAAATAGAATGGATTGTACGAATGAATTAGAATGGATCATACGAATGAATTAGAATGGATACATTCGTGCAAAAGAATTAGAATGGATTGTATGAATGAATTAGAATGGATTGTGCAAATGAATTAGAATGGATCGTGCGAATGAATTAGAGTGGATCGTACAAATGAATTAGAATAGATCGTGCGAATGAATTAGAATGGATCGTACGAATGAATTAGAATGGATCGTACGAATGAATTAGAATGGATACATTTATGCAAATGAATTGGAATGGATCGTACGGAATGGATCGTACGAATGAATTAGAATGGATTGTACGAATGCATCCATTCTAATTCATTCGTACGAATGTATCCATTCTATTTCATTCGTACGATCCATTCTAATTCCTTCGTACGATCCATTCTAGATCATTAGCACGATCCATTCTAATTCATTCGCACAAATGTATCCATTCTAATTCATTCGTACGATCCATTCTAATTCCTTCGTACGATCCATTCTTATTCTTTCATACGATCCATTCTAATTCCTTCGTACGATCCATTCTATTTCATTCGTACAATCCATTCTTACTCAATCGTATAATCCATTCTAATTCATTCGCACGAATGTATCCATTCTGAATTAGAATGGATCGTACGAATGAGTAAGAATGGATCGTACGAATGAAATAGAATGGATTGTATGAATGAATTAGAATTGATTGTGCGAATCAATTAGAATGGATCGTACGAATGAATTAGAATAGATTGTGCGAATGAATTAGAATAGATTGTGCGAATGAATTAGAATGGATCGTATGAATGAATTATAATGGATCATATGAATAAATTAGAATGGATCGTACGAATGAATTAGAATGGATCGTACGAATGAATTAGAATAGATTGTGCGAATGAATTAGAATGGATCGTATGAATGAATTAGATTGGATCGTATGAATGAATTAGAATGGATCGTGCGAATGAATTAGAATGGATTGTACGAATGAATTAGAATCGATCGTACGAATGAATTAGAATGGATACATTCGTGCGAATGAATTAGAATGGATTGTACGAATGAATTAGAATGGATCGTATGAATGAATTAGAATGGATCGTGCGAATGAATTAGAATGGATCGTATGAATGAATTTGAATGGATCGTATGAATGAATTAGAATGGATCGTGCTAATGAATTAGAATGGATCGTACGAATAAATTAGAATGGATCGTATGAATGAATTAGAATGGATCGTGCGAATGAATTAGAATGGATCGTATGAATGAAATAGAATGGATCGTATGAATTAGAATGGATCGTACGAAGGAATTAGAATGGATCGTATGAATGAATTAGAATGGATCATACGAATGAAATAGAATAGATCGTACGAAGGAATTAGAATGGATCGTACGAAGGAATTAGAATGGATCATACAAAGGAATTAGAATGGATACATTCGTGCGAATGAATTAGAATGGATCGTACGAATGAATTAGAATGGATACATTTGTGCGAATGAATTAGAATGGATCGTACGAAGGAATTAGAATGGATCGTACGAAGGAATTAGAATGGATCGTACGAAGGGATTAGAATGGATCGTACGAATGAATTAGAATGGATCCTACGAATGAATTAGATTGGATCGTATGAATGAATTAGAATGGATCGTACGAGTGAATTAGAATGGATCGTATGATTGAATTAGAATAGATCGTATGAATGAATTAGAATGGATCATACGAATGAATTAGAATGGATCGTACGAATGAATTAGAATGGATCGTATGAATGAATTAGAATGGATCGTACGAATGAAATAGAATGGATTGTATGAATGAATTAGAATGGATCGTACGAATGAATTAGAATGGATACATTCGTGCGAATGAATTAGAATGGATCATACGAATGAATTAGAATGGATCGAACGAATGAATTAGAATAGATCGTACATTCTAATTCTTTCATACGATCCATTCTAATTCCTTCGTACGAATTAGAATGGATCGTACGAATGAATTAGAATGGATTGTACGTATGAATTATAATGGATACATTCGTGCGAATGAATTAGAATGGATCGTATGAATGAATTAGAACGCACGAATGTATCCATTCTAATTCATTCGTACGATCCATTCTAATTCATTCGCACGATCCATTCTAATTCATTCGCACAATCTATTGTAATTCATTCATACGATCCATTCTAATTCATTTGCACGAATGTATCCATTCTAATTCATTCGTACGGTCCATTCTAATTCATTCGCACGATCCTTTCTAATTCATTCGTACGATCCATTCTAATTCATTCGCACGATCCATTCTAATTCATTCGTCGTACGAAGGAATGGATTGTACGAATGAATTAGATTGGATCGTATGAATGAATTAGAATGGATCGTGCGAATGAATTAGAATGTATCGTACGTAAGAATTAGAATGGATTGTATGAATGAATTAGAATGGATCGTACGAATGAATTTGAATGGATACATTCGTGCGAATGAATTAGAATGGATCGTATGAATGAATTAGATTGGATCGTATGAATGAATTAGAATGGATCGTGCGAATGAATTAGATTGGATCGTATGAATGAATTAGATTGGATCGTATTAATGAATTAGAATGGATCGTACGAATGATTTAGAATGGATTGTACGAATGAATTAGAATGGATACATTCGTGCGAATGAATTAGAATGGATCGTACGAAGGAATTAGAATGGATCGTACGAATGAATTAGAATGGATATATTCGTGCAAATGAATTAGAATGGATCGTACGAATGAGTAAGAATGGATCGTACGAATGAAATAGAATGGATCGTACGAATGAATTAGAATGGATAAATTTGTGCGAATGAATTAGAATGGATTGTATGAATGAATTAAATTGGATCGTATAAATGAATTAGAATGGATCGTACGTATTAATTAGAATGGATACATTCATGGGAATGAATAAGAATGGATCGAACGAATGAATTAGAATAGATCGTATGAATGAATTAGAATGGATCGTACGAATGAATTAGAATGGATCGTACGAATGAAATAGAATGGATCGTACGTATGAATTAGAATGGATTGTGCGAATGAATTAGAATGGATCGTATGAATGAATTAGAATGGATCGTACGAATGAAATAGAATGGATCATGCGAATGAATTAGAATGGATCGTGCGAATGAATTAGAATGGATCTGAATACATTCGTGCGAATGAATTAGAATGGATCGTACGAATGAATTAGAATGGATCGTACAAGTACGAATGAGTAAGAATGGATCGTACAAATGAAATAGAATGGATTGTACGAATGAATTAGAATGGATCGTACGAATGAATTAGAATGGATCGTGTGAAAGAATTAGAATGGATTGTATGAATGAATTAGAATGGATCGTATGAATGAATTAGAATGGATCGTGCGAATGGTTTAGAATGGATTGTACGAATGAATTAGAATAGATTGTGTGAATGAATTAGAATGGATCGTACGAATGAATTAGAATGGATACATTCATGCGAATGAATTAGAATGAAGGAATTAGAAGAGATCTTGCGAATGAATAAGAATGGATCGTACGAAGGAATTAGAATGGATCGTACGAATGAATTAGAATGGATACATTCGTGCGAATGAATTAGAAAGGGTCGTATGAATCAATTAGAATGGATAGTATGAATGTATCCATTCTAATTCATTCGTACGATCCATTCTAATTCCTTCGTGCGATCCATTCTAATTCCTTCGTACGATCCATTCTAATTCATTCATACGTTAGAATGGATCGTATGAATGAATTAGAATGGATCGTACGAATGAATTAGAATAGATCGTACGAATGAATTAGAATGGATCGTACGAATGAATTAGAATAGATTGTGAGAATGAATTAGAATGGATCTTATGAATGAATAAGATTGGATCGTATGAATGAATTAGAATGGATCGTGCGAATGAATTAGAATGGATCGTATAAATGAATTAGAGTGGATCGTACGAATGAATTAGAATGGATCGTACGAATGAATTAGAATGGATAAATTCATGCATACGAATGTATCAACTCTAATTCATTCATATGTTCCATTCTAATTCGTTCGTACGATCCGTTCTAATTCCTTCGTACGATCCATTCTAATTCATTCATACAATCCATTCTAATTCATTCGCACGATCCATTCTAATTCATTCGCACGATCCATTCTAATTCATTCGTACAATCCGTTCTAATTCATTCGCACGATCCATTCGAATTCATTCGCACAATCCATTCTAATTCATTCACAGGAATGTATCCATTCTAATTCATTCGTACGATCCATTCTAATTCATTTGCACAATCCATTCTAATTCATTCAAACAGTCCATTCTAATTCTTTTGGACGAATGTATCCATTCTAATTCATTCATACGATCCATTCTAATTCATTCGTACGATCTATTCTAATTCATTCGCACGATCCATTCTAATTCATTCATACGATCCAATCTAATTCATTCATACGATCCATTCTAATTCATTCGCACGAATGTATCCATTCTAATTCATTCGTACATGTATGAATGAATTAGAATGGATCGTGCGAATGAATTAGAATGGATCGTACGAATGAATTAGAATGGATCGTACAAAATTTGAAAGGATCGTGCTAATGAATTAGAATGGATCGTACGAATGAATTAGAATAGATTGTGCGAATGAATTAGAATGGACCGTACGAATGAATTAGAATGGATCGTATGAATGAATTAGATTGGATCGTATTAATGAATTTGAATGGATCGTGCGAATGAATTAGTATGGATCGTACGAATGAATTAGAATGGATATATTCGTGCGAATGAATTAGAATGGATCATACGATTGAGTAAGAATGGATCATACGAATGAAATAGAATAGATCGTACGAATGAATTTGAATGGATCGTGCTAATGAATTAGAATGGATCGTACGAATTACGAATAAATTAGAATGAATTAGAATGGATTATATGAATGAATTAGAATGGATCGTATGAATGAATTAGAATGCATTCTAATTTATTCGTACGATCTATTCTAATTCGTTTGCACGAATGTATCCATTCTAATTCATTCGTACGATCCATCCTAATTCATTCGTACGATCCATTCTAATTCATTCGTACGATCTGTTCTTACTCATTCGTATGATCCATTCTAATTCATTCGCACGAATGTATCCATTCTAATTCATTCGTACGATCCATTCTAATTCATTCGTACGATCCATTCTAATTCATTCATACGATCCATTCTAATTCATTCGTACGATCCATTCTAATTCATTCGTACGATCCATTCTAATTCATTCATATGATCCATTCTAATTCATTCGTACGATCTATTCTAATTCATTCGCACAATCTATTCTAATTCATTCGTACGATCCATTTTAATTCATTCGTACGATCCATTCTAATTCCTTCGTAGGATCCATTCCGTACGATCTATTCTATTTCATTCGTACGATCCATTCTTACTCAATCGTATGATCCATTCTAATTCATTCGAACGAATGTATCCATTCTAATTCGATCCATTCTAATTCATTCGCACGATCCATTCTAATTCATTCGCACGAATGTATCCATTCTAATTCTTTCGTACAATCCATTCGAAGGAAATAGAATGGATCGTACGAATGAAATAGAATGGATATATTCGTACAATCCATTCTAATTCATTCGTACGATCCATTCTAATTCATTCGCACGATCCATTCTAATTCATTCGCACGAATGAATCCATTCTAATTCATTCGTACAATCCATTCTATTTCATTCATACGATCCATTCTTACTCATTCGTACGATCCATTCTAATTCATTTGCACAAATGTATCCATTCTAATTCATTCGTATGATCCAATCTAATTCATTCATACGATCCATTTTAATTCATTCGCACAATCCATTCTAATTCCTTCGTACGATCCATTCTAATTCATTCGCACGATCCATTCTAATTCATTCGCACGATCCATTCTAATTCATTCATACGATCCATTCTAATTCATTCATACAATCCATTCTAATTCTTTCACACGATCCATTCTAATTCATTCGTACGTTCCATTCTAATTCATTCGTACGATCCATTCTAATTCATTCGTACGATCCATTCTAATTCATACGATCCATTCTATTTCATTCATACAATCCATTCTAATTCATTAGCACATACGATACATTCTAATTCATTCGTAGAATCCATTCTAATTCATTCACACGATCCTTTCGAATTCACTCATACGATCCATTCTAATTCATTCATACGATCCATTCTAATTCATTCGTACGATCCATTCTAATTCATTCGTACGATCCATTCTAATTCATTCGTCCGATCCATTCTAATTCATTCGCACGAATGTATCGATTCTAATTCATTCGTATGATCCATTCTAATTCATTCGTACGATCTATACTAATTCATTCGTATGATCTATTCTAATTCATTCGCACGAATGTATCCATTCTAATTCCTTCGTACGATCCATTCTAATTCATTCGTACGATCTATTCTAATTCATTCATACAATCCATTCTAATTCATTCGTGCGATCTATTCTAATTCATTCGCACGAATGTATCCATTCTAATTCCTTCGTACGATCCATTCTAATTCATTCGTACGATCTATTCTAATTCATTCATACAATCCATTCTAATTCATTCGTGCGATCTATTCTAATTCATACTTACGATCCATTCTAATTCATTCGCACGAATGTATCCACTCTAATTCATTCATACGATCCATTCTAATTCATTCGTACGGTCTATTCTAATTCATTCGCTCGATCCATTCTAATTCATTCATACGATCCAATCTAATTCATTCATACGATCCCTTCTAATTCATTCATATGATCCATTCTAATTCCTTCGTACGATCCATTCTATTTCATTCGTACGATCCATTCTTACTCAATCGTATGATCCATTCTAATTCATTCGCACAAATGTATTCATTGTAATTCATTCGTACGATCCATTCTAATTCATTCGTACAATCCATTCTAATTCATTCGCACGATCCATTCGAATTCACTCATACTATCCATTTTAATTCATTCATACGATCCATTCTAATTCATTCGCACGAATGTATCCATTCTAATTCATTCGTATGATCCATGCTAATTCATTCGCACAATCTATTCTAATTCATTCGTACGATCCATTCTAATTCATTCGCACGATCCATTCTAATTCATTCATATGATCCATTCTAATTCCGATCCATTCTAATTCATTCGGACAATCTATTCTAATTCATTCGTACGATCCATTCTAATTCACTAGCACGATCGTACGAATTAATTAGAATGGATCGTACGAATGAAATATAATGGATCATACGAATGAAATAGAATAGATCGTACGATCCATTCTAATTCATTTGAACGATCCATTCTAATTCATTCGTATGATCCATTCTAATTCATTCGCACGAATGTATCCATTCTACTTCATTCGTAGGATCCATTCTAATTCATTCGTACAATCCATTCTATTTCATTCGTACGATCCATTCTTACTCATTCGTATGATCCATTCTAATTCATTCGCACGAATGTATCCATTCTAATTCATTCGTACGATCCATTCTATTTCATTCGTACGATCCATTCTAATTCATTCGCACGATCCATTCTAATTCATTCGCATGAATATATCCATTCTAATTCCTTCGTACGATCCATTCTAATTTATTCGTACGATCTCTTCTAATTCATTCATACAATCCATTCTAATTCATTCGTCGTACGAAGGAATTAGAATGGATACATTCATGCGAATGAATTAGAATGGATCGTGCGAATGAATTAGAATGGATCGTACGAATCAATTAGAATGGATACATTCGTGCGAATGAATTAGAATAGATCGTACGAATGAGTAAGAATGGATCGTACGAATGAAATAGAATGGATTGTACGAATGAATTAGAATGGATCCTACAAATGAATTAGAATGGTTACAAAATTAGAATTGATCGTACGAATGAATTAGAATAGATTTGTGCGAATGAATTAGAATGGATCATACGAAGGAATTAGAATGGATCGTACGAATGAATTAGAATGGATACATTCGTGCGAATGAATTAGAATGGAACGCACGAATTAATTAGAATAGATTGTGCGAATGAATTAGAATGGATCGTGCTAATGAATTAGAATTGATCGTACGAATGAATTAGAATAGATTGTGCGAATGAATTAGAATGGATTGTACGAATGAATTAGAATGGATCATAATAATGGATCGTATGAATGAAATAGAATGGATCGTACGAATGAATTAGCATGGATCGTGCTAATGAATTAGAATAGAACGTACGAATGAATAAGAATAGATTGTGCGAATGAATTAGAATGGATCGTATGAATGAATTAGAATGGATAAATTCGTGCGAATGAATTAGAATGGATTGTATGAATAAATTAGATTGGATCGTATAAATAAATTAGAATGGATCGTACATATGAATTAGAATGGATACATTCATGGGAATGAATAAGAATGGATTGTACGAAGGAATTAGAATGGATCATACGAATGAAATAGAATGGATCGTACGAAGGAATTAGAATGGATCGTACGAAGGAATTAGAATGGATCGTATGAAGGAATTTGAATGGATCGTACGAATGAATTAGAATGGATATATTCGTGCAAATGAATTAGAATGGATCGTATGAATTAGAATGGATACATTCGTGCGAATGAATTAGAATGGATCGTATGAATGAATTAGATTGGATCGTGCGAATGAATTAGAATGGATCGTGCGAATGAATTAGAATGGATCGTACGAATGAATTAGAATGGATCGTATGAATTAGAATGGATCGTACGAATGAATTAGAATGGATCATACGAATGAATTAGAATGGATCGTATGAAGAAGTTAGAATGGATCGTACGAAGGAATTAGAATGCGTGCGAATGAATTAGAATGGATTGCACGAATGAATTAGAATAGATTGTGCGAATGAATTAGAATGGATCGTACGAATGAATTAGAATGGATACATTCGTGCGAATGAATTAGAATGGATGGTATGAATGAATTAGAATGGATCGTACTGAATGAATTAGAATTGATCGTACGATCCATTCTAATTCATTCGCACGAATGTATCCATTCTAATTCATTCGTACGATCCATTCTAATTCATTCGTATGATCCATTCTAATTCATTCGTACGATCCATTCTATTTCATTCGTACAATCCATTCTTACTCATTCGTATGATCCATTCTAATTCATTCGCACGAATATGTCCATTCTAATTCATTCGTACGATCCATTCTAATTCATTCGCACAATCTATTCTAATTCATTCGCACGAATGTATCAATTCTAATTCATTCGTACGATCCATTCTAATTCATTCGCACAATCCATTCTAATTCATTCGTACGAATGAATCTATTCTAATTCATTCGTACAATCCATTCTATTTCATTCGTACGATCCATTCTTACTCATTTGTATGCGATCCATTCTAATTCCTTCGTACGATCCATTCTATTTCATTCGTATGATCCATTCTAATTCCTTCGTACGATCCATTCTAATTCATACGATCCATTCTATTTCATTCATACGATCCAATCTAGTTCATTCATACGATCCATTCTAATTCATTCGCAGGATCCATTCTAATTCATTCGTACAATCCATTCTAATTCATTCGTACGATCCATTCTAATTCATTCGCACGAATATATTCATTCTAATTCATTCGCACAATCCATTCTAATTCATTCGCACGATCCATTCTAATTCATTTGCACGATCCATTCTAATTAATTCCGTACGATCCATTCAAATTCATTAGCATGAAAAAACACGATCCACTCTAATTCATTCGTACGATCCATTCTAATTCATTCATACGATCCATTCTAATTTATTCGTATGATCGTGCGACTGAATTAGAATGGATCGTATGAATGAATTAGAATGGATACATTCGTGCGAATGAATTAGAATGGATTGTACGAATTAATTAAATTGGATCGTATGAATGAATTAGAATGGATCGTGCGAATGAATTAGAATGGATCATACGAATGAATTAGAATGGATCCTATGAATGAATTAGAATGGATACATTCGTGCGAATGAATTAGAATGGGTATGAATGAATTATAATAGATCGTGCGAATGAATTAGAATGGATCGTACGAATGAGTAAGAATGGACCGTACGAATGAAATAGAATGGATCGTACGAATGAAATAGAATGGATTGTACGAATGAATTAGAATGGATCGTACGAATGAATTAGAATATTCATTTGTACGATCCATTCCAATTCATTCATACAATCCATTCTAATTCTTTCACACGATCCATTCTAATTCATTGGTATGATCCATTCTAATTCATTCGCACGATCCATTCTAATTCATTCATACAATCCATTCTATTTCATTCGTACGATCCATTCTTACTCATTCGTACGATCCATTCTAATTCATTCGCACGAATGTATCCATTCTAATTCATTCGTATGACGCACGATCCATTCTAATTCATTCATACGATCCAATCTAATTCATTCATACGATCCATTGGTCGTACAAAGGAATTAGAATGGATCGTACGAAGGAATTAGAATGGATCGTACGAAGGAATTAGAATGGATCGTACGAAGGAATTAGAATGGATCATACGAATGAATTAGAATGGATCGTACGAATGAGTAAGAATAGATCGTACGAATGAAATAGAATGGATCGTACGAATGAATTAGAATGGATCGTGCGAATGAATTAGAATGGATCGTACGAATGAATTAGAATAGATTGTGCGAATGAATTAGAATGGATCGTACGAATGAATTAGAATGGATTGTACGAATGAATTAGATTGGATACATTCGTGCGAATGAATTAGAATGGATCGTACGAATGAGTAAGAATGGATCATACGAATGAAATAGAATGGATCGTACGAATGAATTAGAATGGATCGTGCGAATGAATTAGAATGGATCGTACGAATGAATTAGAATAGATCGTACGAATGAATTAGAATAGATCGTACGAATGAATTAGAATGGATTGTACAAATGAATTAGAATGGATCGTATGAATGAATTAGAATGGATCGTGCGAATGAATTAGAATGGATCGTACGAATGAATTAGCATGGATTGTGCTAATGAATTAGAATGGAACGTACGAATGAATTAGAATGGACCGTACGAATGAATTAGAATGGATCGTATGAAAGAATTAGAATGGATCATGCGAATGAATTAGAATGGATCGTATGAATGAAATAGAATGGATCGTATGAATTAGAATGGATCGTACGAAGGAATTAGAATGGATTGTATGAATGAATTGGATTGGATCGTATTAATGAATTAGAATGGATCGTACGAATGAATTAGAATGGATCATACAAATGAATTAGAATGGATCGTATGAATGAATTAGAATAGATCGTATGAATTAGAATGGATCGTACGAAGGAATTAGAATGGATCGTATGAATAAATTAGATTGGATCGTATTAATGAATTAGAATGGATCGTATGAATGAATTAGATCGGATCGTATGAATGAATTAGAATGTATCGTGCGAATGAATTAGAATGGAACGTATGAATGAAATAGAATGGATTGTACGAATGAATTAGAATGGATCGTACGAATGAATTAGAATGGATACATTCGTGCAAAAGAATTAGAATGGATTGTATGAATGAATTAGAATGGATCGTGCAAATGAATTAGAATGGATCGTGCGAATGAATTAGAATTGATCGTACGAATGAATTAGAATAGATTGTGCGAATGAATTAGAATGGTTCGTACAAATGAATTAGAATTGATACATTCGTGCGAATGAATTAGAATGGATCGTATGAATAAATTAGAATGGATCGTACGAATGAATTAGAATAGATACACTCGTGCGAATGAATTATAATGGATCATACGAATAAATTAGAATGGATCGTACGAATGAAATAGAATGGATCGTACGAATGAATTAGAATGGATCGTGCTAATGAAGTAGAATAGATTGTGCGAATGAATTAGAATAGATCGTACGAATGAATTAGATTGGATCGTATGAATGAATTAGAATGGATCATGCGAATGAATTAGAATGGATCATACGAATGAATTAGAATGGATACATTCGTGCAAATGAATTAGAATAGATCGTACGAATGAATTAGAATCCATTCTAATTCATTCATACGATCCATTCTAATTAGAATGGATCATACGATTGAGTAAGAATGGATCGTAGAGTAAGATTGGATCATATGAATGAAATAGAATGGATCGTATGAATTAGAATGGATCGTACGAGGGAATCAGAATGGATCGTACAAATGAATTAGAATGGATCGTATGAATGAATTAGAATGGATACATTCGTTCGAATGAATTAGAATAGATTGTGCGACATACAATCCATTCAAATTCATTCGTACGATCTATTCTAATTCATTCGTACAATCCATTCTAATTCATTCATACAATCCATTCTAATTCTTTCGCACGAACCTTTCTAATCCATTCGTACGATCCATTCTAATTGATCGTACGTAGGAATTAGAATGGATGGGATACATTTGTGCGAATGAATTAGAATGGATCGTGCGAATGAATTAGAATGGATCGTACGAATGAATTAGAATAGATCGTACGAAGGAATTAGAATGGATCGGATACATTCATACGAATGAATTAGAATGGATCGTACGAATGAATTAGAATGGATCGTACGAATGAATTAGAATGGATTCATTCGTGCGAATGAATTAGAATGGATCGTGCGAATGAATTAGAATGGATCGTACGAATGAATTAGAATGGATCGTACGAATGAATTAGAATGGATACATTCGTGCGAATGAATTAGAATGGATCGTACGAATGAGTAAGAATGGATCGTACGAATGAAATAGAATGGATTGTACAAATGAATTAGAATGGATCGTACGAATGAATTAGAATGGATACATTCGTGTGATTGAATTAGAATGGATCGTATGAATGAATTAGAATGGATCGTACGAATGAATTAGAATGGATCGTGCGAATGAATTAGAATGGATCGTGCGAATGAATTAGAATGGATCGTACGAATGAATTAGAATGGATCGTACGAATGAATTAGAATGGATACATTCGTACGAATGAATTAGAATGGATCGTACGAATGAGTAAGAATGGATCATACTAATGAAATAGAATGGATCGTACGAATGAATTAGAATGGATCGTGCGAATGAATTAGAATGGATCGTATGAATGAAATAGAATAGATTGTGCGAATGAATTAGAATGGATCGTACGAATGAATTAGAATGGATCGTACAAATGAATTAGAATGGATCGTATGAATGAATTAGAATGGATCGTGCGAATGAATTAGAATGGATCGTACGAATGAATTAGCATGGATCGTGCTAATGAATTAGAATGGATCGTACGAATGAATTAGCATGGATCGTGCTAATGAATTAGAATGTAACGTACGAATGAATTAGAATGGATCGTACGAATGAATTAGAATGGATCATATGAATGAATTAAAATGGATCATGCGAATGAATTAGAATGGATCGTATGAATGAAATAGAATGGATCGTATGAATTAGAATAGATCGTACGAAGGAATTAGAATGGATTGTATGAATGAATTGGATTGGATCGTATTAATGAATTAGAATGGATCGTACGAATGAATTAGAATGGATCGTATGAATTAGAATGGATCGTACGAAGGAATTAGAATGGATCGTATGAATAAATTAGATTGGATCGTATTAATGAATTAGAATGGATCGTATGAATGAATTAGATTGGATCGTATGAATGAATTAGAATGGATCGTGGAATGGAAAGTACGAATGAACTAGAATGGATTGTACGAATGAATTAGAATGGATCGCACGAATGAATTAGAATGGATACATTCGTGCAAAAGAATTTGAATGGATTGTATGAATGAATTAGAATGGATCGTGCAAATGAATTAGAATGGATCTTGCGAATGAATTAGAATTGATCGTACGAATGAATTAGAATAGATTGTGCGAATGAATTAGAATGGATCGTACGAATGAATTAGAATGGATACATTCGTGCGATTGAATTAGAATGGATCGTATGAATGAATTAGAATGGATCGTACGAATGTATTAGAATAGATACATTCATGCGAATGAATTAGAATGGATCATACGAATGAATTAGAATGGATCGTACGAATGAAATAGAATGGATCGTACGAATGAATTAGAATGGATCGTGCTAATGAATTAGAATAGATTGTGCGAATGAATTAGAATAGATCGTACGAATGAATTAGATTGGATAGTATGAATGAATTAGAATGGATCGTGCGAATGAATTAGAATGGATCGTACGAATGAATTAGAATGGATACATTCGTTCAAATGAATTAGAATAGATCGTACCAATGAATTAGAATGCATTCTAATTCATTCATACGATCCATTCTAATTAGAATGGATCATACGATTGAGTAAAAAGGGATCGTAGAGTAAGATTGGATCGTATGAATGAAATAGAATGGATCGTTTGAATTAGAATGGATCGTACGAGGGAATTAGAATTGATCGTACGAATGAATTAGAATGGATCGTATGAATGATTTAGAATGGATACAATCGTGCGAATAAATTAGAATTGATTGTGCGACATACAATCCATTCAAATTCATTCGTACGATCTTATTCTAATTCATTCGTACGATCCATTCTAATTCATTCATACAATCCATTCTAATTCTTTCGCACGATCCTTTCTAATTCATTCGTACGATCCATTCTAATTGATCGTACGAAGGAATTAGAATGGATGGGATACATTCGTGTGAATGAATTAGAATGGATCGTGCGAATGAATTAGAATGGATCGTACGAGTGAATTAGAATAGATCGTAAGAAGGAATTAGAATGGATCGGATACATTCGTACGAATGAATTAGAAGGGATCGTACGAATGAATTAGAATGGATCGTACGAATTAATTAGAATGGATCGTACGAATGAATTAGAATGGATTCATTCGTGCGAATGAATTAGAATGGATCGTGCGAATGAATTAGAATTGATCGTACAATTGAATTAGAATGGATCGAACGAATGAATTAGAATGGATCGTACGAATGAATTAGAATGGATACGTTCGTGCGAATGAATTAGAATGGATCGTACGAATGAGTAAGAATGGATCGTACGGATGAAATAGAATTGATTGTACGAATGAATTAGAATTGATACATTCGTGCGAATGAATTAGAATGGATCGTGCGAATGAATTAGAATGGATCGTATGAATGAATTAGAGTGGATACATTTGTGCTCGTACGATCCATTCTAATTCATTCGTACAATCCATTCTAATTCATTCGCACGATCCATTCTAATTAGAATGGATTGTATGCAAGAATTAGAATGGATCGTACAAATGAATTAGAATAGATCGTACAAAGGAATTAGAATGGATCATACGAATGAATTAGAATGAATGGATCATACGAATGAATTAGAATGGATACATTCGTACGAATGAATTAGAATGGATCGTACGAATGAGTAAGAATGGATCGTACGAATGAAATAGACTGGATTGTACGAAGGAATTAGAATGGATCATACGAATGAAATAGAATGGATCGTACGAAGGAATTAGAATGGATCGTACGGTACGAAGGAATTAGAATGGATCGTACGAATGAATTAGAATGGATACATTCGTGCGAATGAATTAGAATGGATCGTATGAATGAATTAGAATGGATACATTCGTGCGAATGAATTAGAATGGATACATTCGTGCGAAAGAATTAGAATAGATCGTATGAATGAATTAGAATGGATCGTATGAATGAATTAGAATAGATCGTGCGAATGAATTAGAATGGACCGTACGAATGAATTAGAATGGATCGTACGAAGGAATTAGAATGGATCGTACGAATGAATTAGAGTGGATACATTCGTACGAATGAATTAGAATGGATCATATGAATGAATCGTACGAATGAATTAGAATGGATCGTACAAATGAATTAGAATGGATTGTACGAATGTATCCATTCTAATTCATTCATAGGATCCATTCTAATTCCTTCGTACAATCCATTCTAATTCCTTTGTACGACCCATTTTATTTCATTCGTATGATCCATTCTAATTCCTTTGTACGATCCATTCTAATTCATTCATGCGATCCATTCTAATTCATTCGCACGATCCATTCAAATTCATTCATACGATCTAATCTAATTCTTTCATACGATCCATTCTAATTCATTCGTATGACCCATTCTAATTCATTCGCACGATCCATTCTAATTCATTCATACGACGCACGATCCATTCTAATTCATTCATACGATCCAATCTAATTCATTCATACGATCCATTCTAATTCATTCGTATGTATCCATTCTAATTCATTCATACGATCCATTCTAATTCATTCGTACGATCCATTCTAATTCATTCGCACGATCCATTCTAATTCATTAATAAGATCCATTCTAATTCATTCGTACGACACACGATCCATTCTATTCTAATTCATTTGTACGATCCATTCTAATTCATTCGCACAATCTATTCTAATTCATTCGTACGATCAATTCTAATTCATTCGCACAATCTATTCTAATTCATTCATACGATCCATTCTAATTCATTCGTACGATCTATTCTAATTCATTCGTACGATCCATTCTAATTCATTCGCACGAATGTGTCCATTCTAATTCATTCATACAATCTATTCTAATTCATTCGTACGAGCCATTCTAATTCATTCGTACAATCCATTCTATTTCATTCATACGATCCATTCTTACTCATTCGTATGATCCATTCTATTTCATTCGCACGATCCATTCTAATTCATTAGCACGATCCATTCTAATTCATTCGTACGATCCATTCTAATTCATTCGTACGATCCTTTCTAATTCATTAGCTGAATCTATTCTAATTCATTCGTACGATCCATTCTATTTTATTCCTACGATCCATTTCTATTTCATTCGTACGATCCATTCTAATTCATTCGTACGATCCATACTAATTCATTCATACGATCCGTTCTAATTCATTTGCACGAATATATCAATTTTAATTCATTTGTAGGATACATTCGTGCGAGTGAATTAGAATGGATCGTACGAATGAATTAGAATGGATACATTCGTGCGAATGAATTAGAATGGATCGTATGAATGAATTAGAATGGATCATGCGAATGAATTAGAATGGATCGTATGAATGAATTAGAATGGATCGTACGAATGAATTATAATAGATCGTACGAAAGAATTAGAATGGATCGTATGAATACGATCCATTCTAATTCATTCGTACGATCCATTCTTATTCATTTCCATGAATATATCCATTCTAATTCATACGTACGATCCATTCCAATTCATTTATACGATCCAATCTAATTCATTCATACAATCCATTCTAATTCATTCGCACGAATGTACGATCCATTCTTACTCATTCGTAGGATCCATTCTAATTCATTCGCACGAATGTACCCATTATAATTCATTCGTACGATCCATTCTAATTCATTCGCACAATCCATTCTAATTCATTCGTACGATCCATTCTAATTCATTCGCACGAATGTATCCATTCTAATTCATTCGTACGATACATTCTAATTCCTTCGTATGATCCATTCATATTCATTCGTACGATCCATTCTAATTCCTTCATTCTAATTCATTCGCACGAATGTATCCATTCTAATTCATTCGTACGAACCATTCTAATCGTACGAATAAATTAGAATGGATCGTATGAACGAATTAGAATGGATACATACGAATGAATTAGAATGGATCGTATGAATGAATTAGATTGGATCGAATGAATGAATTAGAATGGATCGTACGAATGAATTAGAATGGATCGTAATAATGGATCGTACGTATGAATTTGTACGTATGAATGAATTAGTATGGATTGCATTAGAATGGATCGTACGAAGGAATTAGAATGGATCGTACGAATGAATTAGAGTGGATACATTCGTGCGAATGAATTAGAATGGATCGTACGAAGAGTAAGAATAGATCGTACGAATGAAATAGAATGGATCGTACGTATCAATTACAATGGATACATTCATGGGAATGAATTAGAATGGATCATACGAAGGAATAAGAATGGATCGTACGAAGGAATTAGAATGGATCATACGAATGAATTAGAATGGATACATTCGTGCAAAAGAATTAGAATGGATCGTACGAATGAATTAGAATGGATCGTACGAATGAATTAGAATGGATCGTACGAATGAATTAGAATGGATACATTCGTGCGAATGAATTTGAATGGATCGTACGAATGAGTAAGAATGGATCATACGAATGAAATAGAATGGATTGTACGAATGAATTAGAATGGATCGTGCGAATGAATTAGAATGGATCGTACGAATGAATTAGAATAGATCGTACGAATGAATTAGAATAGATCGTACGAATGAATTAGAATGGATTGTACAAATGAATTAGAATGGATCGTATGAATGAATTAGAATGGATCGTGCGAATGAATTAGAATGGATCGTACGAATGAATTAGCATGGATCGTGCTAATGAATTAGAATGGAACGTACGAATGAATTAGAATGGATCGTACGAATGAATTAGAATGGATCGTATGAATGAATTAGAATGGATCATGCGAATGAATTAGAATGGATCGTATAAATGAAATCGAATGGATTGTATGAATTAGAATGGATCGTACGAAGGAATTAGAATAGATTGTATGAATGAATTGGATTGGATCGTATTAATGAATTAGAATGGATCGTACGAATGAATTAGAATGGATCGTACAAATGAATTAGAATGGATCGTATGAATGAATTAGAATGGATCGTATGAATTAGAATGGATCGTACGAAGGAATTAGAATGGATCGTATGAATAAATTAGATTGGATCGTATTAATGAATTAGAATGGATCGTATGAATGAATTAGATTGGATCGTATGAATGAATTAGAATGGATCGTGCGAATGAATTAGAATGGAACGTACGAATGTAATAGAATGGATTGTACGAATGAATTAGAATGGATCGTACGAATGAATTAGAATGGATACATTCGTGCAAAAGAATTAGAATGGATTGTATGAATGAATTAGAATGGATCGTGCAAATGAATTAGAATGGATCGTGCGAATGAATTAGAATTGATCGTACGAATGAATTAGAATAGATTGTGCGAATGAATTAGAATGGTTCGTACGAATGAATTAGAATGGATACATTCGTGCGAATGAATTAGAATGGATCGTATGAATGAATTAGAATGGATCCTATGAATGAATTAGAATAGATACATTCGTGAGAATGAATTAGAATGGATCATACGAATAAATTAGAATGGATCGTACGAATGAATTAGAATGGATCGTGCTAATGAATTAGAATAGATTGTGCGAATGAATTAGAATGGATCATACGAATGAATTAGATTGGATCGTATGAATGAATTAGAATGGATCGTGCGAATGAATTAGAATGGATCGTACGAATGAATTAGAATGGATACATTCGTGCAAATGAATTAGAATAGATCGTACGAATGAATTAGAATGCATTCTAATTCATTCATATGATCCATTCTAATTAGAATGGATCATACGATTGTGTAAGAATGGATCGTAGAGTAAGATTGGATCGTATGAATGAAATAGAATGGATCGTATGAATTAGAATGGATCGTACGAGGGAATTAGAATGGATCGTACGAATGAATTAGAATGGATCGTATGAATGAATTAGAATGGATACATTCGTGCGAATGCATTAGAATAGATTGTGTGACATACAATCCATTCAAATTCATTCGTACGATCTATTCTAATTCATTCGTACAATCCATTCTAATTCATTCATACAATCCATTCTAATTCTTTCGCACGATCCTTTCTAATTCATTCGTACGATCCATTCTAATTGATCGTACGAAGGAATTAGAATGGATGGGATACATTCGTGCGAATGAATTAGAATGGATCGTGCGAATGAATTAGAATGGATCGTACGAATGAATTAGAATAGATCGTACGAATGAATTAGAATGGATCGGATACATTCATACGAATGAATTAGAATGGATCGTACGAATGAATTAGAATGGATCGTACGAATTAATTAGAATGGATCGTACGAATGAATTAGAATGGATTCATTCGTGCGAATGAATTAGAATGGATCGTGCGAATGAATTAGAATGGATCGTACGAATGAATTAGAATGGATCGTACGAATGAATTAGAATGGATACATTCGTGCGAATGAATTTGATTGGATCGTACGAATGAGTAAGAATGGATCGTACGAATGAAATAGAATGGATTGTACGAATGAATTAGAATGGATCGTACGAATGAATTAGAATGGATACATTCGTGCGAATGAATTAGAATGGATCGTATGAATGAATTAGAATGGATCGTACGAATGAATTAGAATAGATCGTGCGAATGAATTAGAATGGATCGTGCGAATGAATTAGAATGGATCGTACGAATGAATTAGAATGGATCGTACGAATGAATTAGAATGGATACATTCGTATGAATGAATTAGAATGGATCGTACGAATGAGTAAGAATGGATCGTACGAATGAATTAGAATGGATCGTGCAAATGAATTAGAATGGATCGTACGAATGAAATAGAATAGATTGTGCGAATGAATTAGAATGGATCGTACGAATGAATTAGAATGGATCGTACAAATGAATTAGAATGGATCGTATGAATGAATTAGAATGGATCGTGCGAATGAATTAGAATGGATCGTACGAATGAATTAGCATGGATCGTGCTAATGAATTAGAATGGAACGTACGAATGAATTAGAATGGATCGTACGAATGAATTAGAATGGATCATATGAATGAATTAGAATGGATCATGCGAATGAATTAGAATGGATCATATGAATGAAATAGAATGGATCGTATGAATTAGAATAGATCGTACGAAGGAATTAGAATGGATTGTATGAATGAATTGGATTGGATCGTATTAATGAATTAGAATGGATCGTACGAATGAATTAGAATGGATCGTATGAATGAATTAGAATGGATCGTATGAATTAGAATGGATCGTACGAAGGAATTAGAATGGATCGTATGAATAAATTAGATTGGATCGTATTAATGAATTAGAATGGATCGTATGAATGAATTAGATTGGATCGTATGAATGAATTAGAATGGATCATGCGAATGAATTAGAATGGAAAGTACGAATGAAATAGAATGGATTGTACGAATGAATTAGAATGGATCGCACGAATGAATTAGAATGGATACATTCGTGCAAAAGAATTAGAATGGATTGTATGAATGAATTAGAATGGATCGTGCAAATGAATTAGAATGGATCTTGCGAATGAATTAGAATTGATCGTACGAATGAATTAGAATAGATTGTGCGAATGAATTAGAATGGATCGTAGGAATGAATTAGAATGGATACATTCGTGCGAATGAATTAGAATGGATCGTATGAATGAATTAGAATGGATCGTACGAATGAATTAGAATGGATCGTACGAATGAATTAGAATGGATCGTGCTAATGAATTAGAATAGATTGTGCGAATGAATTACAATGGATCGTACGAATGAATTAGATTGGATCGTATGAATAAATTAGAATGGATCGTGCGAATGAATTAGAATGGATCATACGAATGAATTAGAATGGATACATTCGTGCAAATGAATTAGAATAGATCGTACCAATGAATTAGAATGCATTCTAATTCATTTATACGATCCATTCTAATTAGAATGGATCATACGATTGAGTAAGAAGGGATCGTAGAGTAAGATTGGATCGTATGAATGAAATAGAATGGATCGTATGAATTAGAATGGATCGTAGGAGGGAATTAGAATGGATCATATGAATGAATTAGAATGGATCGTATGAATGAATTAGAATGGATACAATCGTGCGAATGAATTAGAATAAATTGTGCGACATACAATCCATTCAAATTCATTTGTACGATCTATTCTAATTCATTCGTACGATCCATTCTAATTCATTCATACAATCCATTCTAATTCTTTCGCACGATCCTTTCTAATTCATTCGTACGATCCATTCTAATTGATCGTACGAAGGAATTAGAATGGATGGGATACATTCGTGTGAATGAATTAGAATGGATCGTGCGAATGAATTACAATGGATCGTACGAATGAATTAGAATAGATCGTACGAAGCAATTAGAATTGATCGGATACATTCGTACGAATGAATTAGAATGGATCGTACGAATGAATTAGAATGGATCGTACGAATTAATTAGAATGGATCGTACGAATGAATTAGAATGGATTCATTCGTGCGAATGAATTAGAATGGATCGTGCGAATGAATTAGAATGGATCGTACAAATGAATTAGAATGGATCGTATGAATGAATTAGAATGGATCGTACGAATGAATTAGAATGGATACATTCGTGCGAATGAATTAGAATGGATCATACGAATGAGTAAGAATGGATCGTACGAATGAAATAGAATGGATTGTACGAATGAATTAGAATTGATACATTCGTGCGAATGAATTAGAATGGATAGTGCGAATGAATTAGAATGGATCGTATGAATGAATTAGAGTGGATACATTTGTGCTCGTACGATCCATTCTAATTCATTCGTACAATCCATTCTATTTTATTCGTACGATCCATTCTTACTCATTCGTACGATCCATTCTAATTCATTCGCACGAATGTATCTATTCTAATTCATTCGTATGATCCATTCTAATTCATTCGTACGATCCATTCTAATTCATTGGTACGATCCATTTTAATTCACTCGCACGTACGAATGAATTAGAATGGATCATACGAATGAGTAAGAATGGATCGTACGAATGAAATAGAAATAGATTGTATGCATGAATTAGAATGGATCGTACAAATGAATTAGAATAGATCGTACAAAGGAATTAGAATGGATCATACGAATGAATTAGAATGAATGGATCATACGAATGAATTAGAATGGATACATTCATGCGAATGAATTAGAATGGATCGTACGAATAAGTAAGAATGGATCGTACGAATGAAATAGAATGGATTGTACGAAGGAATTAGAATGGATCATACGAATGAAATAGAATGGATCGTACGAAGGAATTAGAATGGATCGTACGGTACGAAGGAATTAGAATGGATCGTACGAATGAATTAGAATGGATACATTTGTGCGAAAGAATTAGAATAGATCGCATGAATGAATTAGAATGGATCGTATGAATGAATTAGAATGGATCATGCGAATGAATTAGAATGGACCGTACGAATGAATTAGAATGGATCGTACGAAGGAATTAGAATGGATCGTACGAAAGAATTAGAGTGGATACATTCGTACGAATGAATTAGAATGGATCATATGAATGAATCGTACGAATGAATTAGAATGGATCATACAAATGAATTAGAATGGATTGTACGAATGTATCCATTCTAATTCATTCATACGATCCATTCTAATTCCTTCGTACAATCCATTCTAATTCCTTTGTACGACCCATTATATTTCATTCGTATGATCCATTCTAATTCCTTTGTACGATCCATTCTAATTCATTCATACGATCCATTCTAATTCATTCACATGATCCATTCTAATTCATTCATACAATCTAATCTAATTCATTCATACGATCCATTCTAATTCATTCGTATGATCCATTCTAATTCATTCGCACGATCCATTCTAATTCATTCGTACAATGCACGATCCATTCTAATTCATTCATACGATCCAATCTAATTCATTCATACGATCCATTCTAATTCATTCGTATGTATCCATTCTAAGTCATTCATACGATCCATTCTAATTCATTCGTACGATCCATTCTAATTCATTCGCACGATCCATTCTAATTCATTAATACGATCCATTCTAATTCATTCGTACGACACACGATCCATTCTATTATAATTCATTTGTACGATCCATTCTAATTCATTCGCACAATCTATTCTAATTCATTCGTACGGTCAATTCTAATTCATTCGCACAATCTATTCTAATTCATTCATACGATCCATTCTAATTCATTCGTACGATCTATTCTAATTCATTCATATGATCCATTCTAATTCATTCGCACGAATGTAACCATTCTAATTCATTCATACAATCTATTCTAATTCATTCGTACGATCCATTCTAATTCATTCGTACAATCCATTCTATTTCATTCATACGATCCATTCTTACTCATTCGTATGATCCATTCTATTTCATTCGCACGATCCATTCTAATTCATTCGTACGATCCATTCTAATTCATTCGTGCGATCCTTTCTAATTCATTAGCATGATCCATTCTAATTCATTCGTACGATCCATTCTATTTTATTCATACGATCCATTTCTAATTCATTCGTACGATCCATTCTAATTCATTCGTACGATCCATTCTAATTCATTCATACGATCCATTCTAATTCATTTGCACGAATATATCAATTTTAATTCATTTATAGGATACATTCGTGCGAGTGAATTAGAATGGATCGTACGAATGAATTAGAATGGATACATTCGTGCGAATGAATTAGAATGGATCGTATGAATGAATTAGAATGGATCGTGCGAATGAATTAGAATGGATCGTATGAATGAATTAGAATGGATTGTATGAATGAATTAGAATAGATCGTACGAAAGAATTAGAATGGATCGTATGAATACGATCCATTCTAATTCATTCGTACGATCCATTCTTATTCATTTCCTTGAATGTATCCATTCTAATTCATACGTACGATCCATTCCAATTCATTTATACGATCCAATCTTATTCATTCATATAATCCATTCTAATTCATTCGCACGAATGTACGATCCATTCTTACTCATTCGCACGATCCATTCTAATTCATTCGCACGAATGTATCCATTCTAATTCATTCGTACGATCCATTCTAATTCATTCGCACAATCCACTCTAATTCATTTGTACGATCCATTCTAATTCATTCGCACGAATGTATCCATTCTAATTCATTCGTACGATCCATTCTAATTCCTTCGTATGATCCATTCATATTCATTTGTACGATCCATTCTAATTCCTTCATTCTAATTCATTCGCACGAATGTATCCATTCTAATTCATTCGTACGAACCATTCTAATCGTACGAATAAATTAAAATGGATCGTATGAACGAATTAGAATGGATACATACGAATGAATTAGAATGGATCGTATGAATGAATTAGATTGGATCGAATGAATGAATTAGAATGGATCATACGAATGAATTAGAATGGATCGTAATAATGGATCGTACGTATGAATTTGTACGTATGAATGAATTAGTATGGATTGAATTAGAATGGATCGTACGAAGTAATTAGAATGGATCGTACGAATGAATTAAAGTGGATACATTTGTGCGAATGAATTACAATGGATCATACGAAGAGTAAGAATGGATCGTACGAATGAAATAGAATTGATCGTACGTATCAATTACAATGGATACATTCATGGGAATGAATTAGAATGGATCATACGAAAGAATAAGAATGGATCGTACGAAGGAATTAGAATGGATCATACGAATGAATTAGAATGGATACATTCGTGCAAAAGAATTAGAATGGATTGTATGAATGAATTAGAATGGATCGTACGAATGAGTAAGAATGGATTGTACGAATGAATTAAAATGGATCGTGCGAATGAATTAGAATGGATCGTACGCGATCCATTCTAATTCATTCGCACGATCCATTCTAATTCATTAATACGATCCATTCTAATTCATTCGTACGACGCACAATCCATTCTAATTCATTCATACGATCCAATCTAATTCATTCATATGATCCATTCTAATTCATTCGTATGTATCCATTCTAATTCATTCGCACGATCCATTCTAATTCATTCGTACGACGCACGATCCATTCTAATTCATTCATACGATCCAATCTAATTCATTCGTACGATCCATTCTTATTCTTTCGCACGATCCATTCTAATTCATTCGCACGATCTATTCTAATTCATTCGTACAGTCCATTCTAATTCATTCGCACGATCCATTCTAATTCCTTCGTATGATTCATTCTAATTCATTCGTACAATCTATTCTAATTCATTCGTACGTTCCATTCTAACTCCTTCGTACGATCCATTCTAATTCATTCATACAATCCATTCTAATTCATTCACACGAATGTATCCATTCTAATTCATTCGTACGATCCATTCTAAGTCATTCGCACGAATGTATCCATTCTAATTCCTTCGTATGATCCATTTTAATTCCTTCGTACGATCCATTCTAATTCCTTCGTACGATCCATTCTAATTCCTTCGTACGATCCATTCTGTTTCATTCGTATGATCCATTCTAATTCATTTGTACGATCCATTCTAATTCATTCGCACGATCCATTCTAATTCATTAATACGATCCATTCTAATTCATTCGTACGACGCACGATCAATTCTAATTCATTCATACGATCCAATCTAATTCATTCATACGATCCATTCTAATTCATTCGTATGTATCCAATCTAATTCATTCATACGATTCATTCTAATTCATTCGTACGATCCATTCTAATTCATTCGCACGATCCATTCTTACTCATTCGTATGATCCATTCTAATTCATTGATATAATCTATTCTAATTCATTCATACGATCCATTCTAAATCATTCGTGCGATCCATTCTAATTCATTCGCACGATCCATTCAAATTCATTCATATGATCCAATCTAATTCATTCGTACGATCCATTTTAATTGCTTCGTACGATCCATTCTAATTCATTCGCACGAATGTATCCATTCTAATTCATTCGTACGATCCATTCTAATTCATTCGTACGATCCAATCTAATTCATTCATACGATCCAATCTAATTCATAAGTACGATACATTCTAATTCATTCATACGATCCATTCTAACGTACGAATGAATTAGAATGGATCATGCGAATGAATTAGAATGGATCGTATGAATGAAATAGAATGGATTGTACGAATGAATTTGAATGGATTCATTCGTACGAATGAATTAGAATGGATCGTATGAATGAATTAGAATGGATCGTGCGAATGAATTAGAATGGATCGTACGAATGAATTAGAATGAATTGTACGAATGAAGTAGAATGGATCATACGAAGGAATTAGAATGGATCGTACGAGTGTATCCATTCTAATTCTTTTGCACGAATGTATCCATTCTAATTCATTCGTACGATCCATTCTAATTCCTTCGTATGATCCATTCTAATTCCTTCGTACGATCCATTCTAATTCATTCATACGATCCATTCTAATTCATTCATACAATCCATTCTAATTCCTTCGTACGATCCATTCTAATTCATTCGTACGATCCATTCTAATTCATTCGTACGATCCTTTCTAATTCATTCGTACGATCTTTTCTAATTCATTCGTACGATCCATTCGAATTCATTCGTACGATCCATTCTAATTCATTCTAATTCATTCGTACGACGAACGATCCATTCTAATTCATTCATACGATCCAATCTAATTCAGTCATACGATCCATTCTAATTCATTCGTATGTATCCATTCTAATTCATTCATACGATCCATTCTAATTCATTCGTACGATCCATTCTAATTCATTCGTACGATCCATTCTAATTCAAACAATCGATCGAATCTAATTCATTCATACGATCCATTCTAATTCATTCGCACGAATGTATCCATTCTAATTCATTTGCACAATTCATTCTAATTCTTTCACATGCACGAATACATTCGTACGATCCATTCTAATTCATTCGTAGGAATTAGAATGGATCATACGAATGAAATAGAATGGATCGTAATCTAATTCATTCATACGATCTATTCTAATTCATTCGCACAATCTATTCTAATTCATTCGTACGATCCATTCTAATTCATTCGTACGATCTATTCTAATTCATTCGTACGATCCATTCTATTTCATTCGCATGAATGTATCCATTCTAATTCATTCGTACGATCCATTCTAATTCATAAGTACGATCCATTCTAATTCATTCATACGATCCATTCTAATTCATTTGCACGATCCATTCTAATTCATTCATACGATCCATTCTAATTCATTCGTACGATCCATTCTAATTTATTCATACGATCCATTCTAATTCATTCGTACGATCCATTCTTATTCATTCCCAAGAATGTATCCATTCTAATTCATACGTCCGATCCATTCTAATTCATTTATACGATCTAATCTAATTCATTCATACAATCCATTCTAATTCATTCACACGATCCATTCTAATTCATTCGCACGATCCATTCTAATTCATTTGTACGATCCATTCTAATTCATTCATACGATCCATTCTAATTCATTCATACAATCCATTCTAATTCGTCGCACAATCTATTCTAATTCATTCGTACGATCCATTCTAATTCATTTGTACGATCCATTCTATTTCATTCGCAAGATCCATTCTAATTCTTTCTAATTCTTTCACACGATCCATTCTAATTCATTCGTACGATCCATTCAATTTCATTCGTACGATCCATTCTAATTCATTCGTACGATCCATTCTAATTCATTCGCACGATCCATTCTAATTCATTCATACGATCCATTCTAATTCATTCATACAATTCATTCTAATTACTTCGTATAATCCATTCTAATTCATTCATACGATCCATTCTAATTCATTCGTACGATCCTTTCTAATTCATTCGTATGATCCATTCTAATTCATTCGTACGATCCATTCTATTTCATTCGTACAATCCATTCTTATTTAATCGTATGATCCATTCTAATTCATTCGCACGAATGGATACATTCGTGCGAATGAATTAGAATGGATCATACGATTGAATTAGAATAGATCGTACGAAGGAATTAGAATGGATCGTATGAAGGAATTAGAATGGATCGTACGAATGAATTAGAATGGATCGTACGAATGAATTAGATAGGATCATATGAATGAATTAGAATGGATCGTATGTTCTAATTCATTCGCACGAATGTATCCATTCTAATTTATACGTACGATCCATTCTAATTCATTTATACGATCCAATCTAATTCATTCATACAATCCATTCTAACTCATTCGGACGATCCATTCTAATTCATTCGCACGATCCATTCTAAGTCATTCATACGATCCATTCTAATTCATTCATACGATCCATTCTAATTCATTCATACAATCCATTCTAATTCGTCGCACAATCTATTCTAATTCATTCGTACGATCCATTCTAATTCATTCGTACGATCTATTCTATTTCATTCACACGATCTATTCTAATTCTTTCTAATTCTTTCACACGATCCATTCTAATTCATTCGTACGATCCATTCTATTCGATTCGTACGATCCATTCTAATTCATTCGTACGATCCATTCTAATTCATTCGCATGATCCATTCTAATTCCTTCGTACGATCCATTCTAATTCATTCATACCATCCATTCTAATTCATTCATACAGTCCATTCTAATTCCTTTGTATAATCCATTCTAATTCTTTCGCACGATCCATTCTAATTCATTCGTACGATCCTTTCTAATTTCATTCGTACGATCCATTCTTATTTAATCGTATAATCCATTCTAATTCATTCGCACGAATGGATACATTCGTGCGAATGAATTAGAATGGATCATACGATTGAATTAGAATGGATCGTACGAAGGAATTAGAATGGATCGTATGAATGAATTAGAATGGATCGTACGAATGAATTAGATTGGATCGTATGAATGAATTAGAATGGATCGTGCGAATGAATTAGCATGGATCGTGCTAATGAATTAGAATGGATACATTCGTGCGAATGAATTAGAATTAGAAAGGATCGTGCGAATGAATTAGAATGGATCGTATGAATGAATTAGAATGGATACATTCGTGTGAATGAATTAGAATGGATCGTACGAATGAATTAGAATGGATCGTGCGAATGAATTAGAATGGATCATACGAATGAATTAGAATGGATCGTATGAATGAAATTAGAATGGATCGTACGAATGAAATCGAATGGATCGTATGAATGAATTAGAATGGATCGTGCGAATGAATTAGAATGGATCGTGCTAATGAATTAGAATGGATCGTACGAATGAATTAGAATAGATTGTGCGAATGAATTAGAATGGAACGTACGATCTAATTCATTCGCACGATCCATTCGAATTCACTCATATGATCCATTCTAATTCATTCATTCTAATTCATTCACACGATCCATTCTAATTCCTTTGTACGACCCATTATATTTCATTCGTATGATCCATTCTAATTCCTTTGTACGATCCATTCTAATTCATAAGTACGATCCATTCTAATTCATTCGTACGATCCATTCTAATTCATTCGCACGAATGTATCCATTCTAATTCATTCATACGATCTATTCTAATTCATTCGCACGATCCATTCTAATTCATTCGCACGTATGAATCCATTCTAATTCAGTCGTACAATCCATTCTATTTCATTCGTACGATCCATTCTTACTCATTCATACGATCCATTCTAATTCATTCGCACGAATGTATCCATTCTAATTCATTTGTACGATCCATTCTAATTCATTCGCACAATCTTTTCTAATTCATTCGTACGAATGTATCCATTGTAATTCATTCATACGATCTATTCTAATTCCTTCGTACGATCCACTCTAATTCCTTCGCACGATCCATTCTATTTCATTCATATGATCCATTCTAATTCATTCGCACGATCCATTCTAATTCATTCGCACGAATTTATCCATTCTAATTCATTCGTACGATCTATTCTAATTCATTCGTACGATCCATTCTAATTCCTTCGTACGATCCATTCTAATTCGATCTATTCTAATTCATTCATACGTACAAATTCATACGTACGATCCATTCTAATTCCTTCGTACGATCCATTCTAATTCCTTCTTACGATCTATTCTAATTCCTTCATACGATCCATTCTATTTCATTCGTATGATCCATTCTAATTCCTTTGTACGATCCATTCTTATTCATTCCCATGAATGTATCCATTCTAATTCATACGTACGATCCATTCTAATTCATTTATACGATCCAATCTAATTCATTCATACAATCCATTCTAATTCATTCGCACGAATTTATCCACTCTAATTCATTCGTATAATCCATTCGAATTCATTCGCACGAATGTATCCATTCTAATTCATTCGTACGATCCATTCTAATTCATTCCCATGAATGTATCGATTCTAATTCATACGTACGATCCATTCTAATTCATTTATACAATCCAATCTAATTCATTTGTACGATCCATTCTAATTCATTCGTACGATCCATTCAAATTCATTTGTACGATCCATTCTAATTTATTCAGACGATCCATTCTAATTCATTCGCACGAATGTATCCATTCTAATTCATTCGTACGATCCATTCTAATTGATCGTACGAATGAATTAGAATGGATACATTCAGGGGAATAAATAAGAATGCATCGTACGAATGAATTAGAATGGATCGTACGAATAAATTAGAATGGATCGTATGAATAAAATAGAATGGATCGTACGTATGAATTAGAATGGATCGTGCGAATGAATTAGAATGGATCGTATGAATGAGTTAGAATGGATCGTACGAATGAAATAGAATGGATCATGCAAATGAATTAGAAAGGATCGTGCGAATGAATTAGAATGGATCGTGCGAATGAAATAGAATAGATACAAATGAATTAGAATGGATCATACGAATGAATTAAAATGGATCGTATGAGTTAATTCGAATGGATCGTGCGAATGAATTAGAATGGATTGTACGAATGAATTAGAATGGATCGTGCTAATGAGTAAGAATGGATCGTACGAATGAAATAGAATGGATTGTACGCGATCCAATCTAATTCATTCGTACGATCCATTCTAATTCATTCGCACGATCCATTCTAATTCATTCACACCATTCTAATTCATTCGCACAATCAATTCTAATTCATTCGCACGATCCATTCTAATTCATTCATAAGATCCATTCTAATTCATTCGCATGAATTTATCCATTCTAATTCATTCATACGATCCATTCTATTTCATTCGTACGATCCATTCTTACTCATTCGTACGATCCATCCTAATTCCTTCGTATGATCCATTCTAACTCCATACATACGATCCATTCTAATTCATTCGCACGAATGTATCCATTCTAATTCATTCGTACGATCCATTCTAATTCATTCGCACAATCTATTCTAATTCATTCATACGATCCATTCTAATTCATTCACACGATCCATTCTATTTCATTCATATGATCCATTCTAATTCATTCGCACGATCCATTCTTACTCATTCGTACGATCCATTCTAATTCATTTCCACGATCCATTCTAATTCATACGATCCATTCTATTTCTTTAATACGATCCATTCTAATTCATTCGCACAATCTATTCTAATTCATTTGTATCCATTCTATTTCATTCGTACGATCCATTCTAATTCATTCATACGATCCAATCTATTCTAATTCATTCGCACGAATGTATCCATTCTAATTCATTCATACGATCCATTCTAATTCATTCGAACGATCCATTCTAATTCATTCGCACGATCCATTCTAATTCATTCATACAATCCATTCTAATTCTTTCGCACGATCCTTTCTAATTCATTCATATGATCCATTCTAATTCATTCGTACGATCCATTCTAATTCATTCGCACGATCCATTCTAATTCATATATACAATCCATTCTAATTCATTCGCACGATCCATTCTAATTATTTCGTACGATCGTGCTAGTGAATTAGAATGGATACATTCGTACGATCCATTCTAATTCCTTTGTATGATCCATTCTAATTCTTTCGCACGATCCATTCTAATTCATTCGTACGATCCATTCTAATTCATTCGTACGATTCATTCGAATGATCCATTCTAATTCATTCGTATGATTGTATCCACTCTAATTCATTCATACGATGCTAATTCATTCGTACGATCCATTCTAATTCATTCGCACGATTCATTCTAATTCATTCATACGAACTATTCTAATTCATTCGTACGATCCATTCTAATTCATTCGTACGATCCATCCTAATTCGTTCGCACAATCTATTCTAATTCATTCGTATGATCCATTATAATTCATTCGCACGATCCATCCTAATTCGTTCGCACGATCCATTCTTACTCATTCGTACAATCCATTCTATTTTCTTCGTACGATCCATTCTAATTCCTTTGTACGATCCATTCTAATTCCTTCGTACGATCTATTTCATTCGTATGATCGATTCTAATTCCTTCGTACGATCCATTCTAATTCATTCGAATGGATGTATACATTCTAATTCATTCTTACAATCCATTCTAATTCATTCGCATGAATGTATCCATTCTATTTTATTCGTACGATCCATTCTAATTCATTAATACGATCCAATCTAATTCATTCGTACAATCCATTCTAATTCGCACGATCTATTCTAGAGTGGATACATTCGTACGAATGAATTAGAATGGATCATACGAATGAATCGTATGAATGAATTAGAATGGATCGTGCGAATGAATTAGAGTTGATACATTCGTGCGAATGAATTAGAATGGATCGTATGAATGAATTAGAATGGATCGTGCAAATGAATTAGAAAGGATCATATGAAAGAATTAGAATGGATCGTACTTATGAATTAGAATGGATCGTGCTAATGAATTAGAATGGAACGTACGAATGAATTAGAATAGATTGTGCGAATGAATTAGAATGGATACATTCGTGCGAATGAATTAGAATGGATCATACGAATGAATTAGAATAGATCGTACGAATGAATTAGAATGGATCGTACGAATGAATTAGAATAGATTGTGCGAATGAATTAGAATGTATCGTATGAAAGAATTAGATTACGATCCATTCTATTTCATTCGTATGATCCATTCTAATTCCTTCGTACAATCTAACTCATTCATACGATCCATTCTAATTCATTCGCACGAATATTTCCATTCTAATTCATTCGTACGATCCATTCTAATTCATTCGCACGATCCATTCTAATTCATTCGTACGATCCATTCTAATTCATTCATACGATCCATTCTAATTCATTCGCACGATCTATTCTAATTCATACGTACGATCCATTCTATTTCATTCGTACGATCCATTCTAATTCATTCGTACGATCCATTCTAATTCATTCGTACAATCTATTCTAATTCATTCGTACGATCTATTCTTATTCATTCCCATGAATGTATCCATTCTAATTCGTTCGTACGATCCATTCTAATTCATTCATACGATCCATTCTAATTCCTTCGTATGACCCATTCTAATTCATTCGTACGATCCATTCTTACTCACTCGTATGATCCATTCTAATTCATTCGTACGAATGTATCCATTCTATTTCATTCGTACGATCCATTCGAATTCCTTCATACGATCCATTCTAATTCATTAGCACGATCCATTCTAATTCATTCGTACGATCCATTATAATTCATTCGTACGATCCATTCTAATTCATTCGCATGATCCATTCTAATTCATTCGTACGATCCATTCTAATTCATTCGTACGATCCATTCTAATTCATTCGCACGATCCATTCTAATTCATTCGCACAATCTATTCTAATTCATTCCTTGCAAATGAATTAGAATGGATCGTATGAATGAATTAGAATGGATCGTACTTATGAATTAGAATGGATCGTACGAATGAATTAGAATGGATACATTCGTGCGAATAAATTAGAATGGTTCGTACGAAAGAATTAGAATGGATCGTACGAATGAATTAGAATGGATCGTATGAATGAATTAGAATGGATCGTACGAATGAATTAGAATGGATCGTATGAATGAATTAGAATAGATCATACGAGGGAATTAGAATGGATCGTATGAATGAATTAGATTGAATCGTACGGATGAATTAGAATAAATCGTGCGAATGAATTCGAATGGCGATCCATTCTTACTCATTCGTACGATCCATTCTAATTCATTCGCACAAATGTATCCATTCTAATTCATTCGTACGATCCATTCTAATTCATTCGTACGATCTATTCTAATTCATTCGTACGATCCATTCTAATACATTCATACAATCCATTCTAATTCTTTCACACGATCCGTTCTAATTCATTTATACGATCCATTCTAATTCATTCGCACGATTGTATCCATTCTAATTCATTCGTACATGTATGAATGAATTAGAATGGATCGTACGAATGAATTAGAGTTGATACATTCGTACAAATAAATTAGATTACGATCCATTCTATTTCATTCGTATGATCCATTCTAATTCCTTCGTACAATCCATTCTATTTCATTCGTACGATTCATTCTAATTCATTCGTACAATCCATACATTCGTACGAAGGAATTAGAATGGATCGTACGAATGAATTAGAATGGATCGTACGAATGAATTAGATTGGATTGTACGAATGAATTAGAATGGATCGTACGAAAGAATTAGAATGGATTGTATGAATGAATTAGAATGGATCGTGCGAATGAATTAGAATGGATCGTACGATACGAATGAAATATAATGGGTCATACAAAGGAATTAGAATGGATCCTACGTCGCACGATCCATTCTAATTCATTCATACGATCTGTGCGAATGAATTAGAATGGATCGTACGAATGAATTAGAATGGATCGTGCAAATGAATTAGAATGTATAAATTCGTGCGAATGAATTAGAATGGATCATATGAATGAGTAAGAATGGATCGTACGAATGAAATAGAATGGATTGTATGAATGAATTAGAATGGATCGTACGAATGAATTAGAATGGATCGTGCGAAAGAATTAGAATGGATTGTATGAATGAATTAGAATGGATCGTACGAATGAATTCGAATGGATCGTACGAATTCATTCTAATTCATTCATACAATCCATTCTAATTCCTTCGTACGATCCATTCTAATTTTTTTGTACGACCCATTATATTTCATTCGTATGGATACATTCGTGCGAATGAATTAGAATGGATCGTATGAATGAATTAGAATAGATTGTGCGAATGAATTAGAATGGATCGTACGTATGAATTAGATTGGATACATTCATGGGAATGAATTAGAATGGATCGTACAAAGGAATTAGAATGGATCATACGAATGAAATATAATGGGTCGTACAAAGGAATTTGATCCATTCTAATTCCTTTGTACGACCCATTATATTTCATTCGTATGATCCATTCTAATTCCTTTGTACGAATGAATTAGAATGGATCGTATGAATGAATTAGAACAAAGGAAATAGAATGGATCGTACGAATGAAATAGAATGGATCATATGAACGAATTAGAATGGATCGTATGAATGAATTAGAATAGGTCGTACGAATGAATTAGAATGGATATATTCATGCAAATGAATTAGAATGGATCATACGATTGAATTAGAATGGATCGTACGAAGGAATTAGAATGGATCGTACGAATGAATTAGAATGGATCGTACGAATGAATTAGATTGGATTGTATGAATGAATTAGAATGGATCGTGCGAATGAATTAGAATGGATCGTACGAATGAATTAGAATGGATCATACGAAGGAATTAGAATGGATCGTCAATGAATTAGAATGGATCGTACGAATGAATTAGAATGGATCGTACGAATGAATTAGAATGGATCGTATGAAGGAATTAGAATAGATCGTACGAATGAATTAGAATGGATCGTACGAAGGAATTAGAATGGATCGTACGAAGGAATTAGAATGGAAACATTCGTGCGAATGAATTAGAATAGATCGTACAAATGAATTAAAATGGATCGTACGAATGAATTAGAATAGATTGTGTGAATGAATTAGAATGGATCGTACGAATGAATTAGAATGGATCGTACGAATGAATTAGAATGTTGTACGAATGAATTAGAATGGATCATACGAAAGAAGTAGAATGGATCGTACGAATGAATTAGAATGGATACATTCATGCAAAAGAATTAGAATGGATTGTATGAATGAATTAGAATGGATCGTGCGAATGAATTAGAATGGATCGTACGAATGAATTAGAATGGATCATGCTAATGAATTAGAATTGATCGTACGACAGAATTAGAATAGTTTGTGCGAATGAATTAGAATGGATCGTACGAATGAATTAGAATGGATCGTACGAATGAATTAGAATGGATACATTCGTGCAAAAGAATTAGAATGGATTGTAAAAATGAATTAGAATGGATTGTGCGAATAAATTAGAATGGATACATTCGTGCGAATGAATTAGAATGGATCGTATGAATGAATTAGATTGGATCGTATGAATGAATTAGAATGGATCGTTCGAATGAATTAGAATGGATCGTACGAATGAATTAGAATGGATCGTATGTTCTAATTCATTCGCACGAATGTATCCATTCTAATTCATTCGTACGATCCATTCTAATTCATTCATACGATCCTTTCTAATTCATTTGCACGAATATATCCATTCTAATTCATTCGTATGATCCATTCTAATTCATTCGAACGATCCATTCTAATTCATTCGCATAATTTATTCTAATTCATTCATACGATCAATTCTAATTCATTAGCATGATCCATTCTAATTCATTCGGAATGGATCATACGAATGAATTAGAATGGATCGTATGAGTGAATTCGAATGGATCGTGCGAATGAATTAGAATGGATTGTACGAATGAATTAGAATGGATCGTATGAAGGAATTAGATTGGATCATATGAATGAATTAGAATGGATCGTGCGAATAAATTATAATGGATCGTACGAATGAATTAGAATGGATCGTATGAATGAATTAGAATGGATCGTGCGAATGAATTAGAATGGATCGTACGAATGAATTAGAATGGATACATTCGTGCAAATGAATTAGAATGGATCGTACGAATGAATAAGAATGGATCGTACAATTAGAATGGATCGTACGAATGAATTAGATTGGATCGTAAGAATGAATTAGAATGGATCGTACGAATGAATTAGAATAGATTGTACGAAGGAATTAGAATTCATTCATACGATCCATTCTAATTCATTCGTACGATCCATTCTAATTCATTCATACGATCTATTCTAATTCCTTCGTATGATCCATTCTAATTCCTTCGTACTATCCATTCTAATTCATTCGTACGATCCATTCTAACTCATTAGCATGGATCGTGCTAATGAATTAGAATGGAATGTACAAATGAATTAGAATGGATCGTAGAATGGATCGTACGAATGAATTAGAATGGATTGTACGAATGAATTAGAATTGATCGTATGAATGAAATAGAATGGATTGTACGAATGAATTAGAATGGATCGTACGAATGAATTAGAATGGATCGTACGAATGAATTAGAATGGATCATACGAATGGGTAAGAATGGATCGTATGAATGAATTAGATTGGATCGTATGAATGAATTAGAATGGATCATGATATGATCCATTCTTACTCATTAGCATGATCCATTCTAATTCATTCGTACGACCCATTCTAATTAATTAATACGATCCAATCTAATTCATTCATACGATCCATTCTAATTCCTTTGTACGATCCATTCTATTTCATTTGTATGATCCATTCTATTTCATTCGTATAATCCATTCTAATTTTTTTGCACGTACGATCCATTCTAATTCATAAGTAGGATCCATTATAATTCATTAGCATGATCCATTCTAATTCATTCATATGATCCATTCTAATTCATTCGCACAATCTATTCTAATTCATTTGTATGTTCCATTCTAATTCATTAGCACGATCTATTCTAATTCATTCGTACGATCCAGTCTAATTCATTTGCACGAATATATCCATTCTAATACCTTCGTACGATCCATTCTAATTCATTCGTACGATCCATTCTAATTCATTCGCACGATCCATTCTAATTCATACGTACGATCCATTCTATTTCATTCGTACGATCCATTCTAATTCATTCGTACGATCCATTCTAATTCATTCGTACGATCCATTCTAATTCATTCGTACGATCCATTCTTATTCATTCCCATGAATGTATCCATTCTAATACATACGTACGATCCATTCTAATTCATTTATACGAGAATGGATCGTATAAATGAATTAGAATGGATCGTACAAAGGAATTAGAATGGATCGTATGAATGAATTAGAATGGATCGTATGAATGAATTTGAATCGATCGTGTATCCATTCTAATTCATTCGTACAATCCATTCTAATTCATTCGCACGATCCATCATAATTCATTCATACGATCCATTCTAATTCATTCGCACGAATGTATCCATTCTAATTCATTCGTACGATCCATTCTAATTCATAAGTACGATCCATTCTAATTCATTCATACGATCCATTCTAATTCATTTGCACGATCTATTCTAATTCATTCATATGATCCATTCTAATTCATTCGTACGATCCATTCTAATTCGTTCATACGAAACATTCTAATTCATTCGTACGATCCATTCTTACTCATTCGTACGATCCATTCTAATTCATTCGCACGAATGTATCAACTCTAATTCATTCGTACGATCCATTCTAATTTATTCGCACGATCTATTCTAATTCATTCATACGATCCATTCTAATTCCTTCGTACAATCCATTCTAATTCATTCGGACGATCCATTCTAATTCATTCGCACATCCATTCTAATTCATTCATACGATCCAATCTAATTCATTTATACGATCGATTCTAATTCATTCGTATGATCCTTTCTAATTCCTTCGTACGATCCATTCTAATTCATTCGTATGATCCATTCTAATTCATTCGCACGATCCATTCTAATTCATTTACACGATCCATTCTAATTCATTCATACGATCCATTCTAATTCATTCATACGATCCATTCTAATTCATTTGCATGAATTTATGCATTCTAATTCATTCGTACGATCCATTCTAATTCCTTCGTACGATCCATTCTAATTCCTTCGTATAATCCATTCTAATTCTTTCGCACGATCCATTCTAATTCATTCGCACGATCCATTCTAATTCATTCATACGATCCAATCTAATTCATTCATAGGATCCATTCTAATTCATTCGTACGATCCATTCTAATTCATTCGTACGATCCATTCTAATTCATTCGTACGATCCATTCTAATTCATTCGCACGATCCATTCTAATTCATTCATACGATCATTTCTAATTCATTCGTACGATCCATTCTAATTCATTTGCACGAATATATCCATTCTAATTCATTCATACGATCTATTCTAATTCCTTCATACGATCCATTCTAATTCATTCGCACGATCCATTCTAATTCATTCGCACGATCCATTCTAATTCATTCATACAATCCAATCTAATTCATTCATACGATCCATTCTAATTCATTCGTATGATCCATTCTAATTCCTTCGTACGATCCATTCTAATTTATTCATATGATCCATTCTAATTCATTCGTATGATCCATTCTAATTCATTCGCACGATCCATTCTCATTCATTCGCACGATCCATTCTAATTCATTCATACGATCTATTCTAATTCATTCGTACGAACCATTCTTATTCATTTGCATGAATATATCCACTCTAATTCATTCGTACGATCCATTCTAATTCCTTCGTACGATCCATTCTAATTCATTCGCACGATCCATTCTAATTCATTCGCACGATCCATTCTAATTCATTCATACGATCCAATCTAATTCATTCATACTATCCATTCTAATTCATTCTTATGATCCATTCTAATTCCTTCGTACGATCCATTCTAATTCATTCGTATGATCCATTCTAATTTATTCGTATGATCCATTCTAATTCATTCGCACGATCCATTCTAATTCATTCATCCGATCCATTCTAATTCATTCATACGATCCATTCTAATTCATTTTCACGAATATATCCATTTTAATTCATTCGTACGATCCATTCTAATTCATTCGCACGATCCATTCTAATTCATTCGCACGATCCATTCTAATTCATTCCTACGATCCAATCTAATTCATTCATACGATCCATTCTAATTCATTCATACGATCCATTCTAATTCATTCCTACGATCCATTCTAATTCATTCGCATGATCCATTCTAATTCATTCGCACGATCCATTCTAATTCATTCGCACGATCCATTCTAATTCATTCATACGATCCATTCCAATTCATTCGTACGATCCATTCTAATTCATTAGCACGATCTATTCTAATTCATTCATACGATCCATTCTAATTCATTCGTACGATCCATTCTAATTCATTCGCACGATCCATTCTAATTCATTCATATGATCCATTTTTATTCATTCGTACGATCCATTCTAATTCATTCGTAGGAATGTATCCATCCTTTGTACGATCCATTCTAATTCATTCATACGATCCATTCTAATTCCTTCGTACAATCCATTCTATTTCATTCGTACGATCCATTCTTACTCATTTGTATGATCCATTCTAATTCATTCATACAATTTATTCTAATTCATTCATACGATCCATTCTAATTCATTCGTACGATCCATTCTAATTCATTCGCACAATCCTTTCTAATTCATTCATACGATCCATTCTAATTCATTCGTACGATCCATTCTAATTCATTCGCACGATCCATTCTAATTCATTCGCACGATCCATTCTAATTCATACGTACGATCCATTCTATTTCATTCGTACGATCCATTCTAATTCATTCGTACGATCCATTCTTATTCATTCCCATGAATGTATCCATTCTAATTCATATATACGATCCATTCTAATTCATTTGCACGAATATATCCATTCTAATTCATTCGTAGGATACATTCATGCGAATGAATTAGAATGGATCATACGAATGAGTAAGAATGGATCGTACGAATAAAATAGAATGGATTGTACGAAGGAATTAGAATGGATCATACAAATGAAATAGAATGGATCGTAATCTAATTCATTCATACAAATGAAATTAGAATGGATCGTGCTAATGAATTAGAATTGATCGTACGAATGAATTAGAATAGATTGTGCGAATGAATTAGAATGGATCGTACGAATGAATTAGAATGGATACATTCGTGCGAATGAATTAGAATGGATCGTACGAATGATTTAGAATGGATCGTACGAATGAATTAGAATAAATTTTGCGAATGAATTAGAATGGATCGTATGAATGAATTAGATTACGATCCATTCTATTTCATTCGTATGATCCATTCTAATTCCTTCGTACAATCCATTCTATTTCATTCGTACGATTCATTCTAATTCATTCGTACAATCCATACATTCGTACGAAGGAATTAGAATGGATCGTACGAATGAATTAGAATGGATCGTACGAATGAATTAGATTGGATTCTACGAATGAGTTAGAATGGATCGTACGAAAGAATTAGAATGGATTGTATGAATGAATTAGAATGGATCGTGCGAATGAATTAGAATGGATCGTGCTATACGAATGAAAAATAATGGGTCGTACAAAGGAATTAGAATGGATCGTACGTCGCAGGATCCATTCTAATTCATTCATACGATCTGTGCGAATGAATTAGAGTGGATCGTACGAATGAATTAGAATGGATCGTGCGAATGAATTAGAATGTATACATTCGTGCGAATGAATTAGAATGGATCATACGAATGAGTAAGAATGGATCATACGAATGAAATAGAATGGATTGTACGAATGAATTAGAATGGATCGTACGAATGAATTAGAATGGATCGTGTGAAAGAATTAGAATGGATTGTATGAATGAATTAGAATGGATCGTACGAATGAATTAGAATGGATCGTATGAATGAATTTGAATGGATCGTACGAATTCAATCTAATTCATTCATACAATTCATTCTAATTCCTTCGTACGATCCATTCTAATTCCTTTGTACGACCCATTATATTTCATTCGTATGGATACATTCGTGCGAATGAATTAGAATGGATCGTATGAATGAATTAGAATAGATTGTGCGAATGAATTAGAATGGATCGTACGTATGAATTAGAATGGATACATTTATGGGAATGAATTAGAATGGATCGTACAAAGGAATTAGAATGGATCATACGAATGAATTAGAATGGATCGTATGAATGAAATAGAATGGATCATATGAATTTGATCCATTCTAATTCCTCTGTACGAATGAATTAGAATGGATCGTATGAATGAATTAGAACAAAGGAATTAGAATGGATCGTACGAATGAAATAGAGTGGATCATATGAATGAATTAGAATGGATCGTATGAATGAATTAGAGTAGATTGTACGAATGAATTAGAATGGATATATTCGTGCAAATGAATTAGAATGGATCATACGATTGAATTAGAATGGATCGTACGAAGGAATTAGAATGGATCGTATAAAAGAATTAGAATGGATCGTACGAATGAATTAGAATGGATCATACGAATGAATTAGATTGGATTGTATGAATGAATTAGAATGGATCGTGCGAATGAATTAGAATGGATCGTGCGAATGAATTAGAATGGATCGTACGAATGAATTAGAATGGATCATACGAAGGAATTAGAATGGATCGTGAATGAATTAGAATGGATCGTACGAATGAATTAGAATGGATCGTACGAATGAATTAGAATGGATCGTAAGAAGGAATTAGAATGGATCGTAGGAATGAATTAGAATGGATACATTCGTGGGAAAGAATTAGAATGGATCGTGCGAATGAATTAAAATGGATCGTACGAATGAATTAGAATAGATTGTGTGAATGAATTAGAATGGATCATATGAATGAATTAGAATGGATCGTACGAATGAATTAGAATGAATGGATCGTACGAATGAATTAGAATGTTATACGAATGAATTAGAATGGATCGTACGAATGAATTAGAATGGATAGATTGATGCAAAAGAATTAGAATGGATTGTATGAATGAATTAGAATGGATCGTGCGAATGAATTAGAATGGATCGTACGAATGAATTAGAATGGATCGTGCTAATGAATTAAAATTGATCGTACGAATGAATTAGAATAGATTGTGCGAATGAATTAGAATGGATCGTACGAATGAATTAGAATGGATCGTACGAATGAATTATAATGGATCGTACGATTGAATTAGAATGGATACATTCGTGCAAAAGAATTAGAATAGATTGTATGAATGAATTAGAATGGATCGTGCGAATGAATTAGAATGGATACATTCGTGCGAATGAATTAGAATGGATCGTATGAATGAATTAGATTGGATCGTATGAATGAATTAGAATGGATCGTGCGAATGAATTAGAATGGATCGTAAGAATGAATTAGAATGGATCGTATGTTCTAATTCATTCGCACGAATGTGTCCATTCTAATTCATTCGTACGATCCATTCTAATTCATTCATACGATCCATTCTAATTCATTTGCACGAATATATCCATTCTAATTCATTCATATGATCCATTCTAATTCATTCGTACGATCCATTCTAATTCATTCGCACAATCTATTCTAATTCATTCGCACGATCAATTCTAATTCATTAGCATGATCCATTCTAATTCATTCGGAATGGTTCATACGAATGAATTAGAATGGATCGTATGAGTGAATTCGAATGGATTGTGCGAATGAATTAGAATGGATTGTACGAATGAATTAGAATGGATCGTATGAATGAATTAGATTGGATCGTATGAATGAATTAGAATGGATCGTGCGAATGAATTATAATGGATCGTACGAATGAATTAGAATGGATCGTATGAATGAATTAGAACGGATCGTGCGAATGAATTAGAATGGATCGTTCTAATGAATTAGAATGGATACATTCGTGCAAATGAATTAGAATGGATCGTACGAATGAGTAAGAATGGATCGTACAATTAGAATGGATCGTACGAATAAATTAGATTGGATCGTATGAATGAATTAGAATGGATCGTACGAATGAATTAGAATAAATCGTACGAAGGAATTATAATGGATACATTCGTGCGAATGAATTAGAATGGATTATACGAATGAGTAAGAATGGATCGTACAAATGAATTAGAATGGATCGTATGAATGAATTAGAATGGATCGTACGAATGAATTAGAATGGATCGTATGAATGAATTAGAATGGATACATTCGTGCGAATGAATTAGAATGGATCGTATGAATGAATTAGAATAGATTGTACGAATGAATTAGAATGGATCGTACGAATGAATTGGAATGGATCGTACGAATGAATTGGAATGGATCGTACGAATGAATTAGAATAGATCGTACGAATAAGTAAGAATGGATTGTACAAATGAATTAGAATAGATCGTACGAGTGAATTAGAATGGATCATACGAATGAATTAGAATGGATCGTACGAATGAATTAGAATGGATCGTGCGAATGAATTAGAATGGATCGTGCGAATGAATTAGAATGGATCGTGTGAATGAATTAGAATGGATACATTCGTGCGAATGAATTAGAATGGATACGTACGAATGAATTAGAATGGATACATTCGTGCGAATGAATTAGAATAGATTGTGCGAATGAATTAGAATGGATCGTACGAATGAATTAGAATGGATCGTACGAATGAAATAGAATGGATCGTATGAATTAGAATGGTTCGTACGAAGGAATTAGAATGGATCGTATGAATGATTTAGATTGGATCATATTAATGAATTAGAATGGATCGTATAAATGAAATATAATGGGTCGTACAAAGGAATTAGAATGGATCGTACGAATGAATTAGAATGGATCGTGCGAATGAATTAGAATGGATCGTGCGATGCGAATGAATTAGAATGGATCGTGCGATAAGAATGGATCGTACGAATGAAATAGAATAGATCGTACGAATGAATGAATTTGGATCGTGCTAATGAATTAGAATGGATCGTACGAATTACGAATAAATTAGAATGAATTAGAATGGACTGTATGAATGAATTAGAATGGATTGTATAAATGAATTAGAATGCATTCTAATTCATTCTTACGATCAATGGATACATTCATGGGAATGAATTAGAATGGATCGTACGAAACCATTCTAATTCATTCGTACAATCCATTCTAATTCATTCATACGATCCATTCTAATTCATTCGCACGATCCGATCCATTCTAATTCATTCGTACGATCCATTCTAATTCATTCGTACGATCCATTCTAATTCATTCGCACGAATGTATCCAGATCCATTCAAATTCATTCGCACGATCCATTCTAATTCATTCGCACGATCTATTCTAATTCATTCGAACAATCCTTTCTTACTCATTCGTACGATCCATTCTAATTCATTCATACAATCCATTCTAATTCTTTTGCATGAATGTATCCATTCTAATTCATTCGTACGATCCAATCTAATTCATTCATACAATCCATTCTCTTTCATTCGTACGATCCATTCTAATTCTTTTGCACGAATGTATCCATTCTAATTCATTCGTACGATCCATTCTAATTCATTCGTAAAATCCATTCTATTTCATTCGTACGATCTATTCTAATTCATTCGTACGATCCATTCAAATTCATTCGCACGAATGTATCCATTCTAATTCCTTCATACAATCTATTCTAATTCCTTCGTACGATCTATTCTAATTCATTCGTACGATCCATTCTAATTCATTCATATGATCCAATCTAATTCATTCATACGATCCATTCTATGATCCATTCTAATTCATTCGTACGTTCCATTCTAATTCATTAGCACGATCCATGCTAATTCATTCGTATGATCCATTCTAATTCATTCATACGATCCATTCTAATTCATTCGTACAATCCATTCTAATTCATTCGTACGATCCATTCTAATTCATTCGTACGATCCATTCATTCTAATTCATTCGTATGATCCATTCTAATTCCTTCGTACGATCTATGATCGTATGAATGAATTAGAATGGATCGTACGAATGAATTAGAATGGATACATTCGTCGCACAATCTATTCTAATTCATTCGTACGATCCATTCTAATTCATTCGTACGATCCATTCTATTTCATTCGCACGATCCATTCTAATTCATTCGCACGAATGTATCCATTCTAATTCATTCATACGATTCATTCTAATTCATTCATACAATCCATTCTAACTCTTTCACACGATCCATTCTAATTCATTCGTAAGATCCATTCTAATTCATTCGTACAATTCATTCTATTTCATTTGTACGATCCATTCTAATTCATTCATACGATCCATTCTAATTCATTCGTACGACCCATTCTAATTCATTCGCACGAATGTATCCATTCTAATTCATTCGTACGATCCATTCTAATTCATTCGCACAATCTATTCTAATTCATTCATACGATTCATTCTAATTCATTCGCACGAATGTATCCATTCGAATGAATTAGAATGCATACATTCGTGCGAATGAATTAGAATGGATCATACGAATGAGTAAGAATAGATCATACGAATGAAATAGAATGGATTGTACGAATGAATTAGAATGGATTCATTCGTGCGAATGAATTAGAATAGATTGTGCGAATGAATTAGAATGGATCGTACGAATGAATTAGAATGGATAAATTCGTGCGAATGAAGTAGACTGGATTGTATGAATGAGTAAGAATGGATCGTACGAATGAATTAGAATGAATTGAATTAGAATGAATAGTACAAATGAATTAGAATGGATCGTATGAATGAATTAGAATGGATCGTTTGAAAGAATTAGAATGGATTGTATGAATGAATTAGAATGGATCGTATGAATGAATTAGATTGGATCATATTAATGAATTAGAATGGATCGTGCGAATGAATTAGAATGGATCGGGCGAATGAATTAGAATAGAAATCGTACGAATGAATTAGAATGGATACATTCGTGCGAATGAATTAGAATAGATTGTGCGAATGAATTAGAATGGATCATGCGAATGAATTCGAATGGATCGTACGAATGAATTAGAATGGATCGTGCGAATGAATTAGAATAGATCGTACGAAGGAATTAGAATGGATCGTACAAATGAATTAGAATGGATCGTACGAATGAAATAGAATGGACCGTACGAATGAATTAGAATGCTTCGTACGAATGAATTAGAATGGATACATTCGTGCAAATGAATTAGAATGGATCGTACGAATGAATTAGAATGGATCGTACAAATGAATGAGAATGGATCGTATAAATGAAATAGAATGGATCATACGAATGAATTAGAATGGATCGTGCGAATGAATTAGAATGGATCGTACGAATGAATTAGAATAGATTGTGCGATTGAATTAGAATGGAACGTACGAATGCATTAGAATAGATTGTACGAATGAATTAGAATGGATAAATTCGTGCGAATGAATTAGAATGGATTGTATGAATGAATTAGATTGGATCGTATAAATGAATTAGAATGGTTCGTATGTATGAAGTAGAATGGATACATTCATGGGAATGAATAAGAATAGATCGTACGAAGGAATTAGAATGGATCATACGAATGAAATAGAATGGATCAATTCTAATTCATTCGTACGATCCATTCTAATTCATTCGCACAATCTATTTTAATTCGTTCGTACGTTCCATTCTAATTCATTAGCACGATCCATGCTAATTCATTCGTACGATCCATTCTATTTTATTCGTACGATCCATTATTACGATCCATTCTAATTCATTCATACAATTCATTCTAATTCTTTTGCACGATCCATTCTAATTCCTTCGTACGATCCATTCTAATTCCTTCGTACAATCCATTCTAATTCATTCGCACGATCCATTCTAATTCATTCGCACGATCCATTCTAATTCATTCATACGATCCAATCTAAATCATTAATACGATCCATTCTAATTCCTTCGTACGATCCATTCTATTTCATTTGTATGATCCATTCTAATTCTTTCGTACGATCCATTCTTATTCATTCTAATGGATCGTACGTATGAATTAGAATGGATACATTCATGGGAATGAATAAGAATGGATAGTATGAAGGAATTAGAATGGATCATACGAATGAAATAGAATGGATCGTACGAAGGAATTAGAATGGATCGTATGAATGAATTAGATTGGATCGTTTGAAGGAATTAGAATGGATCGTGCGAATGAATTAGAATGGATCGTGCGAATGAATTAGAATGGATTGTACGAAGGAATTAGAATGGATCGTACGAAGGAATTAGAATTGATATATTCGTGCAAATGAATTAGAATGGATCGTATGAATGAATTAGAATGGATCGTACGAATGAATTAGAATCGATACATTCGTGCGAATGAGTTAGAATGGATCGTACGAATGAGTAAGAATGGATCGTACGAATGAAATAGAATGGATTGTATTAATGAATTAGAATGGATCGTATGAATGAATTAGAATGGATAGATTTGTGCGAATGAATTAGAATGGATCGTACGAATGAATTAGAATTGATCGTGTAAATGAATTAGAATGGATCGTACGAATGAATTAGAATAGATCGTATAAATGAATTAGAATGGATCGTACGAATGAATTAGAATGGATACATTCGTGCAAATGAATTAGAATGGATCGTACGAATGAGTAAGAATGGATCGTACGAATGAAATAGAATGGATTGTACGAATGAATTAGAATGGATCATACGAATGAATTAGAATAGATCGTACAAATGAATTATAATGGATCGTGCGAATGAATTACAATGGATCGTGCGAATGAATTAGAATGGATCGTGCGAATGGAATATAATGGATCGTACGAATGAATTAGAATGGATCGTACGAATGAATTAGAATGAATCGTACGAATGAATTAGAATAGATTGTGCGAATGAATTAGAATGGATCGTGTGAAAGAATTAGAATGGATTGTATAAATGAATTAGAATGGATCGTGCGAATGAATTAGAATGGATCGTACGAATGAATTAGAATGGATCGTATGAATGAATTAGAATGGATCGTACGAAGGAATTAGAATAGATCATAAGAATGAATTAGAATGGATCGTATGAATGAATTAGATTGGATTGTATGAATGAATTAGAATGGATCGTGCGAATGAATTAGAATGGATCATACGAATGAATTAGAATGGATCGTACGAATGAGTAAGAATGGATCGTACGAATGAAATAGAATGGATTGTACAAGGAATTAGAATGGATCGTACGAAGGAATTAGAATGGATACATTCGTGCGAATGAATTAGAATGGATCGTACGAATGAGTAAGAATGGATCATACGAATGAAATAGAGTGAATTGTATGAATGAATTAGAATCGATCGTACGAATGAATTAGAATGGATACATTCATGCGAATAAATTAGAATGGATCGTACGAAGGAATTAGAATGGATCGTACGAAGGAATTAGAATGGATCGTACGAATGAATTAGAATGGATCGTGCTAATGAATTTGAATAGATTGTGCGAATGAATTAGAATGGATCATCCGAATGAATTAGATTGGATCGTACGAAGGAATTAGAATGGATCGTACGAATGAATTAGAATGGATCGTACTTATGAATTAGAATGGATCGTGCGAATGAATTAGAATGGATCGTACGAATGAATTAGAATGGATCGTATGAATGAATTAGAATGGATCGTGCGAATGAATTAGAATGGATCGTAGGAATGAAATAGAATGGATCGTGTGAAAGAATTAGAATGGATCGTACGAATGAATTAGAATGGATCGTATGAATGAATTAGAATGGATCGTGTATCCATTCTAATTCATTCGTACTAATTTATCCATTCTAATTCATTCGTACGATCCATTCTAATTCATTCGTACGATCCATTCTAATTCATTCGAATGAATCCATTCTAATTCATTCGTACAATCCATTCTATTTCATTCATACGATCCATTCTTACTCATTCGTACGATCCATTCTAATTCATTCGCACGAATGTATCCATTCTAATTCATTCGTACGATCCATTCTAATTCATTCGCACAATCCATTCTAATTCATTCGTACGATCCATTCTAATTCATTCATACAATCTATTCTAATTCATTCGTATGATCCATTCTAATTCATTCATACAATCCATTCTATTTCATTCGTATGATCCATTCTTACTCATTCGTATGATCCATTCTAATTCATTCGCACGAATGTATCTATTCTAATTCATTCGTACGATCCATTTATTCTAATTCATTCGTACGAACCATTCTAATTCATTCGTAAGATCCATTCTAATTCATTCATACGATCCATTCTAATTCATTTTCACGAATATATCCATTCTAATTCATTCGTACGATCCCATTCTAATTTATTCGCATGATCCATTCTAATTCATTCATACGATCCAATCTAATTTATTCATACGATCCATTCTAATTCATTCGTACGATCCATTCTAATTCATTCGCACGAATGTATCCATGCTTCGTACGATCCATTCTAATTCATTCGTACGATCCATTCTAATTCATTCGCACGATCCATTCTAATTCATTCATACGATCCAATCTAATTCATTCGTACGATCCATTGTAATTCATTCATACGATCTATTCTAACTCATTCATACGATCCATTCTAATTCATACGAATGAAATAGAATGGATCATATGAATTAGAATGGATCGTACGAAGGAATTAGAATGGATCGTACGAATGAATTAGAATGGATCATACGAATGAAATAGAATGGATCATACGAAGGAATTAGAATGGATTGTACGAATGAATTAGAATGGATTCATTTGTGCAATGAATTAGAATGGATACATTCATGCGAATGAATTAGAATGGATCGAATGAATGAATTAGAATGGATCGTACGAAAGAACTAGAATGGATCGTACGAATAAATTAGAATGGATCGTATGAATGAATTAGATTGGATCGTATGAATGAATTAGACGTACGATCCATTCTAATTCATTCGTACGATCCATTCTTACTCATTCGTACGATCCATTCTAATTCATTCGCAGGATCTATTCTAATTCATTCGCATGAATGTATCCATTCTAATTCATTCGTACGATCCATTATTACTCATTCGTACAATCCATTCCAATTCATTCGCACGAATGTATCCATTCTAATTCATTCGTACGATCCATTCTAATTCCTTCATACGATCCATTCTAATTCCTTCGTACGATCCATTCTATTTCCTTTGTACGACCCATTATATTTCATTCGTATCGTATGATCCATTCTAATTCATTCGCACGATCCATTCTAATTCATTCATACGATCCATTCTAATTCATTCGTACGATCCATTCGTATGAATGAATTAGAATGGATTGTGTATCCATTCTAATTCATTCATACGATCCATTATAATTCATTCGTACGATCCATTCTAATTTATTCGTACGATCCAATCTAATTTATTCATACGATCCATTCTAATTCATTCGCACGATCCATTCTAATTCATTCATACGATCCATTCTAATTCATTCGTACGATCCATTCTAATTCATTCATACGATCCAATCTAATTCATTCATACGATGCTAATTCATTCGTACGATCCATTCTAATTCATTCGCACGATCCATTCTAATTCATTCGTGCGATCCATTCTAATTCATTCGTAAGATCCATTCTAATTCATTCGCACAATCTATTCTAATTCATTCGTACGATCCATTCTTATTCATTCGCACGATCCGTTCTAATTCATTCGTACGATCCATTCTATTTCATTCGTATGATCCATTCTAATTCCATCGTATGATCCATTCTAATTCCTTCGTACGATCCATTCTAATTCCTTCGTATGATCCATTCTAATTCATTCATACAATCCATTCTAATTCTTTTGAGCGAATATATCCATTCTAATTCATTCGTACGATCCATTCTAATTCATTCGTACAATCCATTCTATTTCATTTGCACGAATGTACGATCCATTCTTACTCATTCGTACGATCCATTCTAATTCATTCGCACGAATCTATCCATTCTAATTCATTCGTACGATCCATTCTAATTCATTCGTACGATCCATTCTATTTCATTCGTACGATCCATTCTTAATCATTCGTACGATCCATTCTAATTCATTCGCACGATCCATTCTAATTCATTCGTACAATCCATTCTATTTCATTCGTACGATCCATTCTTACTCATTCGTATGATCCATTCTAATTCATTCGCACGAATATATGTATTCTAATTCATTCGTACGATCTATTCTAATTCATTCGTACGATCTATTCTAATTCATTCGTTCGATCCATTCAAATTCATTCATACGATCCATTCTAATTCTTTCGCACGAATGTATCCATTCTAATTTATTCGTACGATCTATTCTAATTCTTTCGCATGAATGTATCCATTCTAATTCATTCGCACGAATGTATCCATTCTAATTCATTCGTATGATCCATTCTAATTCCTTCGTACGATCCATTCTAATTCCTTTGTTCTAATTCATTCATACGATCCATTCAAATTATTCGTACGATTTATTCTAATTCAATCCTTTCTAATTCATTCGTACGATCCATTCTTACTCATTCATACAATCCATTCTAATTCATTCGCACGAATTTATCCATTCTAATTCATTCGTACGATCCATTCTAATTCATTCGCACGATCTATTCTAATTCATTCGCACGAATGAATCCATTCTAATTCATTCGTACCATCCATTCTATTTCATTCGTACCTATTCTAATTCATTCACACAATCTATTCTAATTCATTCGTACGATCAATTCTAATTCATTAGCACGATCCATTCTAATTCATTTTTATGATCCATTCTAATTCATTCGCACGATCCATTCTAATTGTACGATCCATTCTTACTCATTCGTACGATCCATTCTAATTCATTTGCATGAATGTATCCATTCTAATTCATTCGTACGATCCATTCTAATTCATTCGCATGATCCATTCTAATTCATTTGTACGATCCATTCTAATTCATACGTACGATCCATTCTAATTCATTCGCACGATCCATTCTAATTCATTCATACGATCCAATCTAATTCATTCATACGATCCATTCTAATTCATTCGTACAATCCATTCTAATTCATTCGCACGATCCATTCGAATTTACTTATCCGATCCATTCTAATTCATTCGTATGATCCATTCCGAATGAATTAGAATGGATCGTGCTAATGAATTAGAATTGATCGTACGAATGAATTAGAATAGATTGTGCGAATGAATTAGAATGGATCGTACGAATGAATTAGAATGGATCATACGAATGAATTAGAATGGATATATTCGTGCAAATGAATTAGAATGGATTGTGCGAATGAATTAGAATGGATCGTACGAAAGAATTAGAATGGATACATTCGTGCGAATGAATTAGAATGGATACATTCGTGCGAATAAATGAATTAGAATGGATCATACGAATGAATTAGAATGGATCGTGTGAAAGAATTAGAATGGATTGTATGAATGAATTAGAATAGATCGTATGAATGAATTAGAATGGATATATTCGTGCGAATGAATTAGAATGGATCGTGCGAATGAAATAGAATGGATCGTATGAATGAGTAAGAATGGATCATACGAATGAAATTGAATGGATCGTACGAATGAATTAGAATGGATATATTCGTGCAAATGAATTAGAATGGATCATACGAATGAGTAAGAATGGATTGTATGAATGAATTAGAATGGATCCATTCGTGCAAATGAATTAGAATAGATCATACGAATGAGTAAGAATGGATTGTATGAATAAAATAGAATGGATCGTACGTATGATCTATTCTAATTCATTTTTATCCATTCTATTTCATTCGCACGATCCATTCTAATTCATTCGCACGATCCATTCTAATTCATTCATACGATCCATTCTAATTCATTCGTACGATCCATTCTAATTCATTCGCAGGATCGTGAATGAATTAGAATGGATCATACGAATGAATTAGAATGGATCGTACGAATGAATTAGAATGGATCGTACGAAGGAATTAGAACGGATCGTACGAATGAATTAGAATGGATACATTCGTGCGAATGAATTAGAATGGATTGTACGAATGAGTAAGAATGGATCGTACGAAAGAATTAAAATGGATTGTATGAATGAATTAGAATTGATCGTGCGAATGAATTAGAATGGATCGTACGAATGAATTAGAATGGATCGTACGAATGAATTAGAATGGATCGTATGAATGAAATAGAATGGATCGTATGAATTAGAATGGATCGTACGAATGAAATATAATAGATCGTATGAATGAATTAGAAATGGATCGTACGAATGAAATAGAATGGATCGTACGAATGAAATATAATTCATTCGCATGAATGTATCCATTCTATTTTATTCGTACGATCCATTCTAATTCATTAATACGATCTAATCTAATTCATTCGTACGATCCATTCTAATTCGCACGATCTATTCTAGAGTGGATACATTCGTACGAATGAATTAGAATGGATCATACGAATGAATCGTAGGAATGAATTAGAATGGATCGTGCGAATGAATTAGAGTTGATACATTCGTGCGAATGAATTAGAATGGATCGTATGAATGAATTAGAATGGATCGTGCAAATGAATTAGAAAGGATCATATGAATGAATTAGAATGGATCGTACTTATGAATTAGAATGGATCGTGCTAATGAATTAGAATGGAACGTACGAATGAATTAGAATAGATTGTGCGAATGAATTAGAATGGATACATTCGTGCGAATGAATTAGAATGGATCATACGAATGAATTAGAATAGATCGTACGAATGAATTAGAATGGATCGTACGAATGAATTAGAATAGATTGTGCGAATGAATTAGAATGGATCGTATGAATGAATTAGATTACGATCCATTCTATTTCATTCGTATGATCCATTCTAATTCCTTCGTACAATCTAACTCATTCATCTGATCCATTCTAATTCATTCGCACGAATATATCCATTCTAATTCATTCGTACGATCCATTCTAATTCATTCGCACGATCCATTCTAATTCATTCGTACGATCCATTCTAATTCATTCGCACGATCCATTCTAATTCATACGTACGATCCATTCTATTTCATTCGTACGACCATTCTAATTCATTCGTACGATCCATTCTAATTCATTCATACGATCTATTCTAATTCATTCGTACGATCTATTCTTATTCATTCCCATGAATGTATCCATTCTAATTCATTCGTACGATCCATTCTAATTCATTCATACGATCCATTCTAATTTCTTCGTACGACCCATTCTAATTCATTCGTACGATTCATTCTTACTCACTCGTATGATCCATTCTAATTCATTCGTACGAATGTATCCATTCTATTTCATTCGTACGATCCATTCTAATTCCTTCATACGATCCATTCTAATTCATTAGCACGATCCATTCTAATTCATTCGTACGATCCATTATAATTCATTCGTACGATCCATTCTAATTCATTCGCATGATCCATTCTAATTCATTCGTACGATCCATTCTAATTCATTTGTACGATCCATTCTAATTCATTCGCACGATCCATTCTAATTCATTCGCACAATATATTCTAATTCATTCCTTGCAAATGAATTAGAATGGATCGTATGAATGAATTAGAATGGATCATACTTATGAATTAGAATGGATCGTACGAAAGAATTAGAATGGATACATTCATGCGAATAAATTAGAATAGTTCGTACGAAAGAATTAGAATAGATCGTATGAATGAATTAGAATGGATCGTACGAATGAATTAGAATGGATCATACGAATGAATTAGAATGGATCATACGAATGAATTAGAATGGATCATACGAGGGAATTAGAATGGATCGTATGAATGAATTAGATTGAATCGTACGAATGAATTAGAATAGATCGTGCGAATGAATTCGAATGGCGATCCATTCTTACTCATTCGTACGATCCATTCTAATTCATTCGCACGAATGTATCCATTCTAATTCATTCGTACGATCCATTCTAATTCATTCGTACGATCCATTCTAATTCATTCGTACGATCCATTCTAATACATTCATACAATCCATTCTAATTCTTTCACCCGATCCGCTCTAATTCATTTGTACGATCCATTCTAATTCATTCGCACGATTGTATCCATTCTAATTCATTCGTACATGTATGAATGAATTAGAATGGATCGTACGAATGAATTAGAGTTGATACATTCGTGCGAATGAATTAGATTACGATCCATTCTATTTCATTCGTATGATCCATTCTAATTCCTTCGTACAATCCATTCTATTTCATTCGTACGATTCATTCTAATTCATTCGTACAATCCATACATTCGTACGAAGGAATTAGAATGGATCGTACGAATGAATTAGAATGGATCGTACGAATGAATTAGATTGGATTGTACGAATGAATTAGAATGGATCGTACGAAAGAATTAGAATGGATTGTATGAATGAATTAGAATGGATCGTGCGAATGAATTAGAATGGATCATACGATACGAATGAAATATAATGGGTCGTACAAAGGAATTAGAATGGATCCTACGTCACACGATCCATTCTTATTCATTCATACGATCTGTGCGAATGAATTAGAATGGATCGTACGAATGAATTAGAATGGATCGTGCGAATGAATTAGAATGTATACATTCGTGCGAATGAATTAGAATGGATCATATGAATGAGTAAGAATGGATCGTACGAATGAAATAGAATGGATTGTACGAATGAATTAGAATGCATCGTACGAATGAATTAGAATGGATCGTGTGAAAGAATTAGAATGGATTGTATGAATGAATTAGAATGGATCGTACGAATGAATTCGAATGGATCGTACGAATTCATTCTAATTCATTCATACAATCCATTCTAATTCCTTCGTACGATCCATTCTAATTCCTTTGTACGACCCATTATATTTCATTCGTATGGATACATTCGTGCGAATGAATTAGAATGGATCGTATGAATGAATTAGAATAGATTGTGCGAATGAATTAGAATGGATCATACGTATGAATTAGATTGGATACATTCATGGGAATGAATTAGAATGGATCGTACAAAGGAATTAGAATGGATCATACGAATGAAATATAATGGGTCGTATAAAGGAATTTGATCCATTCTAATTTCCTTGTACGACCCATTATATTTCATTCGTATGATCCATTCTAATTCCTTTGTACGAATGAATTAGAATGGATCGTATGAATGAATTAGAACAAAGGAATTAGAATGGATCGTACGAATGAAATAGAATGGATCATATGAATGAATTAGAATGGATCGTATGAATGAATTAGAATAGGTCGTATGAATGAATTAGAATGGATATATTCGTGCAAATGAATTAGAATGGATCATATGATTGAATTAGAATGGATCGTACGAAGGAAATAGAATGGATCGTACGAAGGAATTACAATGGATCGTACGAATGAATTAGAATGGATCGTACGAATGAAATAGATTGGATCGTACGAATGAATTAGATTGGATTGTATGAATGAATTAGAATGGATCGTGCGAATGAATTAGAATGGATCGTACGAATGAATTAGAATGGATCATATGAAGGAATTAGAATAGATCGTACGAATGAATTAGAATGGATCGTACGAAGGAATTAGAATGGATCGTACGAAGGAATTAGAATGGATCGTACGAATGAATTAGAATGGATACATTCGTGCGAATGAATTAGAATGGATCGTACGAATGAATTAAAATGGATCGTACGAATGAATTAGAATAGATTGTGCGAATGAATTAGAATGGATCGTACGAATGAATTAGAATGGATCGTACGAATGAATTAGAATGTTGTACGAATGAATTAGAATGGATCATACGAAAGAATTAGAATGGATCGTACGAATGAATTAGAATGGATACATTCATGCAAAAGAATTAGAATGGATTGTATGAATGAATTAGAATGGATCGTGCGAATGAATTAGAATGGATCGTACGAATGAATTAGAATGGATCATGCTAATGAATTAGAATTGATCGTACGAAAGAATTAGAATAGTTTGTGCGAATGAATTAGAATGGATCGTACGAATTAATTAGAATGGATCGTACGAATGAATTAGAATGGATACATTCGTGCAAAAGAATTAGAATGGATTGTAAAAATGAATTAGAATGGATTGTGCGAATGAATTAGAATGGATACATTCGTGCGAATGAATTAGAATGGATCGTATGAATGAATTAGATTGGATCGTATGAATGAATTAGAATGGATCGTGCGAATGAATTGGAATGGATCGTACGAATGAATTAGAATGGATCGTATGTTCTAATTCATTCGCACGAATGTATCCATTCTAATTCATTCGTACGATTCATTCTAATTCATTCATACGATCCTTTCAAATTCATTTGCACGAATATATCCATTCTAATTCATTCGTATGATCCATTCTAATTCATTCGAACGATCCATTCTAATTCATTCGCACAATCTATTCTAATTCATTCATACGATCAATTCTAATTCATTAGCATGATCCATTCTAATTCATTCGGAATGGATCATACGAATGAATTAGAATGGATCGTATGAGTAAATTCGAATGGATCGTGCGAATGAATTAGAATGGATTGTACGAATGAATTAGAATGGATCGTATGAAGGAATTAGATTGGATCGTATGAATGAATTAGAATGGATCGTGCGAATGAATTATAATGGATCGTACGAATGAATTATAATGGATCGTATGAATGAATTAGAATGGATTGTGCGAATGAATTAGAATGGATCGTACGAATGAATTAGAATGGATCGTACGAATGAATTAGAATGAATCGTACGAATGAATTAGAATAGATTGTGCGAATGAATTAGAATGGATCGTGTGAAAGAATTAGAATGGATTGTATAAATGAATTAGAATGGATCGTGCGAATGAATTAGAATGGATCGTACGAATGAATTAGAATGGATCGTATGAATGAATTAGAATGGATCGTACGAAGGAATTAGAATGGATCATAAGAATGAATTAGAATGGATCGTATGAATGAATTAGATTGGATTGTATGAATGAATTAGAATGGATCGTGCGAATGAAATAGAATGGATTGTACAAGGAATTAGAATGGATCGTACGAAGGAATTAGAATGGATACATTCGTGCGAATGAATTAGAATGGATCGTACGAATGAATTAGAATGGATCGTACGAATGAATTAGAATGAATCGTACGAATGAATTAGAATAGATTGTACGAATGAATTAGAATGGATCGTGTGAAAGAATTAGAATGGATTGTATAAATGAATTAGAATGGATCGTGCGAATGAATTAGAATGGATCGTACGAATGAATTAGAATGGATCGTATGAATGAATTAGAATGGATCGTACGAAGGAATTAGAATGGATCATAAGAATGAATTAGAATGGATCGTATGAATGAATTAGATTGGATTGTATGAATGAATTAGAATGGATCGTGCGAATGAAATAGAATGGATTGTACAAGGAATTAGAATAGATCGTACGAAGGAATTAGAATGGATACATTCATGCGAATGAATTAGAATGGATCGTACGAATGAGTAAGAATGGATCATACGAATGAAATAGAGTGAATTGTACGAATGAATTAGAATCGATCGTACGAATGAATTAGAATGGATACATTCATGCGAATAAATTAGAATGGATCGTCTGAAGGAATTAGAATGGATCGTACGAAGGAATTAGAATGGATCGTACGAATGAATTAGAATGGATCGTGCTAATGAATTTGAATACATTGTGCGAATGAATTAGAATGGATCGTGCGAATGAATTAGATTGGATCGTACGAAGGAATTAGAATGGATCGTACGAATGAATTAGAATGGATCGTACTTATGAATTAGAATGGATCGTGCGAATGAATTAGAATGAATCGTACGAATGAATTAAAATGGATCGTATGAATGAATTAGAATGGATCGTGCGAATGAATTAGAATGGATCGTATGAATGAAATAGAATGGATCGTGTGAAAGAATTAGAATGGATCATACGAATGAATTAGAATGGATCGTATGAATGAATTAGAATGGATCGTATATCCATTCTAATTCATTCGTACGAATGTATCCATTCTAATTCATTCGTACGATCCATTCTAATTCATTCGTACGATCCATTCTAATTCATTCGAATGAATCCATTCTAATTCATTCGTACAATCCATTCTATTTCATTCATATGATCCATTCTTACTCATTCGTACGATCCATTCTAATTCATTCGCACGAATGTATCCATATTAATTCATTCGTACGATCCATTCTAATTCATTCGCACAATCCATTCTAATTCATTCGTACGATCCATTCTAATTCGTTCATACAATCTATTCTAATTCATTCGTACGATCCATTCTAATTCATTCATACAATCCATTCTATTTCATTCGTACGATCCATTCTTACTCATTCGTATGATCCATTCTAATTCATTCGCACGAATGTATCTATTCTAATTCATTCGTACGATCCATTTATTCTAATTCATTCGTACGAACCATTCTAATTCATTCGTATGATCCATTCTAATTCATTCATACGATCCATTCTAATTCATTTTCACGAATATATCCATTCTAATTCATTTGTACGATCCCATTCTAATTTATTCGCACGATCCATTCTAATTCATTCATACGATCCAATCTAATTCATTCATACGATCCATTCTAATTCATTCGTACGATCCATTCTAATTCATTCGCACGAATGTATCCATGCTTTGTGCGATCGATTCTAATTCATTCGTACGATCCATTCTAATTCATTCGCACGATCCATTCTAATTGATTCATACGATCCAATCTAATTCATTCGTACGATCCATTCTAATTCATTCATACGATCTATTCTAACTCATTCATACGATCCATTCTAATTCATACGAATGAAATAGAATGGATCGTATGAATTATAATGGATCGTACGAAGGAATTAGAATGGATCGTACGAATGAATTAGAATGGATCATACGAATGAAATAGAATGGATCATACGAAGGAATTAGAATGGATTGTACGAATGAATTAGAATGGATTCATTTGTGCAATGAATTAGAATGGATACATTCGAGCGAATGAATTAGAATGGATCGAATGAATGAATATGAATGGATCGTACGAAAGAATTAGAATGGATCGTACGAATAAATTAGAATGGATCATACGAAAGAATTAGAATCGATCGTACGAATAAATTAGAATGGATCGTATGAATGAATTAGATTGGATCGTATGAATGAATTAGACGTACGATCCATTCTAATTCATTCGTACGATCCATTCTTACTCATTCGTACGATCCATTCTAATTCATTCGCACGATCTATTCTAATTCATTCGCATGAATGTATCCATTCTAATTCATTCGTATGATCCATTATTACTCATTCGTACAATCCATTCTAATTTATTCGCACGAATGTATCCATTCTAATTCGTTCGTACGATCCATTCTAATTCCTTCGTACGATCCATTCTAATTCCTTCGTACGATCCATTCGTATGATTGAATTAGAATGGATTGTGTATCCATTCAAATTCATTCATACGATCCATTATAATTCATTCGTACGATCCATTCTAATTTATTCGTACGATCCAATCTAATTTATTCATACGATCCATTCTAATTCATTCGCACGATCCATTCTAATTCATTCACACGATCCATTCTAATTCATTCGTACGATCCATTCTAATTCATTCATACGATCCAATCTAATTCATTCATACGATGCTAATTAATTTGTACGATCCATTCTAATTCATTCGCACGATCCATTCTAATTCATTCATACGATCCATTCTAATTCATTCGTACGATCCATTCTAATTCATTCGTAAGATCCATTCTAATTCATTCGCACAATCTATTCTAATTCATTCGTACGATCCATTCTTATTCATTCGCACGATCTGTTCTAATTCATTCGTACGATCCATTCTATTTCATTCGTATGATCCATTCTAATTCCATCGTACGATCCATTCTAATTCCTTCGTACGATCCATTCTAATTCCTTCGTATGATCCATTCTAATTCATTCATGCAATCCATTCTAATTCTTTTGCACGAATGTATCCATTCTAATTCATTCATACGATCCATTCTAATTCATTCGTACAATCCATTCTATTTCATTCGCACGAATGTACGATCCATTCTTACTCATTCGTACGATCCATTCTAATTCATTCGCACGAATCTATCCATTCTAATTTATTCGTACGATCCATTCTAATTCATTCGTACGATCCATTCTATTTCATTCGTACGATCCATTCTTAATCATTCGCACGATCCATTCTAATTCATTCGCACGATCCATTCTAATTCATTCGTACAATCCATTCTATTTCATTCGTACGATCCATTCTTACTCATTCGTATGATCCATTCTAATTCATTCGCACGAATGTATCTATTCTAATTCATTCGTACGATCCATTCTAATTCATTCGTACGATCTATTCTAATTCATTCGTACGATCCATTCAAATTCATTCATACGATCCATTCTAATTCTTTCGCACGAATGTATCCATTCTAATTTATTCGTACGATCTATTCTAATTCTTTTGCATGAATGTATCCATTCTAATTCATTCGCACGAATGTATCCATTCTAATTCATTCGTACGATCCATTCTAATCCCTTCGTACGATCCATTCTAATTCCTTCGTATGATCCATTCTAATTCCTTTGTTCTAATTCATTCATACGATCCATTCTATTTCATTCGTACGATTCATTCTAATTCAATCCTTTCTAATTCATTCGTACGATCCATTCTTACTCATTCATACAATCCATTCTAATTCATTCGCACGAATTTATCCATTCTAATTCATTCGTACGATCCATTCTAATTCATTCGCACAATCTATTCTAATTCATTCGCTCGAATGAATCCATTCTAATTCATTCGTACCATCCATTCTATTTCATTCGTACGTATTCTAATTCATTCACACAATCTATTCTAATTCATTCGTACGATCAATTCTAATTCATTCGTACGATCCATTCTAATTCATTCGTACGATCCATTCTAATTCATTCGCACGATCCATTCTAATTGTACGATCCATTCTTACTCATTCGTACGATCCATTCTAATTCATTTGCACGAATGTATCCATTCTAATTCATTCGTACGATCCATTCTAATTCATTCGCATGATCCATTCTAATTCATTTGTACGATCCATTCTAATTCATACGTACGATCCATTCTAATTCATTCGCACGATCCATTCTAATTCATTCATACGATCCAATCTAATTCATTCATACGATCCATTCTAATTCATTCATACAATCCATTCTAATTCATTCGCACGATCCATTCGAATTTACTCATCCGATCCATTCTAATTCATTCGTATGATCCATTCCGAATGAATTAGAATGGATCGTGCTAATGAATTAGAATTGATCGTACGAATGAATTAGAATAGATTGTGCGAATGAATTAGAATGGATCGTACGAAAGAATTAGAAAGGATCATACGAATGAATTAGAATGGATATATTCGTGCAAATGAATTAGAATGGATTGTGCGAATGAATTAGAATGGATCGTACGAATGAATTAGAATGGATACATTCGTGCGAATGAATTAGAATGGATACATTCGTGCGAATAAATGAATTAGAATGGATCATACGAATGAATTAGAATGGATCGTGTGAAAGAATTAGAATGGATTGTATGAATGAATTAGAATGGATCGTGTGAATGAATTAGAATGGATATATCCGTGCGAATGAATTAGAATGGATCGTGCGAATGAAATAGAATGGATCGTATGAATGAGTAAGAATGGATCATACGAATGAATTAGAATGGATCATACGAATGAGTAAGAATGGATTGTATGAATGAATTAGAATGGATCCATTCGTGCAAATGAATTAGAATGGATCATACGAATGAGTAAGAATAGATTGTATGAATAAAATAGAATGGATCGTACGTATGATCTATTCTAATTCATTTGTATCTATTCTATTTCATTCGCACGATCTATTCTAATTCATTCGCACGATCCATTCTAATTCATTTGCACGATCCATTCTAATTCATTCATACGATCCATTCTAATTCATTCGTACGATCCATTCTAATTCATTCGCAGGATCATGAATGAATTAGAATGGATCGTACGAATGAATTAGAATGGATCGTACGAATGAATTAGAATGGATCGTACGAAGGAATTAGAACGGATCGTACGAATGAATTAGAATGGATACATTCGTGCGAATGAATTAGAATAGATCATACGAATGAGTAAGAATGGATCGTACGAAAGAATTAGAATGGATTGTATGAATAAATTAGAATTGATCGTGCGAATGAATTAGAATGGATCGTACGAATGAATTAGAATGGATCGTACAAATGAATTAGAATGGATTGTATGAATGAAATAAAATGGATCGTATGAATTAGAATGGATCGTACGAATGAAATATAATAGATCGTATGAATGAATTAGAAATGGATCGTACGAATGAAATAGAATGGATCGTACGAATGAATTAAATGGATCGTGCTAATGAATTAGAATGGATCGTACGAATGAATTAGAATGGATCGTACGAATGAATTAGAATGATTCGTATGAATGAATTAGATTGGATTATATGAATGAATTAGAATGGATCGTATAAATAAAATAGAATGGATCGTATGAATTAGAATGAATCGTACGAAGGAATTAGAATGGATCGTATAAATGAATTAGAATGGATACATTCGTGCGAATGAATTAGAATGGATCGTACGAATGAGTAAGAATGGATCATACGAATGAAATAGAATGGATTGTACGAATGAATTAGAATGGATTCATTCTTGCGAATGAATTAGAATGGATCGTGCTAATGAATTAGAATGGATCGTACGAATGAATTAGAATGGATCGTACGAATGAAATATAATGGGTCGTACAAAGGAATTAGAATGGATCGTATGAAGGAATTAGAATGGATCGTACGAAGGAATTGGAATGGATCGTACGAATGAATTAGAATGGATATATCCATTCTAATTCATTCATACGATCCATTCTAATTCATTCGCACGATCCATTCTAATTCATTCGTACGATGCACGATCCATTCTAAATCATTCGTACGATCCATTCTAATTCATTCGCACAATCTATTCTAATTCATTCATACGATCCATTCTAATTCATTCGCACGAATGTATCTATTCTAATTCATTCGTATGATCCATTCTAATTCCTTCGTACGAATGTATCCATTCTAATTCATTCGTACGGTCCATTCTAATTCATTTGCACGATCCATTCTAATTCATTCGTACGATCCAGTCTAATTCATTCGCACGATCCATTCTAATTCATTCATCGTACAAAGGAATTAGAATGGATACATTCGTGCAAATGAATTAGAATGGATCGTGCGAATAAATTAGAATGGATCGTACGAATGAATTAGAATGGGATCGTACGAATGAATTAGAATGGATCGTACGAATGAATTAGAATGGGTAGATTCTTGCGAATGAATTAGAATGGATCGTACGAATGAGTAAGAATGGATCGTACAAATGAAATAGAATGGATTGTACGAATGAATTAGAATGGATCGTATCCATTCTAATTCATTCGTACGTTCCATTCTAATTCATTCGCACAATCCATTCTAATTCATTTGTACGATCCATTCTAATTCATTCGCACGAATGTATCCATTCTAATTCTTTCGTACGATTCATTCTGATTCCTTCGTACGGTCCATTCTTAATCATTCGCACGATCCATTCTAATTCCATCATTCTAATTCATTCGCACGAATGTATCCATTCTACTTCATTCGTACGATCCATTCTAATCGTACGAATGAATTAGAATGGATCGTATGAATGAATTAGAATGGATCGTGTGAAAGAATTAGAATGGATTGTATGAATAAATTAGAATGGATCATATGAATGAATTAGATTGGATCGTATTAATGAATTAGAATGGATCGTGCGAATGAATTAGAATGGATCGTACGGATCCATTCTATTTCATTCGTATGATCCATTCTAATTCCTTCGTACGATCCATTCTTATTCATTCCCATGAATGTATCCATTCTAATTCATACGTACGATCCATTCTAATTCATTTATACGATCCAATCTAATTCATTCAAATAATCCATTCTAATTCCTTCGCACGAATTTATTCATTCTAATTCATTCGTACGATCCATTCTATTTCATTCGTACGAATGGATACATTCGTGCGAATGAATTAGAATGGATCGTGCGAATGAATTAGAATGGATCGTACGAATGAATTAGAATGGATCGTACGAAGGAATTAGAATGGATACATTCGGGCGAATTAATTAGAATGGATCGTGCGAACGAATTAGAATGGTTCGTACGAATGAATTAGAATGGATCATACGAAGGAATTAGAATGGAATTATAATGGATCGTACGAATGAAATAGAATGGATCGTGCGAATGAAATAGAATGGATCCTGTGAATGAATTAGAATGGATCGTGCGAATGAATTAGAATGGATCAATGAATGAATTAGAATGGATCGTATGAATGAATTAGAATAGATCATACGAATAAATTAGAATGGATCGTATGAATGAATTAGATTAGATCGTATGAATGAGTAAGAATGTATCGTACGAATGAAATAGAATGGATTGTACGAATGAATTAGATTGGATCATATGAATGATTTAGAATGGATCGTGCGGCGTACGAATGAATTAGAATGGATCGTATGAATGAATTAGAATGGATCGTGATAATGAATTAGAATAGATTGTGCGAATGAATTAGAATGGATCGTACGAATGAATTAGATTGGATCGTATGAATGAATTAGAATGGATCGTGCGAATGAATTAGAATGGATCATACGAATGAATTAGAATGGATACATTCGTCGCACAATCTATTCTAATTCATTTGTACGATCCATTCTAATTGATACGTACGATCCATTCTATTTCATTCGTACGATCCATTCTTACTCATTCGTATGATCCATTCTAATTCATTCGCAAGAATGTATCCACTCTAATTCATTCGCAAGAATGTATCCACTCTAATTCATTCGTACGATCCATTCTAATTCATTCGTATGATCCATTCTAATTTATTCGCATGAATGTATCCATTCTAATTCATTCGCATGAATGTATCCATTCTAATTCATTCATACGATCCATTCTAATTCATTCACACGATCCATTCGAATTCACTCATACGATCCATTCTAATTCATTCATATGATCCTTTCTAATTCATTCGTACGATCCATTCTAATTCATTCATACGATCCATTCTATTTCATTCGCACGAATGTATCCATTCTAATTCATTCGTACGATCCATTCTAATTCATAAGTACGATCCATTCCATTCTAATTCATTCGCATCCATTCTAAATCCTTTATACAATCCATTCTAATTCATTCGCACGAATGTATCCATTCTAATTCATTCGCACGATCCATTCTAATTCATTCGCATGAATGTATCCATTCTAATTCATTCGTATGATCTATTCTAATTCATTCGTACGATCCATTCTAATTCCTTCGTACGATCCATTCTAATTCGATCCATTCTAATTCATTCGTACGATCCATTCTATTTCATTCGTATGATCCATTCGTACTCATTCGTACGATCCATTCTAATTCATTTGCACGAATATATCCATTCTATTCATTCATACGATCCATTCTAATTCCTTCGTATGATCCATTTTAATTCATTCGCATGAATGTATCCATTCTAATTCATTCGTACGATCCATTCTAATTCATTCGTACAATCCATTCTAATTCATTAATACGATCCAATCTAATTCATTCATACGATCCAATCTAATTCATTCGCACGATCCATTCTAATTCATTCATACGATCCATTCTAATTCATTCGTACGATCCATTCTAATTCATTCGTACTATCCATTCTATTTCATTCGTACGATCCATTCTTACTCATTCGTATGATCCATTCTAATTCATTCGTACGATCCATTCTTATTCATTCGTACGATCCATTCTAATTCATTCATACGATCCATTCTAATTCATTCATACGATCTATTCTAATTCTTTCGCATGAATGTATCCATTCTAATTCATTCGTACGATCCTTTCTAATTCATTCGCACGATCCATTCTAATTCATTCATACGATCCAATCTAATTCATTCATACGATCCATTCTAATTCATTCATACGATCCATTCTAATTCATTCGTACGATCTATTCTAATTCATTCGTACAATCCATTCTATTTCATTCGTACGATCCATTCTTACTCATTCGTATGATCCATTCTAATTCATTCGCACGATCCATTCTAATTCATTCGTACGATCCATTCTAATTCATTCGTACGATCCATTCTAATTCATTCGTACGATCCATTCTAATTCATTCGTACGATCTATTCTAATTTATTCGCACGATTCATTCTAATTCATTCGTACGATCCATTCTAATACATTCGCACGAATGTATCCATTCTAATTCATTAGTACGATCCATTCTAATTCATTCGTACGATCCATTCTAATTCATTCATACGATCAAATCTAATTCATTCATACGATCCATTCTAATTCATTCGGACGAATGTATCCATTCTAATTCATTTGTACGATCCATTCTAATTCCTTCGTACGAATGTATCCACTCTAATTCATTCGTACGATCCATTCTAATTCATTTGCACTATCCATTCTAATTCATTCGTACGATCCATTCTATTTCATTCGTACGATCCATTCTTACTCATTTGTACGATCCATTCTAATTCATTCGCACGAATGTATCCATTCTAATTCATTCGTACGATCTATTCTAATTCCTTCGTACGATCCATTCTAATTCCTTCGTACGATCCATTCTAATTCCTTTGAACGAACCATTATATTTCATTCGTATCTTACGATCCATTCTAATTCATTCGCACGATCCATTCTAATTCATTCATACGATCCATTCTAATTCATTCGTACGATCCATTCTAATTCATTCGCACGATCCATTCTAATTCACTAATACGATCCAATTTAATTCATTCATACGATCCATTCTAATTCATTCATACAATCCATTCTAATTCTTTCACACGATCCATTCTAATTCATTCGTATTAGAATGGATCGTACGAATGAATTAGAATAGATCGTATGAATGAATTCGAATAGATTGTACGAATTCATTCTAATTCAATCATACAATCCATTCTAATTCCTTCGTACGATCCATTCTAATTCCTTTGTACGACCCATTATATTTCATTCGTATGGATACATTCGTGCGAATGAATTAGAATGGATCGTATGAATGAATTAGAATAGATTGTGCGAATGAATTAGAATGGATCGTACATATGAATTAGAATGGATACATTCATGGGAATGAATTTGAATGGATCGTACAAAGGAATTAGAATGGATCATACGAATAAAATATAATGGGTCGTACAAAGGAATTAGAATGGATCGTACGAAGGAATTAGAATGGATTGTACGAATGAATTACAATAAATTCGTACAATCCATTCTAATTCATTCGTACGATCCATTCTAATTCATTCGCACAATCTATTCTAATTCATTCGTACGATCCATTCTAATTCATTAGCACGATCCATTCTAAGTCATTCATACAATCCATTCTAATTCTTTTGCATGAATGTATCCATTCTAATTCATTCGCACGATCCATTCTAATTCATTTGTACGATCCATTCTAATTCATTTGCACGATCCATTCTAATTCATTCATACAATCCATTCTAATTCTTTTGCATGAATGTATCCATTCTAATTCATTCGTAGGATCCATTCAAATTCATTCGTACGATCCATTCTAATTCATTCGCAAGATCCATTCTAATTCATTCATACGATCCATTCTAATTCCATTGTACGATCCATTCTAATTCATTCATACGATCAATTCTAATTCATTCGTACAATACATTCTAATTCATTCGCACGGAATGGATCGTACGAATGAATTAGAATGGATACATTCGTGCGAATGAATTCGAATGGATCGTACGAATGAATTAGAATGGATAAATTCGTGCGAATGAATTAGAATGGATTGTATGAATGAATTAGATTGGATCGTATAAATGAATTAGAATGGATCGTACGTATGAATTAGAATGGATACATTCATGGGAATGAATAAGAATGGATCGTACGAAGGAATTCGAATGGATCATACGAATGAAATTAGAATGGATCGTACGAAGGAATTAGAATGGATCGTACAAAGGAATTATAATGGATCGTACGAATGAATTAGAATGGATCGTATGAATGAATTAGAATGGATCGTGCGAATGAATTAGAATGGATAGTACGAAGGAATTAGAATGGATCGTGCGAATGAATTAGAATGGATCGTACGAATGAATTAGAATGGATATATTCGTGCAAATGAATTAGATTGGATCGTATGAATGAATTAGAATGGATCGTACGCATGAATTAGAATGGATACATTCATGGGAATGAATTAGAATGGATCGTAGAAAGGAATTAGAATGGATGCGAATGAATTAGAATGGAATGGATCGTGCGAATGAATTAGAATGGAATGGATCGTACGAATGAATTAGAATGGATCATACGATTGAGTAAGAATGGATTGTACGAATGAAATAGAATAGATCGTACGCCATTCTAATTCCTTCGTACGATCCATTCGATTTCATTCGTATGATCCATTCTAATTCCTTCGTACGATCCATTCTAATTCATTTGTACGATCCATTCTAATTCATTCGCACGATCCATTCTAATTCATTCATACGATCTATTCTAATTCATTCATACTACCCATTCTAATTCTTTTACACGATCCATTGTAATTCATTCGTACGATCTATTCTATTTCATTCGTACGATCCATTCTTACTCAATCGTATGATCCATTATAATTGATTGTACGAATGAATTAGAATGGATCGTATGAATGAATTAGAATGGATACATTCGTGCGAATGAATTAGAATGGATTGTACGAATGAATTAGAATAGATTGTGCGAATGAATTAGAATGGATCGTACGAATGAATTAGAATGGATACATTCGTGCGAACGAATTAGAATGGATCGTACGAATGAGTAAGAATAGAACGTACGAATGAAATAAAATGGATTGTACGAATGAATTAGAATGGATTCATTCGTGCGGATGAATTAGAATGGATCGTGCTCGTGCAAAAGAATTAGAATGGATCGTGCAAATGAATTAGAATGGATCGTGCGAATGAATTAGAATGGATCGTACAAATGAATTAGAATAGATTGTGCGAATGAATTAGAATGGATCGTACGAATGAGATAGAATGGATCGGTAAGAATGGATTGTACGAATGAATTAGAATGGATCGTGCGAATGAATTAGAATGGATCATATGAATGAATTAGAATGGATCGTACGAATGAGTAAGAATGGATCGTACGAATGAAATAGAATGGATTGTATGAATGAATTAGAATAGATTGTGCGAATGAATTAGAATAGATCGTACGAATGAATTAGAATGGATACATTCGTGCGAATGAATTTGAATGGAACGTACGAATAAATTAGAATGGATACATTCGTATGAAAGAATTAGAATGGATCGTATGAATGAATTAGATTGGATCGTATGAATGAATTAGAATGGATCGTGCGAATGAAATAGAATGGAATGGATACATTCATGGGAATGAATTAGAATGGACCGTACAAAGGAATTAGAATGGATCATACGAATGAAATATAATGGGTCATACAAAGGAATTAGAATGGATCGTACGAAGGAATTAGAATGGATCGTGGGAATGAATTAGAGTGGATCGTACGAATGAATTAGAATGGATACATTCGTGCAAAAGAATTAGAATGGATTGTATGAATGAATTAGAATGGATCGTGCAAATGAATTAGAATGGATCGTGCGAATGAATTAGAATGGATCGTACGAATGAATTTGAATACATTGTGCGAATGAATTAGAATGGATCGTATGAATGAATTAGAATGGATACATTCGTGCGAATGAATTAGAATGGATCGTATGAATGAATTAGAATGGATCGTACGAATGAATTAGAATGGACTGTACGAATGAATTAGAATGGATCGTACGAATGAATTAGAATGGATCGTACGAATGAATTAGAATGGATCGTGCGAATGAATTCGAATGGATCGTGCGAATGAAATGGAATGGATACAAATGAATTAGAATGGATCATACGAATGAACTAGAATGGATCGTATGAGTAAATTCGAATGGATCGTGCGAATGATAGAATGGATTGTACGAATGAATTAGAATGGATCGTGCCAATGAGTAAGAATGGATCGTACGAATGAATTAGAATGGATCGTATGAATGAATTAGAACAAAGGAATTAGAATGGATCGTACGAAGGAATTAGAATGGATCGTACGAAGGAATTAGAATGGATCTCGTACAATCCATTCTATTTCATTCGTACGATCCATTCTTACTCATTAGCACGATTCATTCTAATTCATTCGTACAATCCATTCTAATTCATTCGTACAATCCATTCTAATTCATTCGTACAATCCATTCCATTCTAATTCATTTGTATCCATTCTATTTCATTCGCACGATCCATTCGAATTCATTCGCACGATCCATTCTAATTCATTCATACGATTCATTCTAATTCATTCATACAATCTATTCTAATTCTTTCACACGATCCACTCTAATTCATTCGTACGATCCATTCTAATTCATTCGTACAATCCATTCTAATTCATTCATACGATCTATTCTAATTCATTCGTACGATCCATTCTAATTCATTCGCATGATCCATTCTAATTCTTTCGTACGATCCATTCTTATTCATTCCCATGAATGTATCCATTCTAATTCATACGTACGATCCATTCTAATTCATTTATACGATCCAATCTAATTCATTCATACAATCCATTCTAATTCATTCCCACGAATTTATCCATTCTAATTCATTCGTACGATCCATTCTAATTCATTCGCACAATCCATTCTAATTTATTCATACGATCCATTCTAATTCATTCGTACGATCCATTCTATTTCATTCGCATGATCCATTCTAATTCATTCATACGATCCAATCTAATTCATTCATACGATCCATTCTAATTCTTTTCGCATGAATGTATCCATTCTAATTCATTCGTACGTTCCATTCTAATTCATTCGCACGAATGTATCTATTCTAATTCATTTATACGATCTTTTCTAATTTATTCGCACAATCTATTCTAATTCATTCATAGAATCTATTCTATTTCATTCGTACGATCCATTCTTACTCATTCGTACGATCCATTCTAATTCATTCGTACGATCCATTCTAAGTTATTCGCACGATCCATTCTAATTCATTCGTACAATCCATTCTTTCCGATCCATTCTATTTCATTCGTACAATCCATTCTAATTCATTCGCACAATCTATTCTTATTCATTCGTACGATTCATTCTATTCTAATTCATTTGCACGATCCATTCTAATTCATGCATACGATCCATTCTAATTCATTCGTACGATCCATTCTAATTCATTTATACGATCCATTCTAATTCATTCGTGCGAATGAATTAGAATGGATCGTGCGAATGAATTAGAATGGATCGTACGAATTAATTAGAATGGATCGTATGAATGAATTAGAATGGATCGTGCGAATGAATTAGAATGGATCGTAAGAATGAATAAGAATGGATCGTGTTAATGAATTAGAATGGATCGTACGAATGTATTAGAATGGATTGTATGAGTGAATTAGAATGGATCGTATGAATGAATTAGAATGGATCGTGCGAATGAATTAGAATGGATCGTACGAATGAATTAGAATGGATCTTACGAATGAATTAGAATGGATCATACGAATGAATTAGAATGGATCGTGCGAATGAATTAGAATGGATCGTATGAATGAATTAGAATGGATCGTATGAATGAATTAGAATGGATCGTGCGAATGAATTAGAATGGATCGTATGAATGAAATAGAAGGGATCGTATGAATTAGAATGGATCGTACGAAGGAATTAAAATGGATCGTATGAATGAATTAGATTGGATCGTATTAATGAATTAGAATGGATCGTACGAATGAATTAGAATGGATCGTACGAATGAATTAGAATGGATCGTATGAAATAATTAGAATTGATTGTGCGAATGAATTATAATGGGTCGTACAAAGGAATTAGAATGGATAGTACGAATGAATTAGAATGGATCGTGCGAATGAATTAGAATGGATCGTGCGAATGAATTAGTATGGATCGTACGAATGAATTAGAATGGATCGTACGAATGAATTAGATTGGATCGTATGAATGAATTAGAATGGATCGTACGAATGAATTAGAATAGATCGTACGAAGGAATTAGAATGGATTGTACGAAGGAATTAGAATGGATACATTCATGCGAATGAATCAGAATGAATCATATGAGTGAATTAGAATGGATCGTACGAATGAATTAGAATGGATCGTATGAATGAATTAGAATGGATAAATTCGTGCGAATGAATTAGAATGGATCGTATGAATGAATTAGAATAGATCGTACGAATGAAATAGAATTGATCGTACGAATGAATTAGAATGGATCGTACGAATGAATTAGAATGGATCGTACGAATGAAATAGAATGGATTGTATTAATGAATTAGAATGGATCGTGCGAATGAATTAGAATAGATTGTGCGAATGAATTAGAATGTATCGTACGAATGAATTAGATTGGATCGTATGAATGAATTAGAATGGATCATGTGAATGAATTAGAATGGATCGTACGAATGAATTAGAATGGATCGTACGAATAAAGTAGAATGGATACATTCGTGAAAAAGAATTAGAATGGATTGTATGAATGAATTAGAATGGATCGTGCTAATGAATTAGAATGGATCGTACGAATGAATTAGAATAGATTGTGCGAATGAATTAGAATGGATCGTACGAATGAATTAGAATGGATACATTCGTGCGAATGAATTAGAATGAAGGAATTAGAATGGATCGTGCGAATGAATAAGAATGGATCGTACGAAGGAATTAGAATGGATCGTACGAATGAATTAGAATGGATACATTCGTGCGAATGTATTAGAATGGATCGTACGAATGAATTAGAATGGATTGTGCGTATGAATTAGAATGGATCGTACGAATTAATTAGAATGGATACATTCGTGCGAATGAATTAGAATGGATCGTACGAATGAGTAAGAATGGATCGTACATTCGTGCGAATGAATTAGAATAGATTGTATTAATGAATTAGATTGGATCGTATAAATGAATTAGAATGGATTGTACGAATGAATAAAAATGGATACATTCGTACGAATGAACTAGAATGGATCGTATGATCCATTCTAATTCATTCGTACGACCCATTCTAATTCATTTGTACGATCCATTCTAATTCATTCATACGATCCATTCTAATTCATTTGCACGAATATATCCATTCTAATTCATTCGTACGATCCATTCTAATTCATTCGTACGATCCATTCTTATTCATTCCCATGAATGTATCCATTCTAATTCATACGTACGATCCATTCTAATTCATTCGCACGATCCATTCTAATTCAATCGTACAATCTATTCCCTTCTAATTCATTGGTACGATCCATTCTTACTCATTCGTATGATCCATTCTAATTCATTCGCACGAATGTATCCATTCTAATTCATTCATACGATCCATTCGTGTGAATGAATTAGAATGGATCGTGCGAATGAATTAGAATGGATTGTACGAATGAATTAGAATGGATCGTATGAATGAATTAGAATGGATCGTATGAATGAATTAGAATGGATCGTGTTAATGAATTAGAATGGATCGTACGAATGTATTAGAATGGATACATTCGTGTGAATGAATTAGAATGGATTGTATGAATGAATTAGAATGGATCGTATGAATGAATTAGAATGGATCGTGCGAATGAATTAGAATGGATCATACGAATGAATTAGAATGGATCGTGCGAATGAATTAGAATGGATCGTGCGAATGAATTAGAATGGATTGTGCGAATGAATTAGAAGGGATCGTATGAATTAGAATGGATCGTACGAAGGAATTAGAATGGATCGTATGAATGAATTAGATTGGATCGTATTAATGAATTAGAATGGATCGTACGAATGAATTAGAGTGGATCGTATGAATGAATTAGAATAGATTGTGCGAATGAATTAGAATGGATCGTATGAATGAATTAGATTCGATCATATGAATGAATTAGAATGGATCGTGCGAATGAATTAGAATGGATCGTACGAATGAATTAGAATGGATCGTATGAATGAATTAGAATGGATCGTAAGAATAAAATAGATTGGATCGTATGAATTAGAATGGATCGTACCAATGAAATAGAATGGATCGTACGAATGAATTAGCATGGATCGTGCTAATGAATTAGAATGGAACGTACGAATGAATTAGAATAGATTGTGCGAATGAATTAGAATGGATCGTACGAATGAATTAGAATAGACAAATTCGCGCGAATGAATTAGAATGGAGTGTATGAATGAATTAGATTGGATCGTATAAAAGAATTAAAATGGATCGTACGTATGAATTAGAATGGATACATTCATGGGAATGAATAAGAATGGATCGTACGAATGAATTAGAATGGATCATGCGAATGATTTAGAATGGATATATTCGTGCAAATGAATTAGAATGGATCGTATGAATGAATTAGAATGGATCGTACGAATGAATTAGAATGGATCGTACGAATGAATTAGAATGGATCGTACGATTGAATTAGAATGGATCATACGAATGAGTAAGAATGGATCGTATGAATGAATTAGATTGGATCGTATGAATGAATTAGAATGGGTCGTGCGAATGAATTAGAATGGATCGTATGAATTAATTAGAATGGATCATATGGATGAATTAGAATGGATACATTCATGCAAAAGAATTAGAATGGATTGTATGAATGAATTAGAATGGATCCTGCGAATGAATTAGAATGGATCGTGCGAATGAATTAGAATGGATACATTCGTGTGAATGAATTAGAGTACGATCCATTCTTACTCATTCGTATGATCCATTCTAATTCATTCGTACCAATGTATCCACTCTAATTCATTCGTACGATCCATTCTAATTCATTCGCACGATCCATTCTAATTCATTCGTATGATCCATTCTATTTCATTCGTACGATCCATTCTTACTCATTCGTACGATCCATTCTAATTCATTCGCACGAATGTATCCTTTCTAATTCATTCGTACGATCCATTCTAATTCATTCGCGCGATTCATTCTAATTCATTCATACGATCCATTCTAATTCATTCATACAATCCATTCTAATTCTTTCACACGATCCATTCTAATTCATTCGCACAATCCATTCTAATTCATACGATCCATTCTATTTCATTCATATGGATCCATTCTAATTCATTCGCACGATCCATTCTAATTCATTCGTACAATCCATTCTAATTCCATTGTACGACCCATTATATTTCATTCGTATGATCTATTCTAATTCCTTTGTACGATCCATTCTAATTCATTTATAGGATCCATTCTAATTCATTTGCATGAATATATCCATTCTAATTCATTCGTACGATACATTCTAATTCATTCATCCGATCCATTCTAATTCCTTCATACGATCCATTCTAATTCATTCATACGATCCTTTCTAATTCAATCGTACGATCCATTCTAATTCATTCGCACGATCCATTCTAATTCATTCGTACGATCCATTCTAACTCATTCGTACGATCAATTCTAATTCATTTCCACGAATGTATCCATTATAATTCATTCGTATGATCCATTCTAATTCATTCGTACGATCCATTCTAATTCATTCGTACGATCCATTCTAATTCATTCGTACGTACGATCCATTCTAATTCATTCGTACGATCCATTCTAATTCATTCGTACGATCCATTCTAATGCATACGAATGAATTAGAATGGATCATACGAATGAATTAGAATAGATTGTATGAATGAATTAGAATGGATCGTATGAATGAATTAGAATCGATCGTGCGAATGAATTAGAATGGATCGTACGAATGAATTAGAATGGATCGTATGAATGAATTAGAATGGATCGTACGAAGGAATTAGAATGGATCTTACAAATGAATTAGAATGGATCGTATGAATGAATTAGAGTGGATATCGTAAGAATGAATTAGAATGGATCGTACGAATGAATTAGAATGGATCGTATGAGTGAATTAGAATGGATCGTATGAGTGAATTCAAATGGATCGTACGAATGAATTAGAATGGATCGTGCGAATGAATTAGAATGGATTATACGAATGAATTAGAATGGATTGTATGAATGAATTAGAATGGATCGTGCGAATGAATTAGAATGGATCGTACAAATGAATTAGAATAGATCGTATGATTGAATTAGAATGGATCGTGCGAATGAATTAGAATGGATCGTATGAATGAATTAGAATGGATCGTATGAATGAATTAGAATGGATCGTACGAAGGAATTAGAATGGATCGTACGAATGAATTAGAATGGATACATTCGTGCGAATGAATTAGAATGGATCGTGCACGTGTAAGAATGAATTACAATGGATCGTACGAATGAATTAGAATGGATCGTATGAATGAAATAGAATGGATCGTACGAATGAATTAGAATGGATCGTACGAATGAATTAGAATGGATCGTATGACGTATGAAAGAATTAGAATGGATTGTATGAATAAATTAGAATCGTACGAATGAATTACAATGGATACATTCGTGCGTATGAATTAGAATGGATCGTATGAATGAATTAGATTGGATCGTATTAATGAATTAGAATGGACCATGAGAATGAATTAGAATGGATCGTACGAATGAATTAGAATGGATACATTTGTGCGAATGAATTAGAATGGATCGTATGAATGAATTAGAATGGATCGTATGAGTGAATTCGAATGGTTCGTACGAATGAATTAGAATAGATTGTGTGAATGAGTAAGAATGGATCGTACGAAGGAATTAAATTGGATCGTATGAATGAATTAGAATGGATCATGCGAATGAATTAGAATGGATCGTACGAATGAATTAAAATGGATCATATGAATGAATTAGAATGGATCGTACAAAGGAAATAGAATGGATCATACGAATGAATTAGAATGGATCGTATGAATGAATTAGAAAGGATTGTGCAAATGAATTAGAATGGATCGTATGAATGAATTATAATGGATCGTACTTATGAATTAGAATGGATCGTACGAATGAATTAGAATGGATACATTCGTGTGAATGAATTAGAATGGATCGTATGAATTAATTAGAATGAATTGTGCGAATGAATTAGAATGGATCGTACGAATGAATTAGAATGGATACACGATCTATTCTAATTCATTCATACAATCCATTCTAATTCATTCGTACGATCTATTCTTACTCATTCGTACGATCCATTCTAATTCATTCGCACGAATGTATCCATTCTAATTCATTCGTACGATCCATTTTAATTCCTTCGTACGATCCATTCTAATTCATTCATATGATCCATTCTAATTCATTCGTACGATCCATTCTAATTCATTCGCACGATCCATTCTAATTCATTCATACGATCCAATCTAATTCCTTCGTACGATCCATTCTTACTCATTCGCACAATCTATTCTAATTCATTCGTACGATCCATTCGAATTCACTCATACGATCCATTCTAATTCATTCATACGATCCATTCTAATTCATTCGCACGAATGTATCTATTCTAATTCATTCGTACAATCCATTCTAATTCATTCGCATGATCCATTCTAATTCATTAATACGATCCAATATAATTCATTCATACGATCCATTCTAATTCATTCGCACGAATGTATCCATTCTAATTCATTCGTACGATTCTAATTCATTCATACAATCCATTCTAATTCTTTCAAATGTCATACGATCCATTCTAATTCATTCGTACGATCCATTCTAATTCCTTCGTACAATCCATTTTAATTCATTTGCACGATCCATTCTAATTCATTTATACGATCCAATCTAATTCATTCATATAATCCAATCTAATTCATTCATACGATCCATTCTAATTCATTCGTACGATCCATTCTAATTCATTCGCACGATCCATTCTAATTCATTCATACGATCCATTCTAATTCATTTGTACGATCCATTCTAATTCATTCGCACGATCCATTCTAATTCATTCATACGATCCATTCTAATTCATTCAAACAATTCATTCTAATTCTTTCACACGATCCAATCTAATTCATTCGTATGATCCGTTCTAAATCATTCGCACAATCCATTCTATTTCATTCGTACGATCCATTCTTACTCATTCCACGATCCATTCTAATTCATTCGCACGAATGAATCCATTCTAATTCATTCGTACAATCCATTCTATTTCATTCGTACGATCCATTCCTACTCATTTCGTACGATCCATTCTAATTCTTTCGCACAATCTATTCTAACTCATTCGTATGATCCATTGTAATTCATTCGTATGCGAATGAATTAGAATGGATCGTACGAATGAGTAAGAATGGATCATACGAATGAATTAGAATGGATCGTACGAATGAAATAGAATGGATTCGCACGAATGTATCTATTCTAATTCATTCGTACGATCCATTCTAATTCATTCGTACAATACATTCTAATTCATTCGCACGATCCATTCGAATTCACTCATACGATCCATTCTAATTCATTCATACGATCCATTCTAATTCATTCGCACGAATGTATCCATTCTAATTCATTCATACGATCCATTCTAATTCATTCGCACAATCTATTCTAATTCATTCGTACGATCCATTCTAATTCATTCGCACGATCCATTCTAATTCATTTGCACGATCCATTCTAATTCAATCATTCAATCCATTCTAATTCTTTTGCATGAATGTATCCATTCTAATTCCTTCGTACGATCCATTCTAATTCCTTCGTATGATCCATTCTAATTCCTTTGTACGACCCATTATATTTCATTCGTATGATCCATTCTAATTCCTTTGTACGATCCATTCTAATTCATTCCCATAAATGTATCCATTCTATTCTAATTCATTCGTACGATCCATTCTAATTCATTCGCACGAATGTATCCACTCTAATTCATTCATACGATCCATTCTACTTCCTTCGTACGATCCATTCTATTTCATTCGTATGATCCATTCTATTTCATTCGTATAATCCATTCTAATTCATTCGCACGATCCATTCTAATTCATTCATACGATCCATTCTAATTCATTCGTACGATCCATTCTAATTCATTCGTACGATCCATTCTAATTCATTCGCACGATCCATTCTAATTCATTCATACGATCCATTCTTACTCATTCGTACGATCCATTCTAATTCATTCGCACGATCCATTCTAATTCATTCGTACGATCTATTCTACTTCATTCGTACGATCTATTCTTACTCATTCGTACGATGCATTCTAATTCATTCGCACGAATGTATCCATTCTAATTCATTCGTACAATCCATTCTAATTCCTTCGTACGATCCATTCTAATTCCTTCATACGATCCATTCTAATTCCTTTGTACGACCCATTATATTTCATTCGTATGATCCATTATAATTCCTTTGTACGATCTATTCTAATTCATTCCCATGAATGTATCCATTCTAATTCATTCGCACGAATGTATCCATTCTAATTCATTCGTACGATCCATTCTAATTCATTCATACGATCCATTCTAATTCATTTGCACGAATATATCCATTCTAATTCATTCGTATGATCCATTCTATTTCATTCGCACAATGTATTCTAATTCATTCGTACGTTTCATTCTAATTCCTTCGTACGATCCATTCTAATTCATTCATACGATCCATTCTAATTCATTCGCACGAATGCATCCATATGAATGAATTAGAATAGATTGTGCGAATGAATTAGAATGGATCGTATGAAAGAATTAGAATGGATCGTATGAATGAATTAGAATGGATCGTGCGAATGAATTAGAATGGATCGTACGAATGAGTAAGAATGGATCGTACGAATGTATTCGTGCGTGTGAAAGAATTAGAATGGATTGTATGAATGAATTAGAATGGATCGTATGAATGAATTAGAATAGATTGTGCGAATGAATTAGAATGGATCGTACGAATGAATTAGAATGGATACATTCAGGCGAATGAATTAGAATGGATCGTACGAATGAATTCGAATGGATCGTACGAATGAATTCGATTGGATTGTACAAACGAATTAGAATGGATCGTACGAATGAATTAGAATGGATCGTGTGAAAGAATTAGAATGGATTGTATGAATGAATTAGAATGGATCATATGAATGAATTAGAGTGGATACATTCGTGTGAATGAATTAGAATGGATCGTGCGAATGAAATAGAATGGATCTTACGAATGAATTAGAATGGATCGTACGAGTGAATTAGAATAGATTGTGCGACGAATGTATCCATTTTAATTCATTCGTACGATCCATTTTAATTCCTTCGTACGATCCATTCTAATTCCTTCGTATGATCCATTCTAATTCATTCGTACGATCCATTCTAATTCATTCGTACGATCCATTCTAATTCATTCACACAATCTATTCTAATTCATTAGCACGATCCATTCTAATTCATTCATACGATCCATTCTAATTCATTCGTACAACGCACGATCCATTCTAATTCATTCATACGATCCAATCTAATTCATTCGTACAATCCATTCTATTTCATTCGTACGATCCATTCTTACTCATTCGTATGATCCATTCTAATTCATTCGCACGAATGTATCCATTCTAATTCATTCGTATGGATACATTCGTGCGAATGAATTAGAATGGATCGTATGAATGAATTAGAATAGATTGTGCGAATGAATTAGAATGGATCGTATGAATGAATTAGAGTGGATACATTCGTGCGAATGAATTAGAATGGATCGTACGAATGAATTAGAATGGATCGTACGAATAAAATAGAATGGATTGTACGAATGAATTAGAATGGATCGTACGAATGAATTAGAATGGATCGTGTGAAAGAATTAGAATGGATTGTATGAATGAATTAGAATGGATCGTATGAATGAATTAGAATGGATACATTCGTGCGAATGAATTAGAATGGATCGTGCGAATGAAATAGAATGGATCATACGAATTAATTAGAATGGATCGTACGAAAGAATTAGAATAGATTGTGCGACGAATGTATCCATTCTAATTCATTCGTATGATCCATTCTAATTCATTCATACGATCCATTCTAATTCCTTCGTACGATCCATTCTAATTCATTCGTACGATCCATTTTAATTCATTAGCATGGATCGTGCTAATGAATTAGAATGGAACGTACGAGTGAATTAGAATGGATTGTAGAATGGATCGTACGAATGAATTTGAATGGATTTTACAAATGAATTAGAATGGATCGTACGAATGAAATAGAATGGATTGTACGAATGAATTAGAATGGATCGTACAAATGAATTAGAATGGATACATTCGTGCAAAAGAATTAGAATGGATTGTATGAATGAATTAGAATGGATTGTGCAAATGAATTAGAATGGATCGTGCGAATGAATTAGAGTGGATCTTACGAATGAATTAGAATAGATCGTGCGAATGAATTAGAATGGATCGTACGAATGAATTAGAATGGATCGTACTAATGAATTAGAATGGATACATTCATACAAATGAATTGGAATGGATCGTACGGAATGGATCGTACGAATGAATTAGAATGGATTGTACGAATGCATCCATTCTATTTCATTCGTACGAATGTATCCATTCTATTTCATTCGTACGATCCATTCTAATTCCTTCGTACGATCCATTCTAATTCATTAGCACGATCCATTCTAATTCATTCGCACGAATGTATCCATTCTAATTCATTCGTACGATCCGTTCTAATTCCTTCGTACGATCCATTCTAATTCTTTCATACGATCCATTCTAATTCCTTCGTACGATCCATTCTATTTCATTCGTACGATCCATTCTTACTCAATCGTGCAATCCATTCTAATTCATTCGCACGAATGTATCCATTCTGAATTAGAATGGATCGTACGAATGCGTAAGAAAGGATCGTACGAATGAAATAGAATGGATTGTACGAATGAATTAGAATTGATTGTGCGAATGAATTAGAATGGATCGTACGAATGATTAGAGTGGATAAATTCGTGCGAATGAATTAGAATGATACATTCGTGCGAATGAATTAGAATGGATCGTATGAATGAATTAGAATGGATCATGCGAATGAATTAGAATGGATACACGATCCATTCTAATTCATTCATACGATCCATTTTAATTCATTCGTTCGGCGAATGAATTAGAATGGATCGTGCGAATGAATTAGAATAGATTGTGCGAATGAATTAGAATGGATCGTATGAATGAATTAGATTGGATCGTATGAATGAATTAGATTGGATCGTGCGAATGAATTAGAATGGATCGTGCGAATGAATTAGAATGGATCGTACGAATGAATTATAATGGATCGTATGAATAAATTAGAATGGATCGTACGAATGAATTAGAATGGATCGTACGAATGAATTAGAATAGATTGTGCGAATGAATTAGAATGGATCGTATGAATGAATTAGATTGGATCGTATGAATGAATTAGAATGGATCGTGCAAATGAATTAGAATGGATTATACGAATGAATTAGAATCGATCGTACGAATGAATTAGAATGGATATATTCGTGCGAATGAATTAGAATGGATTGTACGAATGAATTAGAATGGATCGTATGAATGAATTAGAATGGATCGTGCGAATGAATTAGAATGGATCGTATGAATGAATTAGAATGGATCGTATGAATGAATTAGAATGGATCGTGCGAATGAATTAGAATGGATCGTACGAATAAATTAGAATGGATCGTATGAATGAATTAGAATGGATCGTGCGAATGAATTAGAATGGATCGTATGAATTAGAATGGATCATACGAAGGAATTAGAATGGATCGTACGAATGAATTAGAATGGATCATACGAATGAAATAGAATAGATCGTACGAAGGAATTAGAATGGATCGTACGAAGGAATTAGAATGGATCGTACGAATGAATTAGATTGGATCGTACGAATGAATTAGAATGGATCGTACGAATGAATTAGAATGGATCGTATGATTGAATTAGAATAGATCGTATGAATGAATTAGAATGGATCATACGAATGAATTAGAATGGATCGTGCGAATGAATTAGAATAGATCGTACGAAGGAATTAGAATGGATCGTACAAATGAATTAGAATGGATCGTACGAATGAAATAGAATGGACCGTACGAATGAATTAGAATGGATCGTACGAATGAATTAGAATGGATACATTCGTGCAAATGAATTAGAATGGATCGTACGAATGAATTATAATGGATCGTACAAATGAATTAGAATGGATCGTATAAATGAAATAGAATGTATCGTACGAATGAATTAGAATGGATCATACGAATGAATTAGAATGGATCGTACGAATGAATTAGAATAGATTGTGCGATTGAATTAGAATGGAACGTACGAATGAATTAGAATAGATTGTACGAATGAATTAGAATGGATAAATTCGTGCGAATGAATTAGAATGGATTGTATGAATGAATTAGATTGGATCGTATAAATGAATTAGAATGGATCGTATGTATGAAGTAGAATGGATACATTCATGGGAATGAATAAGAATAGATCGTACGAAGGAATTAGAATGGATCATACGAATGAAATAGAATGGATCAATTCTAATTCATTCTAATTCATTCGTACGATCCATTCTAATTCCTTCGTACGAATTAGAATGGATCATACGAAGGAATTAGAATGGATTGTACGAATGAATTATAATGGATACATTCGTGCGAATGAATTAGAATGGATCGTATGAATGAATTAGAACGCACGAATGTATCCATTCTAATTCATTCGTACGATCCATTCTAATTCATTCGCAAGATCCATTCTAATTCATTCGCACAATCTATTGTAATTCATTCATACGATCCATTCTAATTCATTCGCACGAATGTATCCATTCTAATTCATTCGTACGATCCATTATTATTCCTTCGTACGAATGTATCTACTCTAATTCATTCGTACGGTCCATTCTAATTCATTCGCACGATCCTTTCTAATTCATTCGTACGATCCATTCTAATTCATTCGCACGATCCATTCTAATTCATTCGTCGTACGAAGGAATGGATTGTACGAATGAATTAGATTGGATCGTATGAATGAATTAGAATGGATCGTGCGAATGAATTAGAATGGATTGTACGAAAGAATTAGAATGGATTGTATGAATGAATTAGAATGGATCGTACGAATGAATTTGAATGGATACATTCGTGCGAATGAATTAGAATGGATCGTATGAATGAATTAGATTGCATCGTATGAATGAATTAGAATGGATCATGCGAATGAATTAGATTGGATCGTATGAATGAATTAGATTGGATCGTACGAATGAAATAGAATGGATCGTACGAAAGAATTAGAATGGAAAAATTTGTGCGAATGAATTAGAATGGATTGTATGAATGAATTAAATTGGATCGTATAAATGAATTAGAATGGATCGTACGTATGAATTAGAATGGATACATTCATGGGAATGAATAAGAATGGATCGTACGAATGAATTAGAATAGATCGTATGAATGAATTAGAATGGATCGTACGAATGAATTAGAAAGGATCGTACAAATGAAATAGAATGGATCGTACGTATGAATTAGAATGGATCGTGCGAATGAATTAGAATGGATCGTATGACTGAATTAGAATGGATCGTACGAATGAAATAGAATGGATCGTGCGAATGAATTAGAATGGATCGTGCGAATGAATTAGAATGGATCTGGATACATTCGTGCGAATGAATTAGAATGGATCGTACGAATGAATTAGAATGGATCGTACAAGTACGAATGAGTAAGAATGGATCGTACGAATGAAATAGAATGGATTGTATGAATGAATTAGAATGGATCGTACGAATGAATTAGAATGGATCGTGTGAAAGAATTAGAATGGATTATATGAATAAATTAGAATGGATCGTCTGAATGAATTAGAATGGATCGTGCGAATGAATTAGAATGGATTGTACGAATGAAGTAGAATAGATTGTGTGAATGAATTAGAATGGATCGTACGAATGAATTAGAATGGATACATTCGTGCGAATGAATTAGAATGAAGGAATTAGAATAGATCTTGCGAATGAATAAGAATGGATCGTACGAAGGAATTAGAATGGATCGTACGAATGAATTAGAATGGATACATTAGTGCGAATGAATTAGAAAGGGTCGTACGAATCAATTAGAATGGATAGTATGAATGTATCCATTCTAATTCATTTGTACGATCCATTCTAATTCCTTCGTACGATCCATTCTAATTCCTTCGTACGATCCATTCTAATTCATTCGTACGTTAGAATGGATCGTATGAATGAATTAGAATGGATCGTACGAATGAATTAGAATAGATCGTACGAATGAATTAGAATGGATCGTACAAATGAATTAGAATAGATTGTGAGAATGAATTAGAATGGATCGTATGAATGAATTACATTGGATCATATGAATGAATTAGAATGGATCGTGCGAATGAATTAGAATGGATCGTACGAATGAATTAGAATGGATCGTATGAATGAATTAGAATGGATCGTACGAATGAATTAGAATGGATCGTACGAATGAATTAGAATGGATAAATTCATGCGTACGAATGTATCCACTCTAATTCATTCATACGTTCCATTCTAATTCGTTCGTACGATCCATTCTAATACCTTCGTACGATCCATTCTAATTCATTCATACAATCCATTCTAATTCATTCGCACGATCCATTCTAATTCATTCGCACGATCCATTCTAATTTATTCGCACGATCCATTCTAATTCATTCGTACGATCCATTCTAATTCATTCGCACGATCCATTCGAATTCATTCGCACAATCCATTTTAATTCATTCGCAGGAATGTATCCATTCTAATTCATTCGTACGATCCATTCTAATTCATTTGCACGATCCATTCTAATTCATTTGCACGATCCATTCTAATTCATTCATACAGTCCATTCTAATTCTTTTGCACGAATGTATCCTTTCTAATTCATTCATACGATCCATTCTAATTCATTCGTACGATCTATTCTAATTCATTCGCACGATCCATTCTAATTCATTAATACGATCCAATCTAATTCATTCATACGATCCATTCTAATTCATTCGCACGAATGTATCCATTCTAATTCATTCGTACATGTATAAATGAATTAGAATGGATCGTGCAAATGCATTAGAATGGATCGTACGAATGAATTAGAATGGATCGTACAAAATTTGAATGGATCGTGCTAATGAATTAGAATGGATCGTACGAATGAATTAGAATAGATTGTGCGAATGAATTAGAATGGATCGTACGAATGAATTAGAATGGATACATTCGTGCGAATGAATTAGAATGGATCGTATGAATGAATTAGATTGGATCGTATTAATGAATTAGAATGGATCGTGCGAATGAATTAGAATGTATCGTACGAATGAATTAGAATGGATATATTCGTGCGAATGAATTAGAATGGATCATACGATTGAGTAAGAATGGACCATACGAATGAAATAGAATAGATCGTACGAATGAATTTGAATGGATCGTGCTAATGAATTAGAATGGATCGTACGAATTATGAATAAATTAGAATGAATTTGAATGGATTGTATGAATGAATTAGAATGGATCGTATGAATGAATTAGAATGCATTCTAATTTATTCATACGATCTATTCTAATTCATTTGCACGAATGTATCCATTCTAATTCATTCGTACGATCCATTCTAATTCATTCGTACGATCCATTCTAATTCATTCGTACGATCTATTCTTACCCATTCGTATAATCCATTCTAATTCATTCGCAAGAATGTATCCACTCTAATTCATTCGTACGATCCATTCTAATTCATTCGTACGATCCATTCTAATTCATTCATACGATCCATTCTAATTCATTCATACAATCCATTCTAATTCTTTCACACGATCCATTCGAATTCACTCATATGATCCATTCTAATTCATTCGTACGATCCATTCTAATTCATTCGTACGATCCATTCTAATTCATTCATATGATCCATTGTAATTCATTCGTACGATCCATTCTAATTCATTCGCACAATCTATTCTAATTCATTCGTACGATCCATTCTAATTCATTCGTACGATCCATTCCGTACGATCTATTCTATTTCATTCGTACGATCCATTCTTACTCAATCGTATGATCCATTCTAATTCATTCGAACGAATGTATCCATTCTAATTCGATCCATTCTAATTCATTCGCACGATACATTCTAATTCATTCGCACGAATGTATCCATTCTAATTCATTCGTACAATCCTTTTGAAGGAAATATAATGGATCGTACGAATGAATTAGAATGGATATATTCGTACAATCCATTCTAATTCATTCGTATGATCCATTCTAACTCATTCGCACGATCCATTCTAATTCATTCGCACGAATGAATCCATTCTAATTCATTCGTACAATCCATTCTATTTCATCATACGATCCATTCTTACTCATTCGTACGATCCATTCTAATTCATTTGCACGAATGTATCCATTCTAATTCATTCGTATGATCCAATCTAATTCATTCATACGATCCATTCTAATTCATTCGCACAATCTATTCTAATTCATTCGTATGATCCATTCTAATTCCTTCGTACGATCCATTCTAATTCATTCGCACGATCCATTCTAATTCATTCATACGATCCATTCTAATTCATTCATACAATCCATTCTAATTCTTTCACACGATCCATTCTAATTCAATCTTACGTTCCATTCTAATTCATTCGTACGATCCATTCTAATTCATTCGTACGATCCATTCTAATTCATACGATCCATTCTATTTCATTCATACGATCCATTCTAATTCATTAGCACATACGATCCATTCTAATTCATTCGTAGAATCCATTCTAATTCATTCACACGATCCATTCGAATTCACTCATACGATCCATTCTAATTCATTCATACGATCCATTCTAATTCATTCATACGATCCATTCTAATTCATTCGTACAATCCATTCTATTTCATTCGTACGATCTATTCTTACTCATTCGTATGATCCATTCTAATTCATTCGCACGAATGTATCTATTCTAATTCATTCGTACGATCCATTCTAATTCATTCGTACGATCCATTCTAATTCATTCGCACAATCCATTCTAATTCATTCGCACGAATGTATCCATTCTAATTCCTTCATACGATCCATTCTAATTTATTCGTACGATCTATTCTAATTCATTCATACAATCCATTCTAATTCATTCGTGCGATCTATTCTAATTCATTCGTACGATCCATTCGAATTCATTCGTACGAATGTATCCACTCTAATTCTTTCATACGATCCATTCTAATTCATTCGTACGGTCTATTCTAATTTATTCGCACGATCCATTCTAATTCATTCATACGATCCAATCTAATTCATTCATACGATCCATTCTAATTCATTCATATGATCCATTCTAATTCCTTCGTACGATCCATTCTATTTCATTCGTACGATCCATTCTTACTCAATCGTATGATCCATTCTAATTTATTCGCACGAATGTATCCATTGTAATTCATTCGTACAATCCATTCTAATTCATTCGTACAATCCATTCTAATTCATTTGCACGATCCATTCGAATTCACTCATACGATCCATTTTAATTCATTCATACGATCCATTCTAATTCATTCGCACTAATGTATCCATTCTAATTCATTCCTACGATCCATTCTAATTCATTCGCACAATCTATTCTAATTCATTCGTACGATCCATTCTAATTCATTCGCACGATCCATTCTAATTCATTCATACGATCCATTCTAATTCCGATCCATTCTAATTCATTCGTACAATCTATTCTAATTCATTCGTACGATCCATTCTAATTCACTAGCACGATCGTACGAATTAATTAGAATGGATCGTACGAATGAAATATAATGGATCATACGAATGAAATAGAATAGATCGTACGATCCATTCTAATTCATTCGAACGATCCATTCTAATTCATTCGTATGATCCATTCTAATTCATTCGCACGAATGTATCCATTCTACTTCATTCGTACGATCCATTCTAATTCATTCGTACAATCCATTCTATTTCATTCGTACGATCCATTCTTACTCATTCGTATGATCCATTCTAATTCATTCGCACGAATGTATCCATTCTAATTCATTCGTACGATCCATTCTAATTCATTCGTACGATCCATTCTAATTCATTCGCACGATCCATTCTAATTCATTCGCATGAATGTATCCATTCTAATTCCTTCGTACGATCCATTCTAATTCATTCCTACGATCTATTCTAATACATTCATACAATCCATTCTAATTAATTCGTTGTACGAAGGAATTAGAATGGATACATTCATGCGAATGAATTAGAATGGATCGTGCGAATGAATTAGAAGGGATCGTACGAATGAATTAGAATGGATACATTCGTGCGAATGAATTAGAATGTATCGTACGAATGAGTAAGAATGGATCGTACGAATGAAATAGAATGGATTGTACGAATGAATTAGAATAGATCGTACAAATGAATTAGAATGGTTACAAAATTAGAATTGATCGTACGAAGGAATTAGAATAGATTGTGCGAATGAATTAGAATGGATCGTATGAAGGAATTATAATGGATCGTACGAATGAATTAAAATGGATACATTCGTGCGAATGAATTAGAATGGAACGCACGAATTAATTAGAATAGATTGTGCGAATAAATTAGAATGGATCGTGCTAATGAATTAGAATTGATCGTACGAATGAATTAGAATAGATTGTGCGAATGAATTAGAATGGATCGTACGAATGAATTAGAATAGATTGTGCGAATGAATTAGAATGTATCGTACGAATGAATTAGAATGGATCATAATAATGGATCGTACGAATGAAATAGAATGGATCATACGATTGAATTAGCATGGATCGTGCTAATGAATTAGAATAGAACGTACGAATGAATTAGAATAGATTGTGCGAATGAATTAGAATGGATCGTACGAATGAATTAGAATGGATAAATTCGTGAGAATGAATTAGAATGGATTGTATGAATAAATTAGATTGGATCGTATAAATGAATTAGAATGGATCGTACATATGAATTAGAATGGATACATTCATGGGAATGAATAAGAATGGATTGTACGAAGGAATTAGAATGGATCATACGAATGAAATAGAATGGATCGTACGAAGGAATTAGACTGGATCGTACGAAGGAATTAGAATGGATCGTACGAATGAATTAGAATGGATATATTCGTGTAAATGAATTAGAATGGATCGTATGAATTAGAATGGATACATTCGTGCGAATGAATTATAATGGATCGTATGAATGAATTAGATTGGATCGTGCGAATGAATTAGAATGGATCGTGCGAATGAATTAGAATGGATCGTACGAATGAATTAGAATGGATCGTATGAATTAGAATGGATCGTACGAATGAATTAGAATGGATCATACGAATGAATTAGAATGGATCGTATGAAGGAATTAGAATGGATCGTACGAAGGAATTAGAATGCGTGCGAATGAATTAGAATGGATTGTACGAATGAATTAGAATAGATTGTGCGAATGAATTCGAATGGATCGTACGAATGAATTAGAATGAATACATTCGTGCGAATGAATTAGAATGGATCGTATGAATGAATTAGAATGGATCGTACTGAATGAATTAGAATGGATCGTACGATTCATTCTAATTCATTCGCACGAATGTATCTATTCTAATTCATTCGTACGATCCAATCTAATTCATTCGTATGATCCATTCTAATTCATTCGTATGATCCATTCTATTTCATTCGTACAATCCATTCTTACTCATTCGTATGATCCATTCTAATCCATTCGCACGAATATGTCCATTCTAATTCATTCGTACGATCCATTCTAATTCATTCGCACAATCTATTCTAATTCATTCGCACGAATGTATCAATTCTAATTCATTCATACGATCCATTCTAATTCATTCGCACAATCCATTCTAATTCATTCGTTCGAATGAATCCATTCTAATTCATTCGTACAATCCATTCTATTTCATTCGTACGATCCATTCTTACTCATTCGTACGCGATCCATTCTAATTCCTTCGTACGATCCATTCTATTTCATTCGTACGATCCATTCAAATTCCTTCGTACAATCCATTCTAATTCATACGATCCATTCTATTTCATTCATACGATCCAATCTAATTCATTCATACGATCCATTCTAATTCATTCGCACGATCCATTCTAATTCATTCGTACAATCCATTCTAATTCATTCGTACGATCCATTCTAATTCATTCGCACGAATGTATTCATTCTAATTCATTCCAACGAATATATTCATTCTAATTCATTTGCACAATCCATTCTAATTCATTCGCACGATCCATTCTAATTCATTTGCACGATCCATTCTAATTCATTCCGTACGATCCATTCTAATTCATTAGCACGAAAAAACACGATCCACTCTAATTCATTCGTACGATCCATTCTAATTCATTCATACGATCCATTCTAATTTATTCGTATGATCGTGCGACTGAATAGAATGGATCGTACGAATGAATTAGAATGGATCGTATGAATGAATTAGATTGGATCGTATGAATGAATTAGAATGGATCGTGCGAATGAATTAGAATGGATCATACGAATGAATTAGAATGGATACATTCGTGCGAATGAATTAGAATGGATCGTACGAATGAGTAAGAATGGATCGTACGAATGAATTAGAATGGATCGTACGAATGAATTAGAATGGATCGTACGAATGAATTAGAATGGATCGTGTGAAAGAATTAGAATGGATTGTATGAATGAATTAGAATAGATCGTATGAATGAATTAGAATGGATCGTAGGTATGAATTAGAATGGATTCATTCGTGCAAATGAATTAGAAAAGATCGTGTGAATGAATTAGAATGGATCGTACGAATGAATTAGAATGGATTGTACGAATGAATTAGAATGGATCGTACGAATGAATTAGAATGGATACATTCGTGCGAATGAATTGGAATGGATCTTACGAATGAGTAAGAATGGATCGTACGAATGAAATAGAATGGATTGTACGAATGAATTAGAATGGATCGTACGAATGAATTAGAATATTCATTTGTACGATCCATTCTAATTCATTCATACAATCCATTCTAATTCTTTCACACGATCCATTCTAATTCATTAGTACGATCCATTCTAATTCATTCGCATGATCCATTCTAATTCATTCATACAATCCATTCTATTTCATTCGTACGATCCATTCTTACTCATTCGTACGATCCATTCTAATTCATTCGCACGAATGTATCCATTCTAATTCATTCGTATGACGCATGATCCATTCTAATTCATTCATACGATCCAATCTAATTAATTCATATGATCCATTGGTCGTACAAAGGAATTAGAATGGATCGTACGAAGGAATTAGATTGGATCGTACGAAGGAATTAGAATGGATCGTACGATGGAATTAGAATGGATCGTACGAATGAATTAGAATGGATCATACGAATGAGTAAGAATGGATCGTACGAATGAAATAGAATGGATCGTATGAATGAATTAGAATGGATCGTGCGAATGAATTAGAATGGATCGTACGAATGAATTAGAATAGATTGTGCGAATGAATTAGAATGGATCATACGAATGAATTAGAATGGATCGTACGAATCAATTAGATTGGATACATTCGTGCGAATGAATTAGAATGGATCATACGAATGAGTAAGAATGGATCATACGAATGAAATAGAATGGATCGTACGAATGAATTAGAATGGATCGTGCAAATGAATTAGAATGGATCGTACGAATGAATTAGAATAGATCGTACGAATGAATTAGAATAGATCGTACGAATGAATTAGAATGAATCGTATGAATGAATTAGAATGGATCGTGCGAATGAATTAGAATGGATCGTACGAATGAATTAGCATGGATCGTGCTAATGAATTAGAATGGAACGTACGAATGAATTAGAATGGATCGTACGAATGAATTAGAATGGATCGTATGAATGACTTAGAATGGATCATGCGAATGAATTAGAATGGATCGTATGAATGAAATAGAATGGATCGTATGAATTAGAATGGATCGTACGAAGGAATTAGAATGGATTGTATGAATGAATTGGATTGGATCGTATTAATGAATTAGAATGGATCGTACGAATGAATTAGAATGGATCGTACGAATGAATTAGAATGGATCGTATGAATTAGAATGGATCGTAAGAAGGAATTAGAATGGATCGTATGAATAAATTAGATTGGATCGTATTAATGAATTAGAATGGATCGTATGAATGAATTAGATTGGATCGTATGAATGAATTAGAATGGATCGTGCGAATGAATTAGAATGGAACGTACGAATGAAATAGAATGGATTGCACGAATGAATTAGAATGGATCATACGAATGAATTAGAATGGATACATTCGTGCAAAAGAATTAGAATGGATTGTATGAATGAATTAGAATGGATCGTGCAAATGAATTAGAATGGATCGTGCAAATGAATTAGAATAAATTGTGCGAATGAATTAGAATGGATCGTAAGAATGAATTAGAATTGATACATTCGTGCGAATGAATTAGAATGGATCGTACGAATGAATTAGAATGGATCGTACGAATGAAATAGAATGGATCGTACGAATGAATTAGAATGGATCGTGCTAATGAATTAGAATAGATTGTGCGAATAAATTAAAATGGATCGTACAAATGAATTAGATTGGATCGTATGAATGAATTAGAAAGAATCGTGAGAATGAATTAGAATGGATCGTACGAATGAATTAGAATGGATACATTCGTGCAAATGAATTAGAATAGATCGTACGAATGAATTAGAATGCACTCTAATTCATTCATACGATCCATTCTAATTAGAATGTATCATACGATTGAGTAAGAATGGATCGTAGAGTTAGATTGGATCGTATGAATGAAATAGAATGGATCGTATGAATTAGAATGGATCGTACGAGGGAATTAGAATGGATCTTACGAATGAAATAGAATGGATCGTATGAATGAATTAGAATGGATACATTCGTGAGAATGAATTAGAATAGATTGTGCGACATACAATCCATTCAAATTCATTCGTACGATCTATTCTAATTCATTCGTACAATCCATTCTAATTCATGCATACAGTCCATTCTAATTCTTTCGCGCGATCCTTTCTAATTCATTCGTACAATCCATTCTAATTGATCGTACGAAGGAATTAGAATGGATGGGATACATTCGTGCGAATGAATTAGAATGGATCGTGCGAATGAATTAGAATGGATCGTACGAATTAATTAGAATAGATCGTACGAAGGAATTAGAATGGATCGGATACATTCGTACGAATGAATTAGAATGGATCATACGAATGAATTAGAATGGATCGTACGAATTAATTAGAATGGATCGTACGAATGAACTAGAATGGATTCATTCGTGCGAATGAATTAGAATGGATCGTGCGAATGAATTAGAATGGATTGTACGAATGAATTAGAATGGATCGTACGAATGAATTAGAATGGATACATTTGTGCGAATGAATTAGAATGGATCGTACGAATGAGTAAGAATGGATCGTTCGAATGATATAGAATGGATCGTATGAATGAATTAGAATAGATCCATTCTAATTCATTCATACGATCCATTCTAATTCATTCATACGATCCATTCTAATTCATTCCTACGATCCATTCTAATTCATTCGCATGATCCATTCTAATTCATTCGCACGATCCATTCTAATTCATTCGCACGATCCATTCTAATTCATTCGTACAATCCATTCCCTTCTAATTCATTCGTATGATCCATTCTTACTCATTCGTATGATCCATTCTAATTCATTCGCACGAATGTATCCATTCTAATTCATTCATACAATCCATTCGTGTGAATGAATTAGAATGGATCGTGCGAATGAATTAGAATGGATCGTACGAATGAATTAGAATGGATACATTCGTGCGAATGAATTAGAATGGATCGTATGAATGAATTACAATGGAACGTACGAATGAATTAGAATGGATCGTGCGAATGAATTAGAATGGATCGTACGAATGAATTAGAATAGATTGTGCGAATGAATTAGAATGGATCGTACGAATGAGTAAGAATGGATCATACGAATGAAATAGAATGGATCGTACGAATGAAATAGAATGGATCGTACGAATGAATTAGAATGGATCGTGCAAATGAATTAGAATGGATCGTACGAATGAATTAGAATAGATTGTGCGAATGAATTAGAATGGATTGTACGAATGAATTAGAATGGATCGTACAAATGAATTAGAATGGATCGTATGAATGAATTAGAATGGATCGTGCGAATGAATTAGAATGGATCGTACGAATGAATTAGCATGGATCGTGCTAATGAATTAGAATGGAACGTACGAATGAATTAGAATGGATCGTACGAATGAATTAGAATGGATCGTATGAATGAATTAGAATGGATCATGCGAATGAATTAGAATGGATCGTATGAATGAAATAGAATGGATCGTATGAATTAGAATAGATCGTACGAAGGAATTAGAATGGATTGTATGAATGAATTGGATTGGATCGTATTAATGAATTAAAATGGATCGTACGAATGAATTAGAATGGATCGTATGAATTAGAATGGATCGTACGAAGGAATTAGAATGGATCGTATGAATAAACTAGATTGGATCGTATTAATGAATTAGAATGGATCGTATGAATGAATTAGATTGGATCGTATGAATGAATTAGAATGGATCATGCGAATGAATTAGAATGGAAAGTACGAATGAAATAGAATGGATTGTATTAATGAATTAGAATGGATCGCACGAATGAATTAGAATGGATGCATTCGTGCAAAAGAATTAGAATGGATTGTATGAATGAATTAGAATGGATCGTGCAAATGAATTAGAATGAATCGTGCGAATGAATTAGAATTGATCGTACGAATGAATTAGAATAGATTGTGCGAATGAATTAGAATGGATCGTACGAATGAATTAGAATGGATACATTCGTGCAAATGAATTAGAATGGATCGTGTGAATGAATTAGAATGGATCGTACGAATGAATTAGAATAGATACATTCGTGCGAATGAATTAGAATGGATCATACGAATGAATTAGAATGGATCGTACGAATGAAATAGAATGGATCGTACGAATGAATTAGAATGGATCGTGCTAATGAATTAGAATAAATTGTGCGAATGAATTAGAATGGATCGTACGAATGAATTAGATTGGATCGTATAAATGAAATAGAATGGATCGTGCGAATGAATTAGAATGGATCGTACGAATGAATTAGAATGGATACATTCGTGCAAATGAATTAGAATAGATCGTACCAATGAATTAGAATGCATTCTAATTCATTCATACGATCCATTGTAATTAGAATGGATCATTCGATTGACTAAGAAGGGATCGTAGAGTAAGATTGCATCGTATGAATGAAATAGAATGGATCGTATGAATTAGAATGGATCGTACGAGGGAATTAGAATGGATCGTATGAATGAATTAGAATGGATCGTATGAATGAATTAGAATGGATACATTCATGCGAATGAATTAGAATAGATTGTGCGACATACAATCCATTCAAATTCATTCGTACGATCTATTCTAATTAATTCGTACGATCCATTCTAATTCATTCATACAATCCATTCTAATTCTTTCGCACGATCCTTTCTAATTCATTCGTAAGATCCATTCTAATTGATCGTACGAAGGAATTAGAATGGATGGGATACATTCGTGTGAATGAATTAGAATGGATCGTGCGAATGAATTAGAATGGATCGTACGAATGAATTAGAATAGATCGTACGAAGGAATTAGAATGGATCGGATACATTCGTATGAATGAATTAGAATGGATCGTACGAATGAATTAGAATGGATCGTACGGATGAATTAGAATGGATTCATTCGTGTGAATGAATTAGAATGGATCGTGCGAATGAATTAGAATGGATCGTACAAATGAATTAGAATGGATCATACGAATGAATTAGAATGGATCGTACGAATGAATTAGAATGGATACATTCGTGCGAATGAATTAGAATGGATCGTACGAATGAGTCAGAATGGATCGTACGAATGAAATAGAATGGATTATACGAAGGAATTAAAATGGATCATACGAATGAAATAGAATGGATCGTACAAAGGAATTAGAATGGATCGTACGGTACGAAGGAATTAGAATGGATCGTACGAATGAATTAGAATGGATACATTCGTGCGAATGAATTAGAATGGATCGTATGAATGAATTAGAATGGATACATTCGTGCGAATGAATTAGAATGGATACATTCGTGCGAAAGAATTAGAATAGATCGTATGAATGAATTAGAATGGATCGTATGAATGAATTAGAATGGATCGTGCGAATGAATTAGAATGGATCGTACGAATGAATTAGAGTGGATACATTCGTATGAATGAATTAGAATGGATCATACGAATGAATCGTACGAATGAATTAGAATGGATCGTATGAATGAATTAGAATGGATTGTATGAATGTATCCATTCTAATTCATTCATACGATCTATTTAATTCCTTCGTACAATCCATTCTAATTCCTTTGTACGACCCATTATATTTCATTCGTATGATCCATTCTAATTTCTTTGTACGATCCATTCTAATTCATTCATATGATCCATTCTAATTCATTCGCACGATCCATTCTAATTCATTCATACGATCCAATCTAATTCATTCATACGATTCATTCTAATTCATTCGTACGATCCATTCTAATTCATTCGCACGATCCATTCTAATTCATTCATACGATCCAATCTAATTCATTCATACGATCCATTCTAATTCATTCGTATGTATCCATTCTAATTCGTTCATACGAGCCATTCTAATTCATTCGTACGATCCATTCTAATTCATTCGCACGATCCATTCTAATTCATTAATACGATCCATTCTAATTCATTCGAACGACGCACGATCCATTCTATTCTAATTCATTTGTACGATCCATTCTAATTCATTCGCACAATCTTAATTCATTCGTACGATCAATTCTAATTCATTCACACAATCTATTCTAATTCATTCATACGATCCATTCTAATTCATTCGTACGATCTATTCTAATTCATTCGTACGATCCATTCTAATTCATTCGCACGAATATATCCATTCTAATTCATTCATACAATCTATTCTAATTCATTCGTACGATCCATTCTAATTCATTCGTACAATCCATTCTATTTCATTCATACGATCCATTCTTACTCATTCGTATAATCCATTCTAATTCATTCGCACGATCCATTCTAATTCATTAGCACGATCCATTCTAATTCATTCGTACGATCCATTCTAATTCATTCGTACGATCCATTCTAATTCATTAGCATGATCCATTCTAATTCATTCGTACGATCCATTCTATTTTATTCATACGATCCATTTCTAATTCATTCATACGATCCATTCTAATTCATTCGTACGATCCATTCTAATTCATTCATACGATCCATTCTAATTCATTTGCACGAATATATCAATTTTAATTCATTTGTAGGATACATTCGTGCGAGTGAATTAGAATGGATCGTACGAATGAATTAGAATGGATACATTCGTGCGAATGAATTAGAATGGATCGTATGAATGAATTAGAATGGGTCGTGCGAATGAATTAGAATGGATCATATGAATGAATTAGAATGGATCGTACGAATGAATTAGAATAGATCGTACGAAGGAATTAGAATGGGTCGTATGAATACGATCCATTCTAATTCATTCGTACGATCCATTCTTATTCATTTCCATGAATGTATCCATTCTAATTCATACGTACGATCCATTCCAATTCATTTATACGATCCAATCTTATTCATTCATACAATGCATTCTAATTCATTCGCACGAATGTACGATCCATTCTTACTCATTCGTACGATCCATTCTAATTCATTCGCACGAATGTATCCATTCTATTTCATTCGTACGATCCATTCTAATTCATTCGCACAATCCATTCAAATTCATTCGTACGATCCATTCTAATTCATTCGCACGAATGTATCCATTCTAATTCATTCGTACGATCCATTCTAATTCCTTCGTATGATCCATTCTTATTCATTCGTACGATCCATTCTAATTTATTCATTCTAATTTATTCGCACGAATGTATCCATTCTAATTCATTCGTACGAACCATTCTAATCGTACGAATAAATTAGAATGGATCGTATGAACGAATTAGAATGGATACATACGAATGAATTAGAATGGATCGTATAAATGAATTAGAATGGATCGAATGAATGAATTAGAATGGATCGTACGAATGAATTAGAATGGATCCTAATAATTGATCGTACGTATGAATTTGTACATATGAATGAATTAGTATGGATTGAATTAAAATGGATCGTACGAAGGAATTAGAATGGATCGTACAAATGAATTAGAGTGGATACATTCGTGCGAATGAATTAGAATGGATCGTACGAAGAGTAAGAATAGATCGTACGAATGAAATAGAATGGATCGTACGTATCAATTACAATGGATACATTCATGGGAATGAATTAGAATGGATCATACGAAGGAATAAGAATGGATCGTACGAAGGAATTAGAATGGATCATACGAATGAATTAGAATGGATACATTCGTGCAAAAGAATTAGAATGGATTGTATGAATGAATTAGAATGGATCGTACGAATGAGTAAGAATGGATTGTACGAATGAATTAGAATGGATCGTGCGAATGAATTAGAATGGATCGTACGCGATCCATTCTAATTCATTCGCATGATCCATTCTAATTCATTAATACGATCCATTCTAATTCATTCGTACGACGCACAATCCATTCTAATTCATTCATATGATCCAATCTAATTCATTCATATGATCCATTCTAATTCATTCGCACGTTCCATTCTAATTCATTCGCACGATCCATTCTAATTCATTCGTACAATCCATTCTAATTCATTCGCACGATCCATTCTAATTCCTTTGTATGATCCATTCTAATTCATTCGCACAATCTATTCTAATTCATTCGTACGTTCCATTCTAATTCCTTCGTACGATCCATTCTAATTCATTCATACGATCCATTCTAATTCATTTGCACAAATGTATCCATTCTAATTCATTCGTACGATCCATTCTAATTCATTCGCACGAATGTATCCATTCTAATTCCTTTGTACGATCCATTTTAATTCCTTCGTACGATCCATTCTAATTCCTTCGTACGATCCATTCTAATTCCTTCGTACGATCCATTCTGTTTCATTCGTATGATCCATTCTAATTCATTCGTACGATCCATTCTAATTCATTCGCACGATCCATTCAAATTCATTAATACGATCCATTCTAATTCATTCGTACGACGCACGATCAATTCTAATTCATTTATACGATCCAATCTAATTCATTCATACGATCCATTCTAATTCATTCGTATGTATCCAATCTAATTCATTCATACGATTCATTCTAATTCATTCGTAGGATCCATTCTAATTCATTCGCACGATCCATTCTTACTCATTCATATGATCCATTCTAATTCATTCATACAATCTATTCTAATTCATTCATACGATCCATTCTAATTCATTCGTACGATCCATTCTAATTCATTCGCACGATCCATTCAAATTCATTCATATGATCCAATCTAATTCATTCGTACGATCCATTCTAATTCATTCGTACGATCCATTCTAATTCCTTCGTACGATCCATTCTAATTCATTCGCACAAATGTATCCATTCTAATTCATTCGTACGATCCATTCTAATTCATTTGTATGATCCATTCTAATTCCTTCGTACAATCCATTCTAATGAATTTGAATGGTTCATTCGTACGAATGAATTAGAATGGATCGTATGAATAAATTAGAATGGATCGTACGAATGAATTAGAATGAATTGTACGAATGAAGTAGAATGGATCATACGAACGAATTAGAATGGATCGTACGAATGTATCCATTCTAATTCTTTTGCACGAATGTATCCATTATAATTCATTCGTACGATCCATTTTAATTCCTTCGTATGATCCATTCTATTTCCTTCGTACGATCCATTCTAATTCATTCATACGATCCATTCTAATTCATTCATATAATCCATTCTAATTCCTTCATACGATCCATTCTAATTCATTCGTACTATCCATTCTAATTCATTCGTATGATCCTTTCTAATTCATTCGTACGATCCTTTCTAATTCATTCGTACGATCCATTCTAATTCATTCGTACGATCCATTCTAATTCATTCGTACGATCCATTCTAATTCATTCTAATTCATTCGTACGACGCACGATCCATTCTAATTCATTCATACGATCCAATCTAATTCAGTCATACGATCCATTCTAATTGATTCGTATGTATCCATTCTAATTCATTCATACGATCCATTCTAATTCATTCGTACGATCCATTCTAATTCATTCGTACGATCCATTCTAATTCAAACAATCGATCGAATCTAAGTCATTCATATGATCCATTCTAATTCATTCGCACGAATGTATCCATTCTAATTCATTTACACAATTCATTCAAATTCTTTCATATGCACGAATACATTCGTACGATCCATTCTAATTCATTCATAGGAATTAGAATGGATCATACGAATGAAATAGAATGGATCGTAATCTAATTCATTCATACGATCTATTCTAATTCATTCGCACAATCTATTCTAATTCATTCGTACGATCCATTCTAATTCATTCGTACGATCTATTCTAATTCATTCGTACGATCCATTCTATTTTATTCGCACGAATGTATCCATTCTAATTCATTCGTACAATCCATTTTAATTCATAAGTACGATCCATTCTAATTCATTCATACGATCCATTCTAATTCATTTGCACGATCCATTCTAATTCATTCATACGATCCATTCTAATTCATTCGTACGATCCATTCTAATTCATTCATACGATCCATTCTAATTCATTCGTCTGATCCATTCTTATTCATTCCCATGAATGTATCCATTCTAATTCATACGTACGATCCATTCTAATTCATTTATACGATCCAATCTAATTCATTCATACAATCCATTCCAATTCATTCGCACGATCCATTCTAATTCATTTGTACGATCCATTCTAATTCATTCATACGATCCATTCTAATTCATTCATACAATCCATTCTAATTCGTCGGACAATCTATTCTAATTCATTCGTACGATCCATTCTAATTCATTCGTACGATCCATTCTATTTCATTCGCACGATCCATTCTAATTCTTTCTAATTCTTTCACACGATCCATTCTAATTCATTCGTACGATCCATTCAATTTCATTCGTACGATCCATTCTAATTCATTCGTACGATCCATTCTAATTCATTCGCACGATCCATTCTAATTCATTCATACGATCCATTCTAATTCATTCATACAATTCATTCTAATTCCTTCGTATAATCCATTCTAATTCATTCGTACGATCCATTCTAATTCATTCGTACGATCCTTTCTAATTCATTCGTACGATCCATTCTAATTCATTCGTACAATCTATTCTATTTCATTCGTATGATCCATTCTTATTTAATTGTATGATCCATTCTAATTCATTCACACGAATGGATACATTCGTGCGAATGAATTAGAATGGATCATACGATTGAATTAGAATAGATCGTACGAAGGAATTAGAATGGATCGTACGAAGGAATTAGAATGGATCGTACGAATGAATTAGAATGGATCGTACGAATGAATTAGATAGGATCATATGAATGAATTAGAATGGATCGTATGTTCTAATTCATTCGCACGAATGTATCCTTTCTAATTCATACGTACGATCCATTCTAATTCATTTATACGATCCAATCTAATTCATTCATACAATCCATTCTAATTCATTCGGACGATCCATTCTAATTCATTCGCACGATCCATTCTAATTCATTCATACGATCCATTTTAATTCATTCATACAATCCATTCTAATTCGTCGCACAATCTATTCTAATTCATTCGTACGATCCATTCTAATTCATTCGTACGATCCATTCTATTTCATTCGCACGATCCATTCTAATTCTTTCTAATTCTTTCACACGATCCATTCTAATTCATTCGTACGATCCATTCTATTTGATTCGTACGATCCATTCTAATTCATTCGTATGATCCATTCTAATTCATTCGCATGATCCATTCTAATTCCTTCGTACGATCCATTCTAATTCATTCGTACCATCCATTCTAATTCATTCATACAATCCATTCTAATTCCTTTGTATAATCCATTCTAATTCATTCGTACGATCCATTCTAATTCATTCGTACGATCCTTTCTAATTCATTCGTACGATCCATTCTAATTCATTCATACAATCCATTCTATTTCATCCATACGATCCATTCTCATTTAATCGTATGATCCATTCTAATTCATTCGCACGAATGGATACATTCGTGCGAATGAATTAGAATGGATCATACGATTGAATTAGAATGGATCGTACGAAGGAATTAGAATGGATCGTACGAATGAATTAGAATGGATCGTACGAATGAATTTGATTGGATCATATGAATGAATTAGAATGGATCGTGCGAATGAATTAGAATGGATCGTACGAATGAATTAGAATGGATCGTATGAATGAAATTAGAATGAATCGTACGAATGAAATAGAATGGATCGTATGAATGAATTAGAATGGATCGTGCGAATGAATTAGAATGGATCGTGCGAATGAATTAGAATGGATCGTACGAATGAATTAGAATGGATCGTACGAATGAATTAGAATGGATCGTGCGAATGAATTAGAATGGATCGTATGAATGAATTAGAATGGATCGTATGAATGAAATTAGAATGGATCGTACGAATGAAATAGAATGGATCGTATGAATTAATTAGAATGGATCGTGCGAATGAATAAGAATGGATCGTGCGAATGAATTAGAATGGATCGTGCTAATGAATTAGAATGGATCGTACGAATGAATTAGATTAGATTGTGCGAATGAATTAGAATGGAACGTACGATCTAATTCATTCGCACGATCCATTCGAATTCACTCATACGATCCATTCTAATTCATTCATTCTAATTCATTCGCACGATCCATTATAATTCCTTTGTACGACCCATTATATTTCATTCGTATGATCCATTCTAATTCCTTTGTACGATCCAATCTAATTCATAAGTACGATCCGTTCTAATTCATTCGTACGATCCATTCTAATTCTTTCGCACGAATGTATCCATTCTAATTCATTCATATGATCCATTCTAATTTATTCGCACGATCCATTCTAATTCATTCGCACGAATGAATCCATTCTAATTCAGTCGTACAATCCATTCTATTTCATTCGTACGATCCATTCTTACTTATTTATACGATCCATTCTAATTCATTCGCACGAATGTATCCATTCTAATTCATTTGTACGATCCATTCTAATTCATTCGCATAATCTATTCTAATTCATTCGTACGAATGTATCCATTGTAATTCATTCATACGATCTATTCTAATTCCTTCGTACGATCCATTCTAATTCCTTCGCACGATCCATTCTATTTCATTCATACGATCCATTCTAATTCATTCGCACGATCCATTCTAATTCATTCACATGAATTTATCCATTCTAATTCATTCGTACGATCTATTCTAATTCATTCGTACGATCCATTCTAATTCCTTCGTACGATCCATTCTAATTCCTTTTTACGATCCATTCTAATTCCTTCATACGATCCATTCTATTTCATTCGTATGATCCATTCTAATTCCTTCGTACGATCCATTCTTATTCATTCCCATTAATGTATCCATTCTAATTCATACGTACGATCAATTCTAATTCATTTATACGATCCAATCTAATTCATTCATACAATCCATTCTAATTCATTCACACGAATTTATCCATTTTAATTCATTCATATAATCCATTCGAATTCATTCGCACGAATGTATCCATTCTAATTCATTCGTACGATCCATTCTAATTCATTCCCATGAATGTATCCATTCTAATTCATACGTACGATCCATTCTAATTCATTTATACGATCCAATCTAATTCATTTGTACGATCCATTCTAATTCATTCGTACGATCCATTCTAATTCATTCGTACGATCCATTCTAATTCATTCAGACGATCCATTCTAATTCATTCACATGAATGTATCCATTCTAATTCATTCGTACGATCCATTCTAATTGATCGTACGAATGAATTAGAATGGATACATTCATGGGAATAAATAAGAATGGATCGTACGAATGAATTAGAATGGATCGTACGAATGAATTAGAATGGATCGTACGAATGAAATAGAATGGATCGTACGTATGAATTAGAATGGATCGTGCGAATGAATTAGAATGGATCGTATGAATGAGTTAGAATGGATCGTACGAATGAAATAGAATGGATCATGCAAATGAATTAGAATGGATCGTGCGAATGATATAGAATGGATCGTGCGAATGAAATAGAATGGATACAAATGAATTAGAATGGATCATACGAATGAATTAAAATGGATCGTATGAGTGAATTCGAATGGATCGTGCGAATGAATTAGAATGGATTGTACGAATGAATTAGAATGGATCGTGCTAATGAGTAAGAATGGATCGTACAAATGAAATAGAATGGATTGTACGCGATCCATTCTAATTCATTCGTACGATCCATTCTAATTCATTCGCACGATCCGTTCTAATTCATTCACACCATTCTAATTCATTCGCACAATATATTCTAATTCATTCGCACGATCCATTCTAATTCATTCATAAGATCCATTCTAATTCATTCGCATGAATTTATCCATTCTAATTCATTCGTACGATCCATTCTATTTCATTTGTACGATACATTCTTACTCATTCGTACGATCCATCCTAATTCCTTCGTATGATCCATTCTAACTCCATTCATACGATCCATTCTAATGCATTCGCACGAATGTATCTATTCTAATTCATTCGTACGATCCATTCTAATTCATTCGCACAATCTATTCTAATTCATTCATACGATCCATTCTAATTCATTCGTATGATCCATTCTAATTCATTCATAAAATCCATTCTAATTCATTCGTATGATCCATTCTAATTCATTCGCACGATCCATTCTTACTCATTCGTACGATCCATTCTAATTCGTTTGCACGATCCATTCTAATTCATACGATCCATTCTATTTCTTTCATACGATCCATTCTAATTCATTCGCACGATCTATTCTAATTCATTTGTATCCATTCTATTTCATTAGTACGATCCATTCTAATTCATTCATACGATCCAATCTATTCTAATTCATTCGCACGAATGTATCCATTCTAATTCATTCGTACGATCCATTCTAATTCATTCGTACGATCCATTCTAATTCATTCGCACGATCCATTCTAATTCATTCATACAATCCATTCTAATTCTTTCGCACGATCCTTTCTAATTCATTCATACGATCCATTCTAATTCATTCGTACGATCCATTCTAATTCATTCGCACGATCCATTCTAATTCATATATACAATCCATTCTAATTCATTCGCACGATCCATTCTAATTATTTCGTACGATCGTGCTAGTGAATTGGAATGGATACATTCGTACGATCCATTCTAATTCCTTTGTACGATCCATTCTAATTCTTTCGCACGATTCATTCTAATTCATTCGTACGATCCATTCTAATTCATTCGTACGATTCATTCGTATGATCCATTCTAATTCATTTGTATGAATGTATCCACTCTAATTCATTCATACGATGCTAATTCATTCGTACGATCCATTCTAATTCATTCGCACGATCCATTCTAATTCATTCGTACGATCCATTCTAATTCATTCGTACGATCCATTCTAATTCGTTCGCACAATCTATTCTAATTCATTCGTATGATCCATTCTAATTCATTCGCATGATCCATTCTAATTCATTCATACGATCCATTCTTACTTATTCGTACAATCCATTCTATTTCCTTCTTACGATCCATTCTAATTCCTTCGTACAATCCATTCTAATTCCTTCGTACGATCTATTTCATTCGTATGATCCATTCTAATTCCTTCGTACGATCCATTCTAATTCATTCGAATGAATGTATCCATTCTAATTCATTTGTACAATCCATTCTAATTCATTCGCATGAATGTATCCATTCTATTTTATTCGTACGATCCATTCTAATTTATTAATACGATCCAATCTAATTCATTCGTACGATCCATTCTAATTCGCACGATCTATTCTAGAGTGGATACATTCGTACGAATGAATTAGAATGGATCATACGAATGAATCGTATGAATGAATTAGAATGGATCGTGCGAATGAATAAGAGTTGATACATTCGTGCGATTGAATTAGAATGGAACATATGAATGAATTAGAATGGATCATGCAAATGAATTAGAAAGGATCATATGAATGAATTAGAATGGATCGTACTTATGAATTAGAATGGATCGTGCTAATGAATTAGAATGGAACGTACGAATGAATTAGAATAGATTGTGCGAATGAATTAGAATGGATACATTCGTGCGAATGTATTAGAATGGATCGTACGAATGAATTAGAATAGATCGTACGAATGAATTAGAATGGATCGTACGAATGAATTAGAATAGATTGTGCGAATGAATTAGAATGGATCGTATGAATGAATTAGATTACCATCCATTCTATTTCATTCGTATGATCCATTCTAATTCCTTCGTACAATCTAATTCATTCATACGATCCATTCTAATTCATTCGCACGAATATATCCATTCTAATTCATTCGTACGATCCATTCTAATTCATTCGCACGATCCATTCTAATTCATTCGTACGATCCATTCTAATTCATTTATACGATCCATTCTAATTCATTCGCACGATCCATTCTAATTCATACGTATAATCCATTCTAATTCATTCATACGATCTATGCGAATGAATTAGAATGGATCATACGAATGAATTAGAACGGATCGTGCGAATGAATTAGAATGTATACATTCGTGCGAATGAATTAGAATGGATCATATGAATGAGTAAGAATGGATCGTACGAATGAAATAGAATGGATTGTACGAATGAATTAGAATGGATCGTACGAATGAATTAGAATGGATCGTGTGAAAGAATTAGAATGGATTGTATGAATGAATTAGAATGGATCGTACGAAGGAATTAGAATGGATCGTATGAATGAATTAGAGTGGATACATTCGTGCGAATGAATTAGAATGGATCGTACGAATGAATTAGAATGGAATGGATACATTTATGGGAATGAATTAGAATGGATCGTACAAAGGAATTAGAATGGATCATACGAATGACATATAATGGGTCGTACAAAGGAATTAGAATGGATCGTACGAAGGAATTAGAATGGATCGTACGAAGGAATTAGAATGCATCGTACGAATGAATTAGAATGGATACATTCGTGCAAAAGAATTAGAATGGATTGTATGAATGAATTAGAATGGATCGTGCAAATGAATTAGAATGGATCGTGCGAATGAATTAGAATGGATCGTACGAATGAATTAGAATAGATTGTGCGAATGAATTAGAATGGATCGTACGAATGAATTAGAATGGATTCATTCGTGCGAATTAATTAGAATGGATGGTATGAATGAATTAGAATGGATCGTATGAGTGAATTCGAATGGATCGTGCGAATGAATTAGAATGGATTATACGAATGAATTAGAATGGATCGTACGAATGAATTAGAATAGATACATTCGTGCGAATCCATTCTATTTCATTCGTACGATCCATTCTAATTCATTCGTACGATCCATTCTTACTCAATCGTACTATCCATTCTTACTCATTCGTACGATCCATTCTAATTCATTCGCATACAAATGAACTAGAATGGATCATACAAATGAATTAGAATAGATTGTGCGAATGAATTAGAATGGATCGTACGAAATGAGTAAGAATGGATCGTACGAATGAAATAGAATGGATTGTACGAATGAATTAGAATGGATATATTCGTGCGAATGAATTAGAATGGATCATACGAATGAATTAGAATAGATTATGCGAAAGGATTAGAATGGATCGTACGAATGAATTAGAATGGATACATTCGTGCGAATTAATTAGAATGGATCGTATGAATGAATTAGAATGGATCGTGCGAATGAATTAGAATGGATCGTACGAATGAATTAGATTGGATCGTATGAATGAATTAGAATGGATCGTGTGAAAGAATTAGAATGGATTATATAAATGAATTAGAATGGATCGTATGAATGAATTAGAATGGATCGTACGAAGGAATTAGAATGGATCGTACGAATGAATTAGAATGGATCGGATGAATGAATTAGAATGGATCGTGCGAATGAATTAGAATGGATCGTACGAATGAATTAGATTGGATCGTATGAATGAATTAGAATGAATCATACGAAGGAATTAGAATGGATCGTATGAATGAATTAGAATGGATACATTCGTGCGAATGAATTAGAATGGATCGTGCGAATGAAATAGAATGGATCGTACGAATGAATTAGAATGGATCGTATGAATGAATTGGAATGGATCGTGCTAATGAATTAGAATGGATCGTACGAATGAATTAGAAAGGATCGTGCGAAAGAATTAGAGAATGAATTAGAATGGATAGGACGAATGAATTAGAATGGATCGTATGAATTAGAATGCATTGTATGAATGAATTAGAATGGATCGTACGAATGAATTAGAATGGATCGTACGAATAAATTAGAATGGATCATACGAATGAAATAGATGGATACCTTCGTGCTAATGAATTAGAAAAGATCGTACGAATGAGTAAGAATGGATCGTACGAATGAAATAGAATAAATTGTACGAATGAATTAGAATGGATCGTACGAATGAATTAGAATGGATCGTTTGCGTACGAATGAATTAGAATAGATTGTGCGAATGAATTAGAATGGATCGTACGAATGAATTAGAATGGATACATTCGTGCGAATGAATTAGAATGGATCATATGAATGAATTAGAATGGATTGTGCGAATGAATTAGAATGGATCATGTGAATGAATTAGAATGGATCGTACGAATGAATTAGAATGGATCGTATGAATGAATTAGAAAGGATCGTACGAAGGAATTAGAATGGATCGTACGAATGAGTAAGAATGGTTCGTACGAATGAATTAGAATGGATCGTGCGAATGAATTAGAATGGATCGTACGAATGAATTAGAATGGATTAGAATGGATCGTACGAATGAATTAGAATGGATCGTACGAATGAATTAGAATGGATCGTACGAATGAATTAGAATGGATCGTACGAATGAATTTGAATGGATACAGTCGTGCGAATGAATTAGAATGGATCGTACGAATGAGTAAGAATGGATCGTACGAATAAGTAAGAATCGATCGTACGAATGAAATAGAATGGATCGTACGAATGAATTTGAATGGATCGTGCTAATGAATTGGAATGGATCGTACGAATGAATTAGAATGGATCGAGCCCATGAATAAGAATGGATCGTATGAATGAATTAGAATGGATCGTACGAAGGAATTAGAATGGATCGTACGAATGAATTAGAATGGATCGTATGAATAAATTAGAATGGATCGTACGAATGAATTAGAATGGATCGTACGAATGAGTAAGAATGATTCGTACGAATGAATTAGAATGGATCGTGCGAATGAATTAGAATAGATCGTACGAATGAATTAGAATGGATTAGAATGGATCGTACGAATGTATTAGAATGGATCGTGCTAATGAATTAGTATAGATTGTACGAATGAATTAGAATAGATTGTGCGAATGAATTAGAATGGATCGTACGAATGAATTAGAATGGATTCATTCGTGCGAATGAATTAGAATGGATCGTGCGAATGAGTTAGAATGGATCGTATGAACGAATTAGAATGGATACATTCGTGCGAATGAATTAGAATGGATCGTACGAATGAATTAGAATGGATCGTACTTATGAATTAGAATGGATCGTACAAAGGAATTAGAATGGATCATACGAATGAAATATAATGGGTCGTACAAATGAATTAGAATAGATCGTGCGAATGAATTAGAATGGATACATTCGTGCAAAAGAATTAGAATGGATTGTATGAATGAATTAGAATGATCGTGCTAATGAATTAGAATGGATCATATGAATGAATTTGAATAGATTGTGCGAATGAATTAGAATGGATCGTACGAATGAATTAGAATGGATTGTAATAATGGATCGTACGAATGAAATAGAATGGATCGTACGAATGAATTAGCTTGGATCGTGCTAATGAATTAGAATGGAATGTATGAATGAATTAGAATAGATTGTGCGAATGAATTAGAATGGATCGTACGAATGAATTAGAATGGATCGTACGAATCAATTAGAATGGATACATTCGTGCGAATGAATTAGAATGGATCGTACGAATGAGTTAGAATGGATCGTACGAAGGAATTAGAATGGATCGTACGAATGAATTAGAATGGATACATTCATGTGAATGAATTAGAATGGATCGTACGAATGAGTAAGAATGGATCGTACGAATGAGTAAGAATGGATCGTACGAATGAAATAGAATGGATTGTACGTATCAATTAGAATGGATACATTCATGACGATCCATTCTAATTCATTCATACGATCCATTCTAATTCATTCGCACGTACGAATGAATTAGAATGGATCGTACGAATGAATTAGAAATGATCATACGAATGAAATAGATGGATACATTCGTGCGAATGAATTAGAATAGATCGTATGAATGAATTAGATTGGATCGTATGAATGAATTAGAATGGATCGTGCGAATGAATTAGAATGGATCGTGCGAATGAATTAGAATGGATTGTATGAATGAATTAGATTCGATCGCACGAATGTATCTATTCTAATTCATTCGTACGATCCATTCTAATTCCTTCGTACGAATGTATCCATTCTAATTCATTCGTATGGTCCATTCTAATTCATTTGCACGATCCATTCTAATTTATTCGTACGATCCAGTCTAATTCATTCGCACGATCCATTCTAATTCATTCGTACGATCCAATCTAATTCATTCATACGATCTATTCTAATTCATTCGCACGAATGTATCCATCTATTTCATTCGTATGATCATTTCTAATTCATTCGTACGATCCATTCTAATTCATTCGTACGTGCGAATGAATTAGAATGGATCGTATGAATGAATTAGAATGGATCGTCACGAATGTATCCATTCTAATTGATACGTACAATCCATTCTATTTCATTCGTACGATCCATTCTTACTCATTCGTACGATCCATTCTAATTCATTCACATAATTGTATCCATTCTAATTCATCCATTCTAATTCCTTCGTACGATCCATTCTAACTCATTCGTACGATCCATTCTAATTCATTCGCACGAATGTATCCATTCTAATTGATTCGTACGATCCATTCTAATTCATTCGTACGATCCATTCTAATTCATTCGCACAATCTATTCTAATTCATTCATACATTCCATTCTAATTCATTAGCACGATCCATGCTAATTCATTCGTACGATCCATTCTATTTCATTCGTACGATCCATTATTACGATCCATTCTAATTCATTCGTACGATCCATTCTAATTCATTCGCACAATCTATTCAAATTCATTCATACGATCCATTCTAATTCATTAGCACGATCATTCTAATTCGTTCATACAATCCATTCTAATTATTTTGCACGAATGTATCCATTCTAATTCATTCGCACGAATGAATTAGAATGGATCGTGCGAATGAATTAGAATGGATCGTACGAATGAATTAGAATGGATCGTACGACTGAATTAGAATGGATCGTACGAAGGTATTAGAATGGATCGTAGGAATGAATTAGAATGGATCGTATGAATGAATTAGAATAGATTGTGCGAATGAATTAGAATAGATCGTACGAATGAATTAGAATGGATACATTCGTGTGAATGAATTAGAATGGATCGTACGAATGAGTAAGAATGGATCGTACGAATGAAATAGAATGGATTGTACAAATGAATTAGAATGGTGGATATATTCATGCAAATAAATTAGATTGGATCGTATGAATGAATTACAATTGATCGTACGTATGAATTAGAATGGATACATTCATGGGAAAGAATTAGAATTGATCGTACAAAGGAATTAGAATGGATGCGAATGAATTAGAATGTAATGGATCATACTTATGAATTAGAATGGATCGTATGAATGAGTAAGAATGGATCGTACGAATGAATTAGAATGGATCGTACGAATGAAATAGAATAGATCGTACGAATGAATTAGAATGGATCGTACGAATGAATTAGAATGGATATATTTGTGCATTCTAATACATTCATACGATCCGTTCTAATTCATTTGCACGAATGTATCTATATTAATTCATTCGTACGATCCATTCTAATTCATTCGCAAGATCCATTCTAATTTATTCGTACAATCCATTCTAATTCATTCGTACGATCCATTCTAATTCATTCGCACGAATGTATCCACGATCCAATCTAATTCATTCATACGATCCATTCTAATTCCTTCGTACAATCTATTCTAATTCATGCGATCCATTCTATTTCATTCATACGATCCATTCTAATTAATTTGCACGATCCATTCTAATTAATTCATGCGATCCATTCTAATTCATTCGTACGATCCATTCTAATTCATTCGCACCATCCATTCTAATTCATTCGCACGATCCATTCTAATTCATTCATACGATCCATTCTAATTCATTCGTACGATCCATTCTAATTCATTCACACGATCCATTCTAATTCATTCATACGATCCATTCTAATTCATTCATACAATCCATTCTAATTCATTCGCACGAATGTATCCATTCTAATTTATTCGTACGATCCATTCTAATTCATTCGCACGATCCATTCTAATTCATTCGCACGATCCATTCAAATTCATTCGCACGATCCATTCTAATTCATTCGTACGATCCATTCTAATTCATTCGCACGATCCATTCTAATTCATTAATACGATCCATTCTAATTCATTCGTACGATCCATTCTAATTCATTTGATGATCCATTCTAATTCATTCGCACGATTGTATCCATTCTAATTCCTCCGTACGACGAATGAATTAGAATGGATCGTGCGAATGAATTAGAATGGATCGTACGAATGAATTAGAATGGATCGTGCGAATGAATTAGAATGGATCGTACGAATGAATTAGAGTGGATACATTCATACGAAGGAATTAGAATGGATCGTACGAATGAATTAGAATGGATACATTCGTGCAAATGAATTAGAATGGATCGTATGAATGAATTAGAATAGATTGCGCGAATGAATTAGAATGGATCGTGCGAATGAATTAGAATGGATCGTACGAAGGAATTAGAATGGATACATTCGTGCGAATGAATTAGAATGGATCGTACGAATGAGTAAGAATGGATCGTACAAATAAAATAGAATGGATCATACGAATGAATTAGAATGGATCGTACGAAGGAATTAGAATGGATCGTACGAAGGAATTAGAATGGATCGTACGAAGGAATTAGAATGGATCGTACGAATGAATTAGAATGGATACATTCGTGGAAAAGAATTAGAATGGATTATATGAATGAATTAGAATGGATCGTGCGAATGAATTAGAATGGATCGTATGAATGAATTAGAATGGATACATTTGTGCGAATGAATTAGAATGGATTGTACGAATGAATTAGAATGGATCGTCCGAATGAATTAGAATGGATCGTATGAATGAATTAGAATGGATACATACGAATGAATTAGAATGGATCGTATGAATGAATTAAATTGGATCGTATGAATAAATTAGAATGGATCGTGCGTCGTATGAATGAATTAGAATGGATCGTATTAATGAATTAGAATGGATCGTGTGAATGAATTAAAATGGATCATACGAATGAATTAGATACGATCCATTCTAATTCATTCGTATGATCCATTCTTACTCATTCGTATGATCCATTCTAATTCATTCGCACGAATGTATCCATTCTAATTCATTCGTACGATCCATTCTAATTCATTCGTTCGGACCATTCTAATTCATTCGCACGATCCATTCTAATTCATTCATACGATCCATTCTAATTCATTTGCACGAATATATCCATTCTAATTCATTCGTACGAACCATTCTAATTCATTCGCACAATCTATTCTAATTCATTCGTACGATCCATTCTAATTCATTAGCACGATCCATTCTAATTCATTCGTACGATCCATTTTATTTCATTCGTACGATCCATTCTAATTCATTCGCATTAATGTATCCATTCTAATTCATTCGTACATACGATCCATTCTAATTCATTCGCACGAATGTATCCATTCTAATTCAATCGTACGATCCATTCTAATTCTTTTGCATGAATGTATCCATTCTAATTCATTCGTACGATCCATTCTAATTCATTCGTACAATCCATTCTATTTCATTCGTACGATCCATTCTAATTCATTCGTACAATCCATTCTAATTCATTCGTACGATCCATTCTACGATCCATTCTAATTCATTCGTACGTTCCATTCTAATTCGTTAGCACGATCCATGCTAATGAATTCGAATGGATCGTACGAATGAATTAGAATGGGTCGTACGAAGGAATTAGAATGGATCGTACGATGGAATTAGAATGGATCGTGCGAATGAATTAGAATGGATTGTATGAATGAATTAGATTGGATCGTATAAATGAAATAGAATGAATCATACGTATCAATTAGAATGGATACATTCATGGGAATGAATTAGAATGGATCGTACGAAGGAATTAGAATGGATCGTATGAAGGAATTAGAATGGATCGTACGAATGAATTAGAATGGATACATTCGTGCAAAAGAATTAGAATGGATTGTATAAATGAATTAGAATGGATCGTATGAATGAGTAAGAATGGATTGTACGAATGAATTAGAATGGATCGTGCGAATGAATTAGAATGGATCGTGCGAATGAATTAGAATGGATCTGGATACATTCATACGAATGAATTAGAATGGATCGTACGAATGAATTAGAATGGATCGTACGAATGAATTAGAATGGATCGGGTGAAAGAATTAGAATGGATTGTATGAATGAATTAGAATGTATCCATTCTAATTCATATGTACGATCCATTCTAATTCATTTATACGATCCAATCTAATTCATTCATACAATCCATTCTAATTCATTCGCACGAATTTATCCATTCTATTTCATTCGTACGATCCATTCTAATTCATTCGCACAATCTATTCTAATTCATTCGTACGTTCCATTCTAATTCATTAGCACGATCCATGCCAATTCATTCGTACGATCCATTCTATTTCATTCGTACGATCCATTATTACGATCCATTCTAATTCATTCGTACGATCCATTCTAATTCATTCGCTCAATCTATTCTAATTCATTCGTACGATCCATTCTAATTCATTAGCACGATCCATTCTAATTCATTCATACAATCCATTCTAATTCTTTTGCACGAATGTATCCATTCTAATTCATTCGTACGATCCATTCTAATTCATTCGTAGTATCCATTCTAATTCATTTGCACGATCCATTCTAATTCATTCATACAATCCATTCTAATTCTTTTGCATGAATGTATCCATTCTAATTCATTCGTAGGATCCATTCAAATTCATTCGTACGATCCATTCTAATTCATTCGCAAGATCCATTCTAATTCATTCATACGATCCATTATAATTCCTTTGTACGATCCATTCTAATTCATTCATACGATCCATTCTAATTCATTCGTACAATACATTCTAATTCATTCACACGGAATGGATCGTACGAATGAATTAGAATGGATACATTCGTGCGAATGAATTCGAATGGATCGTACGAATGAATTAGAATGGATAAATTCGTGCGAATGAATTAGAATGGATTGTATGAATGAATTAGATTGGATCGTATAAATGAATTAGAATGGATCGTACGTATGAATTAGAATGGATACATTCATGGGAATGAATAAGAATGGATCGTACGAAGGAATTAGAATGGATCATACGAATGAAATTAGAATAGATCGTACGAAGGAATTAGAATGGATCGTACAAAGGAATTATATTGGATCGTACGAATGAATTAGAATGGATCGTATGAATGAATTAGAATGGATCGTGCGAATGAATTAGAATGGATCGTACGAAGGAATTAGAATGGATCGTGCGAATGAATTAGAATGGATCGTACGAATGAATTAGAATGGATATATTCGTGCAAATGAATTAGATTGGATCGTATGAATGAATTAGAATGGATCGTACATATGAATTAGAATGGATACATTCATGGGAATGAATTAGAATGGATCGTACAAAGGAATTAGAATGGATGCGAATGAATTAGAATGGAATGGATCGTACGAATGAATTAGAATGGATCATACGATTGAGTAAGAATGGATTGTACGAATGAAATAGAATAGATCGTACGCCATTCTAATTCCTTCGTACGATCCATTCGATTTCATTCGTATGATCCATTCTAATTCCTTCGTACGATCCATTCTAATTCATTTGTACGATCCATTCTAATTCATTCGCACGATCCATTCTAATTCATTCATACGATCTAATCTAATTCATTCATATAATCCATTCTAATTCTTTTACACGATCCATTGTAATTCATTCGTACGATCTATTCTATTTCATTCGTACGATCCATTCTTACTCAATCGTATGATCCATTCTAATTGACCGTACGAATGAATTAGAATGGATCGTATGAATGAATTAGAATGGATGCATTCGTGCGAATGAATTAGAATGGATTGTACGAATGAATTAGAATAGATTTTGCGAATGAATTAGAATGGATCGTACGAATGAATTAGAATGGATACATTCGTGCGAATGAATTAGAATGGATCGTACGAATGAGTAAGAATGGATCGTACGAATGAAATAGAATGGATTGTACGAACGAATTAGTATGGATTCATTCGTGCGAATGAATTAGAATGGATCGTGCTCGTGCAAAAGAATTAGAATGGATTGTATGAATGAATTAGAATGGATCGTGCAAATGAATTAGAATGGATCGTGCGAATGAATTAGAATGGATCGTACGAATGAATTAGAATAGATTGTGTGAATGAATTAGAATGGATCGTACGAATGAAATAGAATGGATCGGTAAGAATGGATTGTACGAATGAATTAGAATGATCGTGCGAATGAATTAGAATGGATCATACGAATGAATTAGAATGGATCGTACGAATGAGTAAGAATGGATCGTACGAATGAAATAGAATGGATTGTACGAATGAATTAGAATAGATTTTGCGAATGAATTAGAATAGATCGTACGAATGAATTAGAATGGATACATTCGTGCGAATGAATTAGAATGGAACGTACGAATAAATTAGAATGGATACATTCGTACGAAAGAATTAGAATGGATCGTATGAATGAATTAGATTGGATCGTATGAATGAATTAGAATGGATCGTGCGAATGAATTAGAATGGAATGGATACATTCATGGGAATGAATTAGAATGGGCCGTACAATGGAATTAGAATGGATCATACGAATGAAATATAATGGGTCGTACAAAGGAATTAGAATGGATCGTACGAAGAAATTAGAATGGATCGTGCGAATGAATTAGTGTGGATCGTACGAATGAATTAGAATGGATACATTCGTGCAAAAGAATTAGAATGGATTGTATGAATGAATTAGAATGGATCGTGCAAATGAATTAGAATGGATCGTGCGAATGAATTAGAATGGATCGTACGAATGAATTTGAATACATTGTGAGAATGAATTAGAATGGATCGTACAAATGAATTAGAATGGATACATTCGTGCGAATGAATTAGAATGGATCGTATGAATGAATTAGAATGGATCGTACGAATGAATTAGAATGGATCGTACTTATGAATTAGAATGGATCGTACGAATGAATTAGAATGGATCGTACGAATGAATTAGAATGGATCGTATGAATGAATTAGAATGGATCGTGTGAATGAATTCGAATGGATCGTGTGAATGAAATAGAATGGATACAAATGAATTAGAATGGATCATACGAATGAATTAGAATGGATCGTATGCGTGAATTCGAATGGATCGTGCGAATGAATTAGAATGGATTGTACGAATGAATTAGAATAGATCGTGCCTATGAGTAAGAATGGATCGTACGAATGAATTAGAATGGATCGTATGAATGAATTAGAACAAAGGAATTAGAATGGATCGTACGAAGGAATTAGAATGGATCGTACGAAGGAATTAGAATGGATCGCGTACAATCCATTCTATTTCATTCGTACGATCCATTCTTACTCATTAGCATGATCCATTCTAATTCATTCGTACAATCCATTCTAATTCATTCGCACGATCCATTCGAATTCACTCATACGATTCATTCTAATTCATTTGTATGATCCATTCTAATTCATTTGTATCCATTCTATTTCATTCGCACGATCCATTCGAATTCATTCGCACGATCCATTCTAATTCATTCATACGATCCATTCTAATTCATTCATACAATCTATTCTAATTCTTTCACACGATCCACTCTAATTCATTTGTACGATCCATTCTAATTCATTCGTACAATCCATTCTAATTCATTCATACGATCCATTCTAATTCATTCGTACGATCCATTCTAATTCATTCGCACGATCCATTCTAATTCCTTCGTACGATCCATTCTTATTCATTCCCATGAATGTATCCATTCTAATTCATACGTAAGATCCATTCTAAATCATTTATACGATACAATCTAATTCATTCATACAATCCATTCTAATTCATTCCCACGAATTTATCCATTCTAATTCATTTGTACCATCCATTCTAATTCATTCGTACGATCCATTCTAATTCATTCGCACGATCCATTCTAATTCATTCATACGATCCAATCTAATTCATTCATACGATCCATTCTAATTCTTTCGCATGAATGTATCCATTCTAATTTATTCGTACGTTCCATTCTAATTCATTCGCACGAATGTATCCATTCTAATTCATTCGTACGATCTATTCTAAATTATTCGCACAATCTATTCTAATTCATTTGTAGAATCTATTCTATTTCATTCGTACGATCCATTCTTACTCATTCGTATGATCCATTCTAATTCATTCATACGATCCATTCTAATTCATTCGCACGATCCATTCTAATTCATTCGTACAATCCATTCTTACCGATCCATTCTATTTCATTCGTACGATCCATTCTAATTCATTCGCACAATCTATTCTAATTCATTCGTACGATTCACTCTATTCTAATTCATTTGCACGATCCATTCTAATTCTTTCATACGATCCATTCTAATTCATTCGTACGATCCATTCTAATTCATTTATACGATCCATTCTAATTCATTCGTACGATCCATTCTTACTCATTCGTACGATCCATTCTAATTCATTCGCACGAATGTATCAACTCTAATTCATTTGTACGATCCATTCTATTTCATTCGTACGAATCGTACGAATGAATTAGAATGGATCGTGCTAATGAATTAGAATGGATCGTACAAATGAATTAGAATGGATCATACGAATGAATTAGAATGGATCGTATGAATGCATTCGTACGATCCATTCTAATTCATTCGCACGAATGTATCCTTTCTAATTCATTCGTACGATCCACTCTAATACCTTTGTACGATCCAATGAATTAGAATAGATTATGCGAATGAATTAGAATGGATCGTACGAATGAATTAGAATGGATACATTCATGCGAATGAATTAGAATGGATACATTCGTGCAAAAGAATTAGAATGGATCGTACGAATGAATTAGAATGGATCATACGAATGAATTGGAATGGATCGTATGAATGAATTAGAATGGATACATTCGTGCGAATGAATTAGAATGGATCGTGCAAATGAATTAGAATGGATCGTACGAATGAATTAGAATGGATCGTATGAATGAATTAGAATGGATCGTGCGAATGAATTAGAATGGATCGTACGAATGAATTAGAATGGATACATTCGTGCGAATGAATTAGAATGGATCGTACGAATGAAATAGAATGGATCGTGCGAATGAATTAGAATGGATCGTGCGAATGAATTAGAATGGATCGTACGAATGAATTAGAATGGATCGTACGAATTAATTAGATTGGATCGTATGAATTAATTAGAATGGATCGTACGAATGAATTAGAATAGATCGTACGAAGGAATTAGAATGGATCGTACGAAGGAATTAGAATGGATACATTCGTGCGAATGAATTAGAATGGATCGTATGAGTGAATTAGAATGGATCGTACGAATGAATTAGAATGGATCGTATGAATGAATTAGAATGGATACATTCGTGCGAATGAATTAGAATGGATCGTATGAATGAATTAGAATAGATCGTACGAATAAAATAGAATGGATCGTACGAATGAATTAGAATGGATCGTACGAATGAATTAGAATGGATCGTACGAATGAAATAGAATGGATTGTATTAATGAATTAGAATTGATCGTGCGAAAGAATTAGAATAGATTGTGCGAATGAATTAGAATGGATCGTACGAATGAATTAGATTGGATCGTATGAATGAATTAGAATGGATCGTGTGAATGAATTAGAATGGATCGTACGAATGAATTAGAATGGATCGTACGAATAAAGTTGAATGGATACATTCGTGAAAAAGAATTAGAATGGATTTTATGAATGAATTAGAATGGATCGTGCTAATGAATTAGAATGCATCGTACGAATGAATTAGAATAGATTGTGCGAATGAATTAGAATGGATCGTACGAATGAATTAGAATAGATACATTCATGCGAATGAATTAGAATGAAGGTATTAGAATGGATTGTGCGAATGAATAAGAATGGATCGTACGAAGGAATTAGAACGGATCGTACGAATGAATTAGAATGGATACATTCGTGTGAATGTATTAGAATGGATCGTATGAATGAATTAGAATGGATTGTGCGAATGAATTAGAATGGATCGTACGAATGAATTAGAATGGATACATTCGTGCGAATGAATTAGAATGGATCGTACGAATGAGTAAGAATGGATCGTACATTCGTGCAAATGAATTAGAATGGATTGTATGAATGAATTAGATTGAATCGTATAAATGAATTAGAATGGATCGTACGAATGAATTAGAATGGATACATTCGTACGAATGAACTAAAATGGATCCTATGATCTATTCTAATTCATTCGTACGATCCATTCTAATTCATTCGTACGATCCATTCTAATTCATTCATACGATCCATTCTAATTCATTTGCACGAATATATCCATTCTAATTCATTCGTACGATCCATTCTAATTCATTCGTACGATCCATTCTTATTCATTCCCATTAATGTATCCATTCTAATTCATACGAATGTATCCATTCTAATTCATTCATACGATCCATTCGTGTGAATGAATTAGAATGGATCGTGTGAATGAATTAGAATGGATCGTGCGAATGAATTAGAATGGATCGTATGAATGAATTAGAATGGATCGTGCGAATGAATTAGAATGGATCGTATGAATGAATTAGAATGGATCGTGTTAATGAATTAGAATGGATCGTACGAATGTATTAGAATGGATCGTATGAATGAATTAGAATGGGTCGTGCGAATGAATTAGAATGGATCGTACAAATGAATTAGAATGGATCATATGAATGAATTAGAATGGATCGTGCGAATGAATTAGAATGGATCGTGCGAATGAATTAGAATGGATCGTATGAATGAATTAGAATGGATCGTGCGAATGAATTAGAATGGATCGTATGAATAAAATAGAAGGGATCGTATGAATTAGAATGGATCGTACGAAGGAATTAGAATGGATCGTATGAATGAATTAGATTGGATCGTATTAATGAATTAGAATGGATCGTACGAATGAATTAGAATGGATCGTGCGAATGAATTAGAAAGGATCGTATGAATGAATTAGAATAGATTGTGCGAATGAATTATAATGGGTCGTACAAAGGAATTAGAATGGATCGTACGAATGAATTAGAATGGATCGTGCGAATGAATTAGAATAGATCGTGCGAATGAATTAGAATGGATCGTACGAATGAATTAGAATGGATCGTACGAATGAATTAGATTGGATCGTATGAATGAATTAGAATGGATCGTATGAAGGAATTAGAATGGATCGTACGAAGGAATTAGAATGGATACATTCATGCGAATGAATTAGAATGGATCATATGAGTGAATTAGAATGGATCGTACGAATGAATTAGAATGGATAGTATGAATGAATTAGAATGGATACATTCGTGCGAATGAATTAGAATGGATCGTATGAATGAGTTAGAATAAATCGTACGAATGAAATAGAATGGATCGTACGAATGAATTAGAATGGATCGTACGAATGAATTAGAATGGATCGTATGAATGAAATAGAATGGATTGTATTAATGAATTAGAATTGATCGTGCGAATGAATTAGAATTGATTGTGCGAATGAATTAGAATGGATCGTAGGAATGAATTAGATTGGATCGTATGAATAAATTAGAATGGATCGTGTGAATGAATTAGAATAGATCATACGAATGAATTAGAATGGATCGTACGAATAAAGTAGAATGGATACATTCGTGAAAAAGAATTAGAATGGATTGTATGAATGAATTAGAATGTGTCGTGCTAATGAATTAGAATGGATCGTACGAATGAATTAGAATAGATTGTGCGAATGAATTAGAATGGATCGTACGAATGAATTAGAATGGATACATTCGTGCGAATGAATTAGAATGAAGGAATTAGAATGGATCGTGCGAATGAATAAGAATGGATCGTATGAAGGAATTAGAATGGATCGTACGAATGAATTAGAATGGATACATTCGTGCGAATGTATTAGAATGGATCGTACGAATGAATTAGAATAGATTGGGCGAATGAATTAGAATGGATCGTACGAATGAATTAGAATGGATACATTCGTGCGAATGAATTAGAATGGATCGTACGAATGAGTAAGAATGGATAATACATTCGTGCGAATAAATTAGAATGGATTGTATGAATGAATTAGATTGGATCGTATAAATGAATTAGAATGGATCGTACGAATGAATAAAAATGGATATATTCGTACGAATGAACTAGAATGGATCGTATGATCAATTCTAATTCATTCGTACGATCCAGTCTAATTCATTCATACGATCCATTCTAAATCATTTGCACGAATATATCCATTCTAATTCATTCGTACAATCTATTCTAATTCATTCGTATGATCCATTCTTATTCATTCCCATGAATGTATCCATTCTAATTCATACGTACGATCCATTCTAATTCACTCGCACGATCCATTCTAATTCATTCGTACAATCCATTCCCTTCTAATTCATTCATACGATCCATTCTTACTCATTCGTATGATCCATTCTAATTCATTCGCACGAATGTACACATTCTAATTCATTCATACGATCCATTCGTGTGAATGAATTAGATTGGATCGTGCGAATGAATTAGATTGGATCGTACGAATGAATTAGAATGGATCGTATGAATGAATTAGAATGGATCGTGCGAAAGAATTAGAATGGATCATATGAATGAATTAGAATGGATCGTGTTAATGAATTAGAATGGATCGTACGAATGTATTAGAATGGAGACATTCGTGTGAATGAATTAGAATGGATTGTATAAATGAATTTGAATGGATCGTATGAATGAATTAGAATGGATCGTGCGAATGAATTAGAATGGATCATACGAATGAATTAGAATGGATCGTGCGAATGAATTAGAATGGATCGTGCGAATGAGTTAGAATTGATCGTATGAATGAATTAGAATGGATCGTATGAATGAATTAGAATGGATTGTGCGAATGAATTAGAATAGATCGTATGAATGAAATAGAAGGGATCGTATGAATTAGAATGGATCGTACGAAGGAATTAGAATGGATCGTATGAATGAATTAGATTGGATCATAATAATGAATTAGAATGGATCGTACGAATGAATTAGAATGGATCGTACGAATAAATTAGAATAGATTGTGCGAATGAATTAGAATGGATCATATGAATGAATTAGATTCGATCATATGAATGAATTAGAATGGATCGTGCAAATGAATTAGAATGGATCGTACGAATGAATTAGAATGGATCGTATGAATGAATTAGAATGGATCGTGCGAATGAATTAGAAGGGATCCTATGATTAAAATAGAATGGATCGTATGAATTAGAATGGATCGTACGAATGAAATAGAATGGATCGTACGAATGAATTAGCATGGATCGTGCTAATGAATTAGAATGGAACGTACGAATGAATAGAGTGTGCGAATGAATTAGAATGGATCGTACGAATGAATTAGAATGGATAAATTCGCGCGAATGAATTAGAATGGATTGTATGAATGAATTAGATTGGATTGTATAAATGAATTAAAATGGATCGTACGTATGAATTATAAAGGATCGTACGAATGAATTAGAATGGATCGTATGAATGAATTAGAATGGATCGTATGAATGAATTAGAATGGATCGTGCGAATGAATTCGAATGGATCGTGTGAATGAAATAGAATGGATACAAATGAATTAGAATGGATCATACGAATGAATTAGAATGGATCGTATGCGTGAATTCGAATGGATCGTGCGAATGAATTAGAACGGATTGTACGAATGAATTAGAATGGATCGTGCCAATGAGTAAGAATGGATCGTACGAATGAATTAGAATGGATCGTATGAATGAATTAGAACAACGGAATTAGAATGGATCGTACGACGGAATTAGAATGGATCGTACGAAGGAATTAGAAAGGATCGCGTACAATCCATTCTATTTCATTCGTACGATCCATTCTTACTCATTAGCACGATCCATTTTAATTCATTCGTACAATCCATTCTAATTCATTCGCACGATCCATTCGAATTCACTCATACGATTCATTCTAATTCATTCGTATGATCCATTCTAATTCATTTGTATCCATTCTATTTCATTCGCACGATCCATTCGAATTCATTCGCACGATCCATTCTAATTCATTCATACGATCCATTCTAATTCATTCATACAATCTATTCTAATTCTTTCACACGATCCACTCTAATTCATTCGTACGATCCATTCTAATTCATTCGTACAATCCATGCTAATTCATTCATACGATCCATTCTAATTCATTCGTACGATCCATTCTAATTCATTCGCACGATCCATTCTAATTCCTTCGTACGATCCATTCTTATTCATTCCCATGAATGTATCCATTCTAATTCATACGTACGATCCATTCTAATTCATTTATACGATCCAATCTAATTCATTCATACAATCCATTCTAATTCATTCTCACGAATTTATCCATTCTAATTCATTTGTACCATTCATTCTAATTCATTCGCACAATCCATTCTAATTCATTCATACGATCCATTCTAATTCATTCGCACGATCCATTCTAATTCGTTCGCACGATCCATTCTAATTCATTCATACGATCCAATCTAATTCATTCATACAATCCATTCTAATTCTTTCGCATGAATGTATCCATTCTAATTCATTCGTACGATCCATTCTTACTCATTCGTACGATCCATTCTAATTCATTCGCACGATCCATTCTAATTCATTCGTACAATCCATTCTTACCGATCCATTCTATTTCATTCGTACGATCCATTCTAATTCATTCGCACAATCTATTCTAATTCATTCGTACGATTCATTCTATTCTAATTCATTTGCATGATCCATTCTAATTCATTCGTACGATCCATTCTATTTCATTCGTACGAATCGTACGAATGAATTAGAATGGATCGTGCTAATGAATTAGAATGGATCGTACGAATGAATTAGAATGGATCATACGAATGAATTAGAATGGATCGTATGAATACATTCATACGATCCATTCTAATTCATTCGCACGAATGTATCCTTTCTAATTCATTCGTACGATCCATTCTAATACCTTCGTACGATCCAATGAATTAGAATAGATTATGCGAATGAATTATAATGGATCGTACGAATGAATTAGAATGGATACATTCATGCGAATGAATTAGAATGGATACATTCGTGCGAAAGAATTAGAATGGATCGTACGAATGAATTAGAATGGATTATACGAATGAATTGGAATGGATCGTATGAATGAATTAGAATGGATACATTCGTGCGAATGAATTAGAATGGATCGTGCAAATGAATTAGAATGGATCGTACGAATGAATTAGAATGGATCGTATGAATGAATTAGAATGGATCGTGCGAATGAATTATAATGGATCGTACGAATGAATTAGAATGGATACATTCGGCGAATGAATTAGAATGGATCGTGCGAATGAATTAGAATGGATCGTGCGAATGAATTAGAATGGATCGTACGAATGAATTAGAATGGATCGTACGAATGAATTAGATTGGATCGTATGAATGAATTAGAATGGAACGTACGAATGAATTAGAATAGATCGTACGAAGGAATTAGAATGGATCGTACGAAGGAATTAGAATGGATACATTCGTGCGAATGAATTAGAATGGATCGTATGAGTGAATTAGAATGGATCGTACGAATGAATTAGAATGGATCGTATGAATGAATTAGAATGGATACATTCGTGCGAATGAATTAGAATGGATCGTATGAATGAATTAGAATAGATCGTACGAATGAAATAGAATGGATCGTACGAATGAATTAGAATGGATCGTACGAATGAATTAGAATGGATCGTACGAATGAATTAGAATGGATCGTACGAATGAATTAGAATGGATACATTCATGCGAATGAATTAGAATGAAGGAATTAGAATGGATTGTGCGAATGAATAAGAATGGATCGTACGAAGGAATTAGAATGGATCGTACGAATGAATTAGAAGTGATACATTCGTGCGAATGTATTAGAATGGATCGTACGAATGAATTAGAATAGATTGTGTGAATGAATTAGAATGGATCGTACAAATGAATTAGAATGGATACATTCATGCGAATGAATTAGAATGAAGGAATTAGAATGGATTGTGCGAATGAATAAGAATGGATCGTACGAAGGAATTAGAATGGATCGTACGAATGAATTAGAAGTGATACATTCGTGCGAATGTATTAGAATGGATCGTATGAATGAATTAGAATGGATTGTGCGAATGAATTAGAATGGATCGTACAAATGAATTAGAATGGATACATTCATGCGAATGAATTTGAATGGATCGTACGAATAAGTAAGAATGAATCGTGCATTCGTGCGAATGAATTAGAATGGATTGTATGAATGAATTAGATTGGATCGTAAAAATGAATTAGAATGGATCGTACGAATGAATTAGAATGGATACATTCGTACGAATGAACTAGAATGGATCGTATGATCTATTCTAATTCATTCATACGATCCATTCTAATTCATTCGTACGATCCATTCTAATTCATTCATACGATCCATTCTAATTCATTTGCACGAATATATCCATTCTAATTCATTCGTACGATCCATTCTAATTCATTCGTACGATCCATTCTTATTCATTCCCATGAATGTATCCATTCTAATTCATACGTATGATCCATTCTAATTCGTTCGCATGAATGTATCCATTCTAATTCATTCGCATGAATGTATCCATTCTAATTCATTCATACGATCCATTCGTGTGAATGAATTAGAATGGATCGTGTGAATGAATTAGAATGGATCGTATGAATGAATTAGAATGGATCGTATGAATGAATTAGAATGGATCGTGTTAATGAATTAGAATGGATCGTACGAATGTATTAGAATGGATCGTATGAATGAATTAGAATGGGTCGTGCGAATGAATTAGAATGGATCGTACGAATGAATTAGAATGTATCATACGAATGAATTAGAATGGATCGTGCGAATGAATTAGAATGGATCGTGAGAATGAATTAGAATGGATCGTATGAATGAATTAGAATGGATCGTGCGAATAAATTAGAATGGATCGTATGAATGAAATAGAAGGGATCGTATGAATTAGAATGGATCGTATGAAGGAATTAGAATGGATCGTATGAATGAATTAGATTGGATCGTATTAATGAATTAGAATGGATCGTACAAATGAATTAGAATGGATCGTACGAATGAATTAGAATGGATCGTATGAATGAATTAGAATAGATTGTGCGAATGAATTATAATGGGTCGTACTAAAGAATTATAATGGATCGTACGAATGAATTAGAATGGATCGTGCGAATGAATTAAAATGGATCGTGCGAATGAATTAGAATGGATCGTACGAATGAATTAGAATCGATCGTACGAATGAATTAGATTAGATCGTATGAATGAATTAGAATGGATCGTACGAATGAATTAGAATAGATCGTACGAAGGAATTAGAATGGATCGTACGAAGGAATTAGAATGGATACATTCATGCGAATGAATTAGAATGGATCGTATGAGTGAATTAGAAAGGATCGTACGAATGAATTAGAATGGATAGTATGAATGAATTAGAATGGATACATTCGTGCGAATGAATTAGAATGGATCGTATGAATGAGTTAGAATAAATCGTACGAATGAAATAGAATGGATCGTACGAATGAATTAGAATGGATCATACGAATAAAGTAGAATGGATACATTCGTGAAAAGGAATTAGAATGGATTGTATGAATGAATTAGAATGGATCGTGCTAATGTATTAGAATGCATCGTACGAATGAATTAGAATAGATTGTGCGAATGAATTAGAATGGATCGTACGAATGAATTAGAATGGATACATTCATGCGAATGAATTAGAATGGATTGTGCGAATGAATAAGAATGGATCGTACGAAGGAATTAGAATGGATCGTACGAATGAATTAGAATGGATACATTCGTGCGAATGTATTAGAATGGATCGTATGAATGAATTAGAATGGATTGTGCGAATGAATTAGAATGGATCGTACAAATGAATTAGAATGGATACATTCATGCGAATGAATTAGAATGGATCGTACGAATGAGTAAGAATGGATCGTGCATTCGTGCGAATGAATTAGAATGGATTGTATGAATGAATTAGATTGGATCGTATAAATGAATTAGAATGGATCGTACGAATGAATTAGAATGGATACATTCGTACGAATGAACTAGAATGGATCGTATGATCTATTCTAATTCATTCGTACGATCCATTCTAATTCATTCGTACGATCCATTCTAATTTATTCATACGATCCATTCTAATTCATTTGCACGAATATATCCATTCTAATTCATTCGTACGATCAATTCTAATTCATTCGTACGATCCATTCTTATTCATTCCCATGAATGTATCCATTCTAATTCATACGTATGATCCATTCTAATTCATTCGCACGATCCATTCTTATTCATTCGTACAATCCATTCCCTTCTAATTCATTCATACGATCCATTCTTACTCATTCGTATGATCCATTCTAATTCATTCGCACGAATGTATCCATTCTAATTCATTCATACGATCCATTCGTGTGAATGAATTAGAATGGATCGTGTGAATGAATTAGAATGGATCGTGCGAATAAATTAGAATGGATCGTATGAATGAATTAGAATGGATCGTGCGAATGAATTAGAATGGATCGTGTTAATGAATTAGAATGGATCGTACGAATGTATTAGAATGGATCGTATGAATGAATTAGAATGGGTCGTGCGAATGAATTAGAATGGATCGTACGAATGAATTAGAATGGATCATACGAATGAATTAGAATGGATCGTGCGAATGAATTAGAATGGATCGTATGAATGAATTAGAATGGATCGTGCGAATGAATTAGAATGGATCGTATGAATGAAATAGAAGGGATCGTATGAATTAGAATGGATCGTACAAAGGAAATAGAAGGTACGAATGAATTAGAATGGATCGTATGAATGAAATAGAATGGATTCGTATGAATTAGAATGGATCGTATGAATGAAATAGAAGGGATCGTATGAATTAGAATGGATCGTACGAAGGAATTAGAATGGATTGTATGAATGAATTAGATTGGATCGTATTAATGAATTAGAATGGATCGTACGAATGAATTAGAATGGATCGTACGAATGAATTAGAATGGATCGTATGAATGAATTAGAATAGATTGTGCGAATGAATTATAATGGGTCGTACAAAGGAATTAGAATGGATCGTACGAATGAATTAGAATGGATCATGCGAATGAATTAGAATGGATCGTGCGAATGAATTAGAATGGATCGTACGAATGAATTAGAATGGATCGTACGAATGAATTAGATTGGATCGTATGAATGAATTAGAATGGATCGTACGAATGAATTAGAATGGATCGTACGAAGGAATTAGAATGGATACATTCATGCGAATGAATTAGAATGGATCGTATGAGTGAATTAGAATGGATCGTACGAATGAATTAGAATGGATAGTATGAATGAATTAGAATGGATACATTCGTGCGAATGAATTAGAATGGATCGTATGAATGAGTTAGAATAAATCGTACGAATGAAATAGAATGGATCGTACGAATGAATTAGAATGGATCGTACGAATGAATTAGAATGGATCGTATGAATGAAATAAAATGGATTGTATTAATGAATTAGAATGGATCGTGCGAATGAATTAGAATAGATTGTGCGAATGAATTAGAATGGATCGTACGAATGAATTAGATTGGATCGTATGAATAAATTAGAATGGATCGTGTGAATGAATTAGAATGGATCGTACGAATGAATTAGAATGGATCGTACGAATAAAGTAGAATGGATACATTCGTGAAAAAGAATTAGAATGGATTGTATGAATGAATTAGAATGGGTCATGCTAATGAATTAGAATGGATCGTACGAATGAATTAGAATAGATTGTGCGAATGAATTAGAATGGATCGTACGAATGAATTAGAATGGATACATTCGTGCGAATGAATTAGAATGAAGGAATTAGAATGGATCGTGCGAATGAATAAGAATGGATCGTACGAAGGAATTAGAATGGATCGTACGAATGAATTAGAATGGATACATTCGTGCGAATATATTAGAATGGATCGTACGAATGAATTAGAATAGATTGTGCGAATGAATTAGAATGGATCGTACGAATGAATTAGAATGGATACATTCGTGCGAATGAATTAGAATGGATCGTACGAATGAGTAAGAATGGATAATACATTCGTGCGAATAAATTAGAATGGATTGTATGAATGAATTAGATTGGGTCGTATAAATGAATTAGAATGGATCGTACGAATGAATAAAAATGGATACATTCGTACGAATGAACTAGAATGGATCGTATGATCCATTCTAATTCATTCGTACGATCCATTCTAATTCATTCATACGATCCATTCTAATTCATTTGCACGAATATATCCATTCTAATTCATTCGTACAATCCATTCTAATTCAATCGTACGATCCATTGTTATTCATTCCCATGAATGTATCTATTCTAATTCATACGTACGATCCATTCAAATTCATTCGCACGATCCATTCTAATTCATTCGTACAATCAATTCTCTTCTAATTCATTCGTACGATCTATTCTTACTCATTCGTATGATCCATTCTAATTCATTCGCACGAATGTACACGTTCTAATTCATTCATACGATCCGTTCGTGTGAATGAATTAGATTGGATCTTGCGAATGAATTAGAATGGATCGTGCGAATGAATTAGAATGGATCGTATGAATGAATTAGAATGGATCGTGCGATTGATTTAGAATGGATCGTATGAATGAATTAGAATGGATCGTGTTAATGAATTAGAATGGATCGTACAAATGTATTAGAATGGATACATTCGTGTGAATGAATTAGAATGGATTGTATGAATGAATTAGAATGGATCGTATGAATGAATTAGAATGGATCGTGCGAATGAATTAGAATGGATCATACGAATGAATTAGAATGGATCGTGCGAATGAATTAGAATGGATCGTGCGAATGAATTAGAATTGATCGTATGAATGAATTAGAATGGATCGTATGAATGAATTAGAATGGATCGTGCGAATGAATTAGAATGGATCGTATGAATGAAATAGAAGGGATCGTATGAATTAGAATTGATCGTACGAAGGAATTAGAATGGATCGTATGAATGAATTAGATTGGATCTTATTAATGAATTAGAATGGATCGTACGAATGAATTAGAATGGATCGTACGAATGAATTAGAATGGATCATATGAATGAATTAGAATAGATTGTGCGAATGAATTAGAATGGTTCATATGAATGAATTAGATTCGATCATATGAATGAATTAGAATGGATCGTGCGAATGAATTAGAATGGATAGTACGAATGAATTAGAATGGATCGTATGAATGAATTAGAATGGATCGTGCGAATGAATTAGAATGGATCGTATGATTAAAATAGAATGGATCGTATGAATTAGAATGGATCGTACGAATGAAATAGAATGGATCGTACGAATGAATTAGCATGGATCGTGCTAATGAATTAGAATGGAACGTACGAATGAATAGATTGTGCGAATGAATTAGAATGGATCGTACGAATGAATTAGAATGGTTAAATTCGCGCGAATGAATTAGAATGGATTGTATGAATGAATTAGATTGGATCGTATAAATGAATTAAAATGGATCGTACGTATGAATTAGAATGGATACATTCATGGGAATGAATAAGAATGGATCGTACGAATGAATTAGAATAGATCGTACGATTGATTTAGAATGGATATATTCGTGCAAATGAATTAGAATGGATCGTACGAAAGAATTAGAATGTATCGTACGAATGAATTAGAATGGATCGTACGAATGAATTAGAATGGATCGTACGAACGAATTAGAATGGATCATACGAATGAGTAAGAATGGATCGTATGAATGAATTAGATTGGATCGTATGAATGAATTAGAATGGATCGTGCGAATGAATTAGAATGGATCGTACGAATGAATTAGAATGGATCGTATGAGTGAATTCGAATGGATACATTCGTGCAAAAGAATTAGAATGGATTGTATGAATGAATTAGAATGGATCGAGCGAATGAATTAGAATGGATCGTACGAATGAATTAGAATGGATACATTCGTGTGAATGAATTAGAGTACGATCCATTCTTACTCATTCGTATGATCCATTCTAATTCATTCGTACGAATGTATCCACTCTAATTCATTCGAACGATCCATTCTAATTCATTCGCACGATCGATTCTAATTCATTCGTATGATCCATTTTATTTCATTCGTACGATCCATTCTTACTCATTCGTACGATCCATTCTAATTCATTCGCACGAATGTATCCATTCTAATTCATTCGTACGATCCATTCTAATTCATTCACACGATCCATTCTAATTCATTCATACAATCCATTCTAATTCTTTCACACGATCCATTCTAATTCATTCGTACGATCCATTCTAATTCATACGATCCATTCTATTTCATTGATATGGATCCATTCTAAATCATTCGCACGATCCATTCTAATTCATTCGTACGATCCATTCTAATTCCTTTGTACGACCCATTATATTTCATTCGTATGATCCATTCTAATTCCTTTGTACGATCCATTCTAATTCATTCATACGATCCATTCTAATTCATTTGCACGAATATATCCATTATAATTCATTCGTACGATCCATTCTAAATCATTCGTACGATCCATTCTAATTCATTCATACGATCCATTCTAATTCATTCGTACGATCCATTCTAATTCATTCGCACGATCCATTCTAATTCATTCGTACGATCCATTCTAACTCATTCGTACGATCCATTCTAATTCATTCCCACGAATGTATCCATTGTAATTCATTAATACGATCCATTCTAATTCATTCGTACGATCCATTCTAATTCATTCGTACGTACGATCCATTCTAATTCATTCGTACGATCCATTCTAATTCATTCGTACGATCCATTCTAATTCATTCGCATACGAATGAATTAGAATGGATCATACGAATGAATTAGAATAGATTGTGCGAATGAATTAGAATGGATCGTACGAATGAATTAGAATGGATACATTCGTGCGAATGAATTAGAATGGATACATTCATGCGAAAGAATTGGAATAGATCGTATGAATGAATTAGAATGGATCGTTTGAATAAATTAGAATCGATCGTGCGAATGAATTAGAATGGATCATACGAATGAATAAGAATGGATCGTATGAATGAATTAGAATGGATCATACGAAGGAATTAGAATGCATCTTACGAATTAATTAGAATGGATCGTATGAATGAATTAGAGTGGATATCGTAAGAATGAATTAGAATGGATCGTACGAATGAATTATAATGGATCGTATGAATGAATTAGAATGGATCGTATGAGTGAATTCGAATGGATCGTGCGAATGAATTAGAATGGATCGTGCGAATTAATTAGAATGGATTATACGAATGAATTAGAATGGATTGTATGAATGAATTAGAATGGATCGTGCGAATGAATTAGAATAGATCGTACAAATGAATTAGAATAGATCGTATGAATGAATTAGAATGGATCATGCGAATGAATTAGAATGGATCGTATGAATGAATTAGAATGGATCCTACGAAAGAATTAGAATGGATCGTACCAATGAATTAGAATGGATCGTACGAATGAATTAGAATGAATACATTCGTGCGAATGAATTAGAATGGATCGTGCATGTGTAAGAATGAATTAGAATGGATCGTACGAATGAATTAAAATGGATCGTATGAATGAAATAGAATGGATTGTACGAATGAATTAGAATGGATCATACGAATGAGCAAGAATGGATCGTGTGAAAGAATTAGAATGGATCGTTTGAAAGAATTAGAATGGATTGTACGAATGAATTAGAATGGATACATTCGTGCGAATGAATTAGAATGGATCGTATGAATGAGTAAGAATGGATCGTACGAATAAAATAGAATGGATTGTACGAATGAATTAGAATGGATCATACTAATGAATTAGAATGGATCGTGTGAAAGAATTAGAATGAATTGTATGAATGAATTAGAATGGATCGTATGAATGAATTAGAACGGATCGTGCGAATGAATTAGAATGGATCATACGAATGAATTAGAATGGATCGTATGAATGAATTAGAATGGATCGTGTGAATGAATTAGAATGGATCGTACGAATGAATTAGAATGGATCGTATGAATAAATTAGATTTGATTGTATGAATGAATTAGATTCGATCATAAAAATGAATTAGAATGGATCGTGCAAATGAATTAGAATGGATCGTACGAAGGAATTAGAATGGATCGTACAAATGAATTAGAATGGATCGTATGACGTATGAAAGAATTAGAATGGATTGTATGAATAATTAGAATCGTACGAATGAATTAGACTGGATACATTAATGCGTATGAATTAGAATGGATCGTATGAATGAATTAGATTGGATCTTATTAATGAATTAGAATGGACCGTGCGAATAAATTAGAATGGATCGTACGAATGAATTAGAATGGATACATTCGTGCGAAGGAGTTAGAATGGATCATATGAATGAATTAGAATGGATCGTATGAGTGAATTCGAATTGATCGTACGAATGAATTAGAATAGATTGTGCGAATGAGTAAGAATGGATCGTACAAAGGAATTAGATTGGATCGTATGAATGAATTAGAATGGATCATACGAATGAATTAGAATGGATCGTACTAATGAATTAGAATGGATCGTATGAATGAATTAGAATGGATCGTACAAAGGAATTAGAATAGATCGTACGAATGAATTAGAATGTATCGTATGAATGAATTAGAAAGGATCGTGCAAATGAATTTGAATGGATCGTATGAATGAATTAGAATGGATCGTACTTATGAATTAGAATGGATCGTACGAATGAATTAGAATGGATACATTCGTGCGAATGAATTAGAATGGATCGTATGAATGAATTAGAATGAATTGTGCGAATGAATTAGAATGGATCGTACGAATGAATTATAATGGATACACGATCCATTCTAATTCATTCATACGATCCATTCTAATTCAATCGTACGATCCATTCTTACTCATTCGTACGATCCATTCTAATTCATTCGCACGAATGTATCCATTCTAATTCATTCGTACGATCCATTCTAATTCCTTTGTACGATCTATTCTAATTCATTCATACGATCCATTCTAATTCATTCGTACGATCCATTCTAATTCATTCGCACGATCCATTCTAATTCATTCATACGATCCAATCTAATTCCTTCGTACGATCCATTCGAATTCACTCATACGATCCATTCTAATTCATTCGTACGATCCATTCTAATTTATTCGCACGAATGTATCTATTCTAATTCATTCGTACAATCCATTCTAATTCATTCGCATGATCCATTCTAATTCATTAATACGATCCAATATAATTCATTCATACGATCCATTCTAATTCATTCGCACGAATGTATCCATTCTAATTCATTCGTACGATTCTAATTCATTCATACAATCCATTCTAATTCTTTCAGATGTCATACGATCCATTCTAATTCATTCGTATGATCCATTCTAATTCCTTCGTACAATCCATTCTAATTCATTTGCACGATCCATTCTAATTCATTTATACGATCCATTCTAATTCATTCATATAATCCAATCTAATTCATTCATACGATCCATTCTAATTCATTCGTACGATCCATTCTAATTCATTCGCACGATCCATTCTAATTCATTCATACGATCCATTCTAATTCATTCGTACGATCCATTCTAATTCATTCACACGATCCATTCTAATTCATTCATACGATCCATTCTAATTAATTCAAACAATTCATTCTAATTCTTTCACACGATCCATTCTAATTCATTCGTATGATCCATTCTAAATCATTCGCACAATCCATTCTATTTCATTCGTACGATCCATTCTTACTCATTCCTACGATCCATTCTAATTCATTCGCACGAATGTATCCATTCTAATTCATTTGTACGATCCATTCTAATTCATTCGTACGATCCATTCTAATTCATTCGCACGAATGAATCCATTCTAATTCATTCGTACAATCCATTCTATTTCATTCGTACGATCCATTCCTACTCATTTCGTACGATCCATTCTAATTCTTTCGCACAATCTATTCTAACTCATTCGTATGATCCATTGTAATTCATTCGTATGCGAATGAATTAGAATGGATCGTATGAATGAGTAAGAATGGATCATACGAATGAATTAGAATGGATCGTACGAATAAAATAGAATGGATTCGCACGAATGTATCTATTCTAATTCATTCGTACGATCCATTCTTATTCATTCGTACAATACATTTTAATTCATTCGCACGATCAATTCGAATTCACTCATACGATCCATTCTAATTCATTCATACGATCCATTCTAATTCATTCGCACGAATGTATCCATTCTAATTCATTCATAAAATCCATTCTAATTCATTCGCACAATCTATTCTAATTCATTCGTACGATCCATTCTAATTCATTCGCACGATCCATTCTAATTCATTTGCACGATCCATTCTAATTCAATCATTCAATCCATTCTAATTCTTTTGCATGAATGTATCCATTCTAATTCCTTCGTACGATCCATTCTAATTCCTTCGTACGATCCATTCTAATTCCTTTGTACGACCCATTATATTTCATTCGTATGATCCATTCTAATTCCTTTGTACGATCCATTCTAATTCATTCCCATAAATGTATCCATTCCATTCTAATTCATTCGTACGATCCATTCTAATTCATTTGCACGAATGTATCCACTCTAATTCATTCATACGATCCATTCTACTTCCTTCGTACGATCCATTCTATTTCATTCGTATGATTTATTCTATTTCATTCGTATAATCCATTCTAATTCATTCGCACGATCCATTCTAATTCATTCATACGATCCATTCTAATTCATTCGTACGATCCATTCTAATTCATTCGTACGATCCATTCTAATTCATTCGCACGATCCATTCTAATTCATTCATACGATCCATTCTTACTCATTCGTACGATCCATTCTAATTCATTCGCATGATCCATTCTAATTCATTCGTACGATCCATTCTACTTCATTCGTACGATCTATTCTTACTCATTCGTACGATCCATTCTAATTCATTCGCACGAATGTATCCATTCTAATTCATTCGTACAATCCATTCTAATTCCTTCGTACGATCCATTCGAATTCCTTCGTACGATCCATTCTAATTCCTTTGTACGACCCATTATATTTCATTCGTATGATCCATTCTAATTCCTTTGTACGATCCATTCTAATTCATTCCCATGAATGTATCCATTCTAATTCATTCGTACGATCCATTCTAATTCATTCATACGATCCATTCTAGTTCATTTGCACGAATATATCCATTCTAATTCATTCGTATGATCCATTCTAATTCATTCGCACAATCTATTCTAATTCATTCGTACGTTCCATTCTAATTCCTTCGTACGATCCATTCTAATTCATTCATACGATCCATTCTAATTCATTCGCACGAATGCATCCATATGAATGAATTAGAATAGATTGTGCGAATGAATTAGAATGGATCGTATGAAAGAATTAGAATGGATCGTATGAATGAATTAGAATGGATCGTGCGAATGAATTAGAATGGATCGTACGAATGAGTAAGAATGGATCGTACGAATGTATTCGTGCATGTGAAAGAATTAGAATGGATTGTATGAATGAATTAGAATGGATCGTATGAATGAATTGGAATAGATTGTGCGAATGAATTAGAATGGTTCGTACGAATGAATTAGAATGGATATATTCATGAGAATGAATTAGAATGGATCGTACGAATAAATTCGAATGGATCGTACGAATGAATTCGAATGGATTGTACGAATGAATTAGAATGGATCGTACGAATGAATTAGAATGGATCGTGTGAAAGAATTAGAATGGATTGTATGAATGAATTAGAATGGATCATATGAATGAATTAGAGTGGATACATTCGTGCGAATGAATTAGAATGGATCGTGCGAATGAAATAGAATGGATCTTACGAATGAATTAGAATGGATCGTACGAATAAATTAGAATAGATTGTGCGACGAATGTATCCATTCTAATTCATTCGTACGATCCATTTTAATTCCTTCGTACGATCCATTCTAATTCCTTCGTATGATCCATTCTAATTCATTCGTACGATCCATTCTAATTCATTCGTACGATCCATTCTCATTCATTCGCACAATCTATTCTAATTCATTAGCACGATCCATTCTAATTCATTCATACGATCCATTCTAATTCATTCGTACAACGCACGATCCATTCTAATTCATTCATACGATCCAATCTAATTCATTCGTACAATCCATTTATTTCATTCGTACGATCCATTCTTACTCATTCGTATGATCCATTCTAATTCATTCGCACGAATGTATCTATTCTAATTCATTCGTATGGATACATTCGTGCGAATGAATTAGAATGGATCGTATGAATGAATTAGAATAGATTGTGCGAATGAATTAGAATGGATCGTACGAATGAATTAGAGTGGATACATTCGTGCGAATGAATTAGAATGGATCGTACGAATGAATTAGAATGGATCGTACGAATGAAATAGAATGGATTGTACGAATGAATTAGAATGGATCGTACGAATGAATTAGAATGGATCGTGTGAAAGAATTAGAATGGATTGTATGAATGAATTAGAATGGATCGTATGAATGAATTAGAATGGATACATTCGTGCGAATGAATTAGAATGGATCGTGCGAATGAAATAGAATGGATCATACGAATTAATTAGAATGGATCGTACGAAAGAATTAGAATAGATTGTGCGACAAATGTATCCATTCTAATTCATTCGTACGATCCATTCTAATTCATTCATACGATCCATTCTAATTCCTTCGTACGATCCATTCTAATTCATTCGTACGATCCATTCTAATTCATTAGCATGGATCGTGCTAATGAATTAGAATGGAACGTACGAATGAATTAGAATGGATTGTAGAATGGATCGTACGAATGAATTAGAATGGATTGTACAAATGAATTAGAATGGATCGTACGAATGAAATAGAATGGATTGTACGAATGAATTAGAATGGATCGTACGAATGAATTAGAATGGATACATTCGTGCAAAAGAATTAGAATGGATTGTATGAATGAATTAGAATGGATTGTGCAAATGAATTAGAATGGATCGTGCGAATGAATTAGAGTGGATCGTACGAATGAATTAGAATAGATCGTGCGAATGAATTAGAATGGATCGTACGAATGAATTAGAATGGATCGTACGAATGAATTAGAATAGATACATTCATGCAAATGAATTGGAATGGATCGTACGGAATGGATCGTACGAATGAATTAGAATGGATTGTACGAATGCATCCATTCTATTTCATTCGTACGAATGTATCCATTCTATTTCATTCGTACGATCCATTCTAATTATTTCGTACGATCCATTCTAATTCATTAGCACGATCCATTCTAATTCATTCGCACGAATGTATCCATTCTAATTCATTCGTACGATCCATTCTAATTCCTTCGTACGATCCATTCTAATTCTTTCATACGATCCATTCTAATTCCTTCGTACGATCCATTCTATTTCATTCGTACGATCCATTCTTACTCAATCGTATAATCCATTCTAATTCATTCGCACGAATGTATCCATTCTGAATTAGAATGGATCGTACGAATGCGTAAGAAAGGATCGTACGAATGAAATAGAATGGATTGTACGAATGAATTAGAATTGATTGTGCGAATGAATTAGAATGGATCGTACGAATGATTAGAGTGGATAAATTCGTGCGAATGAATTAGAATGATACATTCATGCGAATGAAGTAGAATGGATCGTATGAATGAATTAGAATGGATCATGCGAATGAATTAGAATGGATACACGATCCATTCTAATTCATTCAGACGATCCATTTTAATTCATTCGTTCGGCGAATGAATTAGAATGGATCGTGCGAATGAATTAGAATAGATTGTGCGAATAAATTAGAATGGATCGTATGAATGAATTAGATTGGATCGTATGAATGAATTAGACTGGATCGTGCGAATGAATTAGAATGGATCGTGCGAATGAATTAGAATGGATCGTACGAATGAATTATAATAGATCGTATGAATGAATTAGAATGGATCGTACGAATGAATTAGAATGGATCGTACGAATGAATTAGAATAGATTGTGCGAATGAATTAGAATGGATCGTATGAATGAATTAGATTGGATCGTATGAATGAATTAGAATGTATCGTGCGAATGAATTAGAATGGATTATACGAATGAATTAGAATCGATCGTACGAATGAATTAGAATGGATACATTCGTGCGAATGAATTAGAATGGATTGTACGAATGAATTAGAATGGATCGTATGAATGAATTAGAATGGATCATGCGAATGAATTAGAATGGATCGTATGAATGAATTAGAATGGATCGTATGAATGAATTAGAATGGATCGTGCGAATGAATTAGAATGGATCGTACGAATAAATTAGAATGGATCGTATGAATGAATTAGAATGGATCGTGCGAATGAATTAGAATGGATCGTATGAATTAGAATGGATCGTACGAAGGAATTAGAATGGATCGTACGAATGAATTAGAATGGATCATACGAATGAAATAGAATAGATCGTACGAAGGAATTAGAATGGATCATACGAAGGAATTAGAATGGATCATACAAAGGAATTAGAATAGATATATTCGTGCGAATTAATTAGAATGGATCGTACGAATGAATTAGAATGGATACATTTGTGCGAATGAATTAGAATGGATCTTATGAATGAATTAGAATGGATCGTACGAAGGAATTAGAATGGATCGTACGAAGGAATTAGAATGGATCGTACGAATGAATTAGAATGGATCGTACGAATGAATTAGATTGGATCGTACGAATGAATTAGAATGGATCGTACGAATTAATTAGAATGGATCGTATGATTGAATTAGAATAGATCGTATGAATGAATTAGAATGGATCATACGAATGAATTAGAATAGATCATACGAATGAATTAGAATGGATCGTACGAATGAATTAGAATGGATCGTATGAATGAATTAGAATGGATCGTACGAATGAAATAGAATGGATTGTATTAATGAATTAGAATGGATCGTACGAATGAATTAGAATAGATACATTCGTGCGAATGAATTAGAATGGATCATACGAATGAATTAGAATGGATCGTACGAATGAATTAGAATAGATCGTACATTCTAATTCCTTCGTACGATCCATTCTAATTCCTTCGTACGAATTAGAATGGATCGTACGAAGGAATTAGAATGGATTGTACGAATGAATTATAATAGATACATTCGTGCGAATGAATTAGAATGGATCGTATGAATGAATTAGAACGCACGAATGTATCCATTCTAATTCATTCGTACGATCCATTCTAATTCATTCGCAAGATCCATTCTAATTCATTCGCACAATCTATTGTCATTCATTCATACGATCCATTCTAATTCATTCGCACGAATGTATCCATTCTAATTCATTCGTACGATCCATTCTAATTCCTTCGTACGAATGTATCTACTCTAATTCATTCGTACGGTCCATTCTAATTCATTCGCACGATCCTTTCTAATTCATTTGTACGATCCATTCTAATTCATTCGCACGATCCATTCTAATTCATTCGTCGTACGAAGGAATGGATTGTACGAATGAATTAGATTGGATCGTATGAATGAATTAGAATGGATCGTGCGAATGAATTAGAATGGATCGTACGAAAGAATTAGAATGGATTGTATGAATGAATTAGAATGGATCGTACGAATGAATTTGAATGGATACATTCGTGCGAATGAATTAGAATGGATCGTATGAATGAATTAGATTGGATCGTATGAATGAATTAGAATGGATCGTGCGAATGAATTAGATTGGATCGTATGAATGAATTAGATTGGATCGTATTAATGAACTAGAATGGATCGTACGAATGATTTAGAATCGATTGTACGAATGAATTAGAATGGATACATTCATGCGAATGAATTAGAATGGTTCGTACGAAGGAATTAGAATGGATCGTACGAATGAATTAGAATGGATATATTCGTGCAAATGAATTAGAATGGATCATACGAATGAGTAAGAAAGGATCGTACGAATGAAATAGAATGGATCGTACCAATGAATTAGAATGGAAAAATTTGTGCGAATGAATTAGAATGGATTGTATGAATGAATTAAATTGGATCGTATAAATGAATTAGAATGGATCGTACGTATGAATTAGAATGGATACATTCATGGGAATGAATAAGAATGGATCGTACGAATGAATTAGAATAGATCGTATGAATGAATTAGAATGGATCGTACGAATGAATTAGAATGGATCGTACGAATGAAATAGAATGGATCGTACATATGAATTAGAATGGATCGTGCGAATGAATTAGAATGGATCGTATGAATGAATTAGAATGGATCGTACGAATGAAATAGAATGGATCGTGCGAATGAATTAGAATGGATCGTGCGAATGAATTAGAATGGATCTGGATACATTCGTGCGAATGAATTAGAATGGATCGTACGAATGAATTAGAATGGATCGTACAAGTACGAATGAGTAAGAATGGATCGTACGAATGAAATAGAATGGATTGTACGAATGAATTAGAATGGATCGTGTGAAAGAATTAGAATGGATTATATGAATGAATTAGAATGGATCGTCTGAATGAATTAGAATGGATCGTGCGAATGAATTAGAATGGATTGTACGAATGAAGTAGAATAGATTGTGTGAATGAATTAGAATGGATCGGACGAATGAATTAGAATGGATACATTCGTGCGAATGAATTAGAATGAAGGAATTAGAATAGATCTTGCGAATGAATAAGAATGGATCGTACGAAGGAATTAGAATGGATTGTACGAATGAATTAGAATGGATACATTAGTGCGAATGAATTAGAAAGGGTCGTACGAATCAATTAGAATGGATAGTATGAATGTATCCATTCTAATTCATTTGTACGATCCATTCTAATTCCTTCGTACGATCCATTCTAATTCATTCGTACGTTAGAATCGATCGTATGAATGAATTAGAATGGATCGTACGAATGAATTAGAAAAGATCGTACGAATGAATTAGAATGGATCGTACGAATGAATTAGAATAGATTGTGAGAATGAATTAGAATGGATCGTATAAATAAATTACATTGGATCGTATGAATGAATTAGAATGGATCGTGCGAATGAATTAGAATGGATCGTACGAATGAATTAGAATGGATCGTATGAATGAATTAGAATGGATCGTACGAATGAATTAGAATGGATCGTACGAATGAATTAGAATGGATAAATTCATGCGTACGAATGTATCCACTCTAATTCATTCATACGTTCCATTCTAATTCGTTCGTACGATCCATTCTAATACCTTCGTACGATCCATTCTAATTCATTCATACAATCCATTCTAATTCATTCGCACGATCCATTCTAATTCATTCGCACGATCCATTCTAATTTATTCGCACGATCCATTCTAATTCATTCGTACGATCCATTCTAATTCATTCGCACGATACATTCGAATTCATTCGCACAATCCATTCTAATTCATTCGCAGGAATGTATCCATTCTAATTCATTCGTACGATCCATTCTAATTCATTTGCACGATCCATTCTCATTCATTCATACAGTCCATTCTAATTCTTTTGCACGAATGTATCCATTCTAATTCATTCATACGATCCATTCTAATTTATTCGTACGATCTATTCTAATTCATTCGCACGATCCATTCTAATTCATTCATACGATCCAATCTAATTCATTCATACGATCCATTCTAATTCATTCGCAGGAATGTATCCATTCTAATTCATTCGTACATGTATGAATGAATTATAATGGATCGTGCAAATGAATTAGAATGGATCGTACGAATGAATTAGAATGGATCGTGCTAATGAATTAGAATGGATCGTACGAATGAATTAGAATAGATTGTGCGAATGAATTAGAATGGATCGTACGAATGAATTAGGATGGATACATTCGTGCGAATGAATTAGAATGGATTGCATGAATGAATTAGATTGGATCGTATTAATGAATTAGAATGGATCGTGCGAATGAATTAGAATGTATCGTACGAATGAATTAGAATGGATATATTCGTGCGAATGAATTAGAATGGATCATACGATTGTGTAAGAATGGATCATACGAATGAAATAGAATAGATCGTACGAATGAATTTGAATGGATCGTGCTAATGAATTAGAATGGATCGTACGAATTATGAATAAATTAGAATGAATTAGAATGGATTGTATGAATGAATTAGAATGGATCGTATGAATGAATTAGAATGCATTCTAATTTATTCGTACGATCTATTCTAATTCGTTTGCACGAATGTATCCATTCTAATTCATTCGTACGATCCATTCTAATTCATTCGTACGATCCATTCTAATTCATTCGTACGATCTATTCTTACTCATTCGTATGATCCATTCTAATTCATTCGCAAGAATGTATCCATTCTAATTCATTCGTACGATCCATTCTAATTCATTCGTACGATCCATTCTAATTCATTCATACGATCCATTCTAATTCATTCATACAATCCATTCTAATTCTTTCACACGATCCATTCGAATTCACTCATACGATCAATTCTAATTCATTCGTACGATCCATTCTAATTCATTCGTACGATCCATTCCAATTCATTCATATGATCCATTCTAATTCATTCGTACGATCCATTCTAATTCATTCGCACAATCTATTCTAATTCATTCGTACGAACCATTCTAATTCATTCGTACGATCCATTCTAATTCCTTCGTACAATCCATTCCATACGATCTGTTCTATTTCATTCGTACGATCCATTCTTACTCAATCGTATGATCCATTCTAATTCATTCGAACGAATGTATCCATTCTAATTCGATCCATTCTAATTCATTCGCACGATACATTCTAATTCATTCGCACGAATGTATCCATTCTAATTCATTCATACAATCCATTCGAAGGAAATAGAATGGATCGTACGAATGAATTAGAATGGATATATTCGTACAATCCATTCTAATTCATTCGTATGATCCATTCTAATTCATTCGCACGATCCATTCTAATTCATTCGCACGAATGAATCCATTCTAATTCATTCGTACAATCCATTCTATTTCATCGTACGATCCATTCTTACTCATTCGTACGATCCATTCTAATTCATTTGCACGAATGTATCCATTCTAATTCATTCGTATGATCCAATCTAATTCATTCATACGATCCATTCTAATTCATTCGCACAATCTATTCTAATTCATTCGTATGATCCATTCTAATTCCTTCGTACGATCCATTCTAATTCATTCGCACGATCCATTCTAATTCATTCATACGATCCATTCTAATTCATTCATACAATCCATTCTAATTCTTTCACACGATCCATTCTAATTCAATCGTACGTTCCATTCTAATTCATTCATACGATCCATTCTAATTCATTCGTACGATCCATTCTAATTCATACGATCCATTCTATTTCATTCATACGATCCATTCTAATTCATTAGCACATACGATCCATTCTAATTCGTTCGTAGAATCCATTCTAATTCATTCACACGATCCATTCGAATTCACTCATACGATCCATTCTAATTCATTCATACGATCCATTCTAATTCATTCATACGATCCATTCTAATTCATTCGTACAATCCATTCTATTTCATTCGTACGATCTATTCTTACTCATTCGTACGATCCATTCTAATTCATTCGCACGAATGTATCCATTCTAATTCATTCGTACAATCCATTCTAACTCATTCGTACGATCCATTCTAATTCATTCGTATGATCCATTCTAATTCATTCGCACAATCCATTCTAATTCATTCGCACGAATGTATCCATTTTAATTCCTTCGTACGATCCATTCTAATTCATTCGTACGATCTATTCTAATTCATTCATACAATCCATTCTAATTCATTCGTGCGATCTATTCTAATTCATTCGTACGATCCATTCTAATTCATTCGTACGAATGTATCCACTCTAATTCTTTCATACGATCCATTCTAATTCATTCGTACGGTCTATTCTAATTTATTCGCACGATCCATTCTAATTCATTCATACGATCCAATCTAATTCATTCATACGATCCATTCTAATTCATTCATATGATCCATTCTAATTCCTTCGTACGATCCATTCTATTTCATTCGTACGATCCATTCTTACTCAATCGTATGATCCATTCTAATTCATTCGCACGAATTTATCCATTCTACTTCATTCGTACGATCCATTCTAATTCATTCGTACAATCCATTCTATTTCATTCGTACGATCCATTCTTACTCATTCGTATGATCCATTCTAATTCATTCGCACGAATGTATCCATTCTAATTCATTCGTACGATCCATTCTAATTCATTCGTACGATCCATTCTAATTCATTCGCACGATCCATTCTAATTCATTCGCATGAATGTATCCATTCTAATTCCTTCGTACGATCCATTCTAATTCATTCGTACGATCTATTCTAATTCATTCATACAATCCATTCTAATTCATTCGTTGTACGAAGGAATTAGAATGGATACATTCATGCGAATGACTTAGAATGGATCGTGCGAATGAATTAGAAGGGATCGTACGAATGAATTAGAATGGATACATTCATGCGAATGAATTAGAATGTATCGTACGAATGAGTAAGAATGGATCGTACGAATGAAATAGAATGGTTTGTACGAATGAATTCGAATGGATCGTACAAATGAATTAGAATGGTTACAAAATTAGAATTGATCGTACGAATGAATTAGAATAGATTGTGCGAATGAATTAGAATGGATCGTACGAAGGAATTAGAATGGATCGTACGAATGAATTAGAATGGATACATTCGTGCGAATGAATTAGAATGGAACGCACGAATTAATTAGAATAGATTGTGTGAATGAATTAGAATGGATCGTGCTAATGAATTAGAATTGATCGTACGAATGAATTAGAAAAGATTGTGCGAATGAATTAGAAAGGATCGTACGAATGAATTAGAATGGATCATAATAATGGATCGTACGAATGAAATAGAATGGATCGTACGAATGAATTAGCATGGATCGTGCTAATGAATTAGAATAGAACGTATGAACGAATTAGAATAGATTGTGCGAATGAATTAGAATGGATCGTACGAATGAATTAGAATGGATAAATTCGTGCGAATGAATTAGAATGGATTGTATGAATAAATTAGATTGGATCGTATAAATGAATTAGAATGGATCGTACATATGAATTAGAATGGATACATTCATGGGAATGAATAAGAATGGATTGTACGAAGGAATTAGAATGGATCATACGAATGAAATAGAATGGATCGTACGAAGGAATTAGAATGGATCGTACGAAGGAATTAGAATGGATCGTATGAAGGAATTTGAATGGATCGTACGAATGAATTAGAATGGATATATTCGTGCAAATGAATTAGAATGGATCGTATGAATTAGAATGGATACATTCGTGCGAATGAATTATAATGGATCGTATGAATGAATTAGATTGGATCGTGCGAATGAATTAGAATGGATCGTGCGAATGAATTAGAATGGATCGTACGAATGAATTAGAATGGATCGTATGAATTAGAATGGATCGTACGAATGAATTAGAATGGATCATACGAATGAATTAGAATGGATCGTATGAAGGAATTAGAATGGATCGTACGAAGGAATTAGAATGCGTGCGAATGAATTAGAATGGATTGTACGAATGAATTAGAATAGATTGTGCGAATAAATTAGAATGGATCGTACGAATGAATTAGAAGGGATACATTCGTGCGAATGAATTAGAATGGATCGTATGAATGAATTAGAATGGATCGTACTGAATGAATTAGAATGGATCGTACGATCCATTCTAATTCATTCGCACGAATGTATCTATTCTAATTCATTCGTATGATCCATTCTAATTCATTCGTATGATCCATTCTAATTCATTCGTATGATCCATTCTATTTCATTCGTACAATCCATTCTTACTCATTCGTATGATCCATTCTAATTCATTCGCAAGAATATGTCCATTCTAATTCATTCGTACGATCCATTCTAATTCATTCGCACAATCTATTCTAATTCATTCGCACGAATGTATCAATTCTAATTCATTCGTACGATCCATTCTAATTCATTCGTACGATCCATTCTAATTCATTCGCACAATCCATTCTAATTCATTCGTACGAATGAATCCATTCTAATTCATTCGTACAATCCATTCTATTTCATTCGTACGATCCATTCTTACTCATTCGTACGCGATCCATTCTAATTCCTTCGTACGATCCATTCTATTTCATTCTAATTCATTCGCACGAATGTATCCATTCTAATTCCATTCTAATTCATTCGCACGAATGTATCCATTCTAATTCCATTCTAATTCATTCTAATTCCTTCGTACGATCCATTCTAATTCCATTCTAATTCATTCGCACGAATGTATCCATTCTAATTCATTCGTACGAAAAAACATGATCCACTCTAATTCATTCGTACGATCCATTCTAATTCATTCATACGATCCATTCTAATTTATTCGTATGATTGTGCGACTGAATAGAATGGATTGTATGAATGAATTAGAATGGATCGCATGAATGAATTAGATTGGATCGTTTGAATGAATTAGAATGGATCGTGCGAATGAATTAGAATGGATCATACGAATGAATTAGAATGGATCGTATGAATGAATTAGAATGGACACATTCGTGCGAATGAATTAGAATGGGTATGAATGAATTAGAATTGATCGTGCGAATGAATTAGAATGGATCGTACGAATGAGTAAGAATGGATCGTACGAATGAAATAGAATGGATTGTACGAATGAATTAGAATGGATCGTATGAATGAATTAGAATGGATCGTACGAATGAATTAGAATGGATCGTGTGAAAGAATTAGAATGGATTGTATGAATCAATTAGAATAGATCGTATGAATGAATTAGAATGGATCGTAGGTATGAATTAGAATGGATTCATTCGTGCAAATGAATTAGAATAGATCGTGCGAATGAATTAGAATGGATCGTACGAATGAATTAGAATGGATTGTACGAATGAATTAGAATGGATCGTACGAATGAATTAGAATGGATACATTCGTGCGAATGAATTGGAATGGATCGTACGAATGAGTAAGAATGGATCGTACGAATGAAATAGAATGGATTGTACGAATGAATTAGAATGGATCGTACGAATGAATTAGAATATTCATTTGTACGATCCATTCTAATTCATTCATACAATCCATTCTAATTCTTTCACACGATCCAATCTAATTCATTAGTACGATCCATTCTAATTCATTCGCATGATCCATTCTAATTCATTCATACAATCCATTCTATTTCATTCGTACGATCCATTCTTACTCATTCGTACGATCCATTCTAATTCATTCGCACGAATGTATCCATTCTAATTCATTCGTACGACGCACGATCCATTCTAATTCATTCATACGATCCAATCTAATTCATTCATACGATCCATTGGTCGTACAAAGGAATTAGAATGGATCGTACAAAGGAATTAGATTGGATCGTACGATGGAATTAGAATGGATCGTACGAATGAATTAGAATGGATTGTACGAATGAATTAGAATGGATCATACGAATGAGTAAGAATGGATCGTATGAATGAAATAGAATGGATCGTACGAATGAATTAGAATGGATCGTGCGAATGAATTAGAATGGATCGTACGAATGAATTAGAATAGATTGTGCGAATGAATTAGAATGAATCATACGAATGAATTAGAATGAATCGTACGAATGAATTAGATTAGATACATTCGTGCGAATGAATTAGAATGGATCGTACGAATGAGTAAGAATGGATCATACAAATGAAATAGAATGGATCGTACGAATGAATTAGAATGGATCGTGCGAATGAATTAGAATGGATCGTACGAATGAATTAGAATAGATCGTACGAATGAATTAGAATAGATCGTACGAATGAATTAGAATGAATCGTATGAATGAATTAGAATAGATCGTGCGAATGAATTAGAATGGATCGTACGAATGAATTAGCATGGATCGTGCTAATGAATTAGAATGGAACGTACGAATGAATTAGAATGGATCGTACGAATGAATTAGAATGGATCGTATGAATGACTTAGAATGGATCATGCGAATGAATTAGAATGGATCGTATGAATGAAATAGAATGGATCGTATGAATTAGAATGGATCGTACGAAGGAATTAGAATGGATTGTATGAATGAATTGGATTGGATCGTATTAATGAATTAGAATGGATCGTACGAATGAATTAGAATGGATCGTATGAATTAGAATGGATCGTAAGAAGGAATTAGAATGGATCGTATGAATAAATTAGATTGGATCGTATTAATGAATTAGAATGGATCGTATGAATGAATTAGATTGGATCGTATGAATGAATTAGAATGGATCGTGCGAATGAATTAGAATGGAACGTACGAATGAAATAGAATGGATTGCACGAATGAATTAGAATGGATCATACGAATGAATTAGAATGGATACATTCGTGCAAAAGAATTAGAATGGATTGTATGAATGAATTAGAATGGATCGTGCAAATGAATTAGAATGGATCGTGCAAATGAATTAGAATTGATCGTACGAATGAATTAGAATAGATTGTGCTAATGAATTAGAATGGATCGTAAGAATGAATTAGAATTGATACATTCGTGCGAATGAATTAGAATGGATCGTATGAATGAATTAGAATGGATCGTACGAATGAATTAGAATAGATACATTCGTGCGAATGAATTAGAATGGATCATACGAATGAATTAGAATGGATCGTACGAATGAAATAGAATGGATCGTATGAATGAATTAGAACGGATCGTGCTAATGAATTAGAATAGATTGTGCGAATAAATTAGAATGGATCGTACAAATGAATTAGATTGGATCGTGCGAATGAATTAGAATGGATACATTCGTGCAAATGAATCAGAATAGATCGTACGAATGAATTAGAATGCACTCTAATTCATTCATACGATCCATTCTAATTAGAATGGATCATACGATTGAGTAAGAATGGATCGTAGAGTAAGATTGGATCGTATGAATGAAATAGAATGGATCGTATGAATTAGAATGGATCGTACGAGGGAATTAGAATGGATCGTACGAATGAAATAGAATGGATCGTATGAATGAATTAGAATGGATACATTCGTGCGAATGAATTAGAATAGATTGTGCGACATACAATCCATTCAAATTCATTCGTACGATCTATTCTAATTCATTCGTACGATCCATTCTAATTCATGCATACAGTCGATTCTAATTCTTACGCACGATCCTTTCTAATTCATTCGTACGATCCATTCTAATTGATCGTTCGAAGGAATTAGAATGGATGGGATACATTCGTGCGAATGAATTAGAATGGATCATGCGAATGAATTAGAATGGATCGTACGAATGAATTAGAATAGATCGTACGAAGGAATTAGAATGGATCGGATACATTCGTACGAATGAATTAGAATGGATCGTACGAATGAATTAGAATGGATCGTACGAATTAATTAGAATGGATCGTACGAATGAATTAGAATGGATTCATTCGTGCGAATGAATTAGAATGGATCGTGCGAATGAATTAGAATGGATTGTACGAATGAATTAGAATGGATCGTACGAATGAATTAGAATGGATACATTTGTGCGAATGAATTAGAATGGATCGTACGAATGAGTAAGAATGGATCGTACGAATGAAATAGAATGGATTGTACGAATGAATTAGAATGGATCGTACGAATGAATTAGAATGGATACATTCGTGCGAATGAATTAGAATGGATCGTATGAATGAATTACAATGGATCGTACGAATGAATTAGAATGGATCGTGCGAATGAATTAGAATGGATCGTACGAATGAATTAGAATAGATTGTGCGAATGAATTAGAATGGATCGTACGAATGAGTAAGAATGGATCATACGAATGAAATAGAATGGATCGTACGAATGAATTAGAATGGATCGTGCGAATGAATTAGAATGGATCTTACGAATGAATTAGAATAGATTGTGCGAATGAATTAGAATGGATTGTACGAATGTATTAGAATGGATCGTACAAATGAATTAGAATGGATCGTATGAATGAATTAGAATGGATCGTGCGAATGAATTAGAATGGATCGTACGAATGAATTAGCATGGATCGTGCTAATGAATTAGAATGGAACGTACGAATGAATTAGAACGGATCGTACGAATGAATTAGAATGGATCGTATGAATGAATTAGAATGGATCATGCGAATGAATTAGAATGGATCGTATGAATGAAATAGAATGGATCGTATGAATTAGAATAGATCGTACGAAGGAATTAGAATGGATTGTATGAATGAATTGGATTGGATCGTATTAATGAATTAGAATGGATCGTACGAATGAATTAGAATGGATCGTACGAATGAATTAGAATGGATCGTATGAATGAATTAGAATGGATCGTATGAATTAGAATGGATCGTACGAAGGAATTAGAATGGATCGTATGAATAAACTAGATTGGATCGTATTAATGAATTAGAATGGATCGTATGAATGAATTAGATTGGATCGTATGAATGAATTAGAATGGATCATGCGAATGAATTAGAATGGAAAGTACGAATGAAATAGAATGGATTGTACGAATGAATTAGAATGGATCGCACGAATGAATTAGAATGGATACATTCGTGCAAAAGAATTAGAATGGATTGTATGAATGAATTAGAATGGATCGTGCAAATGAATTAGAATGGATCGTGCGAATGAATTAGAATTGATCGTATGAATGAATTAAAATAGATTGTGTGAATGAATTAGAATGGATCGTACGAATGAATTAGAATGGATACATTCATACGAATGAATTAGAATGGATCGTGTGAATGAATTAGAATGGATCGTGCGAATGAATTAGAATAGATACATTCGTGCGAATGAATTAGAATGGATCATACGAATGAATTAGAATGGATCGTACGAATGAAATAGAATGGATCGTATGAATGAATTAGAATGGATCGTGCTAATGAATTTGAATAGATTGTGCGAATGAATTAGAATGGATCGTACGAATGAATTAGATTGGATCGTATAAATGAATTATAATGGATCGTGCGAATGAATTAGAATGGATCGTACGAATGAATTAGAATGGATACATTCGTGCAAATGAATTAGAATAGATCGTACCAATGAATTAGAATGCATTCTAATTCATTCATACGATCCATTCTAATTAGAATGGATCATTCGATTGAGTAAGAAGGGATCGTAGAGTAAGATTGGATCGTATGAATGAAATAGAATGGATCGTATGAATTAGAATGGATCGTACGAGGGAATTAGAATGGATCGTACGAATGAATTAGAATGGATCGTATGAATGAATTAGAATGGATACATTCGTGCGAATGAATTAGAATAGATTGTGCGACATACAATCCATTCAAATTCATTCGTATGATCTATTCTAATTCATTCGTACGATCCATTCTAAATCATTCATACAATCCATTCTAATTGATCGTAAGATCCATTCTAATTGATCGTACGAAGGAATTAGAATGGATGGGATACATTCGTGTGAATGAATTTGAATGGATCGTGCGAATGAATTAGAATGGATCGTACGAATGAATTAGAATAGATCGTACGAAGGAATTAGAATGGATCGGATACATTCGTACGAATGAATTAGAATGGATCGTACGAATGAATTAGAATGGATCGTACGGATGAATTAGAATGGATTCATTCGTGCGAATGAATTAGAATGGATCGTGCGAATGAATTAGAATGGATCGTACAAATGAATTAGAATGGATCGTACGAATGAATTAGAATGGATCGTACGAATGAATTAGAATGGATACATTCGTGCGAATGAATTAGAATGGATCGTACGAATGAGTAAGAGTGGATCGTACGAATGAAATAGAATGGATTGTACGAATGAATTAGAATTGATACATTCGTGCGAATGAATTAGAATGGATCGTGCGAATGAATTAGAATGGATCGTATGAATGAATTAGAGTGGATACATTTGTGCTCGTACGATCCATTCTAATTCATTCGTACAATCCATTCTATTTCATTCGTACGATCCATTCTTACTCATTCGTACGATCCATTCTAATTCATTCGCACAAATGTATCCATTCTAATTCATTCGTATGATCCATTCTAATTCATTTGTATGATTCATTCTAATTCATTGGTACGATCCATTCTAATTCATTCGCACGTGCGAATGAATTAGAATGGATCATACGAATGAGTAAGAATGGATCGTATGAATGAAATAGAATGGATTGTATGCATGAATTAGAATGGATCGTACAAATGAATTAGAATAGATCGTACGGAGGAATTAGAATGGATCATACGAATGAATTAGAATGAATGGATCATACGAATGAATTAGAATGGATACATTCATGCGAATGAATTAGAATGGATCGTATGAATGAGTAAGAATGGATCGTACGAATGAAATAGAAGGGATTGTACGAAGGAATTAGAATGGATCATACGAATGAAATAGAATGGATCGTATAAAGGAATTAGAATGGATCGTACGGTACGAAGGAATTAGAATGGATCGTACGAATGAATGAGAATGGATACATTCGTGCGAATGAATTAGAATGGATTGTATGAATGAATTAGAATGGATACATTCGTGCGAATGAATTAGAATGGATACATTCGTGCGAATGAATTAGAATGGATACATTCGTGCGAAAGAATTAGAATAGATCGTATGAATGAATTAGAATGGATCGTATGAATGAATTAGAATGGATCGTTCGAATGAATTAGAATGGACCGTACGAATGAATTAGAATGGATCGTACGAAGGAATTAGAATGGATCGTACGAATGAATTAGAGTGGATACATTCGTATGAATGAATTAGAATGGATCATACGAATGAATCGTACGAATGAATTAGAATGGATCGTACGAATGAATTAGAATGGATTGTACGAATGTATCCATTCTAATTCATTCATACGATCCATTTAATTCCTTCGTACAATCCATTCTAATTCCTTTGTACGACCCATTATATTTCATTCGTATGATCCATTCTAATTCTTTTGTATGATCCATTCTAATTCATTCATACGATCCATTCTAATTCATTCGCACGATCCATTCTAATTCATTCATACGATCCAATCAAATTCATTCATACGATTCATTCTAATTCATTCGTACGATCCATTCTAATTCATTCGCACGATCCATTCTAATTCATTCATACGATCCAATCTAATTCATTCATACGATCCATTCTAATTCATTCGTATGTATCCATTCTAATTCATTCATACGAGCCATTCTAATTCATTCGTACGATCCATTCTAATTCATTCGCACGATCCATTCTAATTCATTAATACGATTCATTCTAATTCATTCGTACGACGCACGATCCATTCTATTCTAATTCATTTGTACGATCCATTCTAATTCATTCGCACAATCTTAATTCATTCGTACGATCAATTCTAATTCATTCGCACAATCTATTCTAATTCATTCATACGATCCATTCTAATTCATTCGTACGATCTATTCTAATTCATTCGTACGATCCATTCTAATTCATTCGCACGAATGTATCCATTCTAATTCATTCATACAATCTATTCTAATTCATTCGTACGATCCATTCTAATTCATTCGTACAATCCATTCTATTTCATTCATACGATCCATTCTTACTCATTCGTATAATCCATTCTAATTCATTCGCACGATCCATTCTAATTCATTAGCACGATCCATTCTAATTCATTCGTACGATCCATTCTAATTCATTCGTACGATTCATTCTAATTCATTAGCATGATCCATTCTAATTCATTCGTACGATCCATTCTATTTTATTCATACGATCCATTTCTAATTCATTCGTACGATCCATTCTAATTCATTCGTACGATCCATTCTAATTCATTCATACGATCCATTCTAATTAATTTGCACGAATATATCAATTTTAATTCATTTGTAGGATACATTCGTGCGAGTGAATTAGAATGGCTCGTACGAATGATTAGAATGGATACATTCGTGCGAATGAATTAGAATGGATCGTATGAATGAATTAGAATGGGTCGTGTGAATGAATTAGAATGGATCGAATGAATGAATGTATCCATTCTAATTCATACGTACGATCCATTCCAATTCATTTATACGATCCAATCTTATTCATTCATACAATCCATTCTAATTCATTCGCACGAATGTACGATCCATTCTTACTCATTCGTACGATCCATTCTAATTCATTCGCACGAATGTATCCATTCTAATTCATTCGTACGATCCATTCTAATTCATTCGCACAATCCATTCAAATTCATTCGAACGATCCATTCTAATTCATTCGCACGAATGTATCCATTCTAATTCATTCGTACGATCCATTCTAATTCCTTCGTATGATCCATTCTTATTCATTCGTACGATCCATTCTAATTCCTTCATTCTAATTCATTCGCACGAATGTATCCATTCTAATTCATTCGTACGAACCATTCTAATCGTACGAATAAATTAGAATGGATCGTATGAACGAATTAGAATGGATACATACGAATGAATTAGAATGGAACGTATGAATGAATTAGATTGGATCGAATGAATGAATTAGAATGGATCGTACGAATGAATTAGAATGGATCGTAATAATTGATCGTACGTATGAATTTGTACGTATGAATGAATTAGTATGGATTGAATTAGAATGGATCGTACGAAGGAATTAGAATGGATCGTACAAATGAATTAGAGTGGATACATTCGTGCGAATGAATTAGAATGGATCGTACGTATCAATTGCAATGGATACATTCATGGGAATGAATTAGAATGGATCATACGAAGGAATAAGAATGGATCGTATGAAGGAATTAGAATGGATCATACGAATGAATTAGAATGGATACATTTGTGCAAAAGAATTAGAATGGATTGTATGAATGAATTAGAATTGATCGTACGAATGAGTAAGAATGGATTGTACGAATGAATTAGAATGGATCGTGCGAATGAATTAGAATGGATCGTACGCGATCCATTCTAATTCATTCGCACGATCCATTCTAATTCATTAATACGATCCATTCTAATTCATTCGTACGACGCATAATCCATTCTAATTCATTCATACGATCCAATCTAATTCATTCATATGATCCATTCTAATTCACTCGTATGTATCCATTCTAATTCATTCGCACGATCCATTCTAATTCATTCGTACGACGCACGATCCATTCTAATTCATTCATACGATCCAATCTAATTCATTCATACGATCCATTCTAATTCATTCGTACGATCCATTCTAATTCATTCGCACGATCCATTCTAATTCATTCGTACAATCCATTCTAATTCATTCGCACGATCCATTCTAATTCCTTCGTATGATCCATTCTAATTCATTCGCACAATCTATTCTAATTTATTCGTACATTCCATTCTAATTCCTTCGTACGATCCATTCTAATTCATTCATACGATCCATTCTAATTCATTCGCACCAGTGTATCCATTCTAATTCATTCGTACGATCCATTCTAATTCATTCGCACGAATGTATCCATTCTAATTCCTTCGTACGATCCATTTTAATTCCTTCGTACGATCCATTCTAATTCCTTCGTACGATCCATTCTAATTCCTTCGTACGATCCATTCTGTTTCATTCGTATGATCCATTCTAATTCATTCGTACGATCCATTCTAATTCATTCGCACGATCCATTCAAATTCATTAATACGATCCATTCTAATTCATTCGTACGACGCACGATCAATTCTAATTCATTCATACGATCCAATCTAATTCATTCATACGATCCATTCTAATTCATTCGTATGTATCCAATCTAATTCATTCATACGATTCATTCTAATTCATTCGTAGGATCCATTCTAATTCATTCGCACGATCCATTCTTACTCATTCGTATGATCCATTCTAATTCATTCATACAATCTATTCTAATTTATTCATACGATCCATTCTAATTCATTCGTACGATCCATTCTAATTCATTCGCACGATCCATTCAAATTCATTCATATGATCCAATCTAATTCATTCGTACGATCCATTCTAATTCATTCGTACGATCCATTTTAATTCCTTCGTACGATCCATTCTAATTCATTCGCACGAATGTATCCATTCTAATTCATTCGTACGATCCATTCTAATTCATTCGTATGATCCATTCTAATTCCTTCGTACGATCCATTCTAATGAATTTGAATGGATTCATTCGTACGAATAAATTAGAATGGATCGTATGAATGAATTAGAATGGATCGTGCGAATGAATTAGAATGGATCGTACGAATGAATTAGAATGAATTGTACGAATGAAGTAGAATGGATCATACGAACGAATTAGAATGGATCGTACGAATGTATCCATTCTAATTCTTTTGCACGAATGTATCCATTCTAATTCATTCGTACGATCCATTCAAATTCCTTCGTATGATCCATTCTAATTCCTTCGTACGATCCATTCTAATTCATTCATACGATCCATTCTAATTCATTCATATAATCCATTCTAATTCCTTCGTACGATCCATTCTAATTCATTCGTACTATCCATTCTAATTCATTCGTACGATCCTTTCTAATTCATTCGTACGATACTTTCTAATTCATTCGTACGATCCATTCTAATTCATTCGTACGATCCATTCTAATTCATTCGTACGATCCATTCTAATTCATTCTAATTCATTCGTACGACGCACGATCCATTCTAATTCATTCATACGATCCAATCTAATTCAGTCATACGATCCATTCTAATTGATTCGTATGTATCCATTCTAATTCATTCATACGATCCATTCTAATTCATTCGTACGATCCATTCTAATTCATTCGTACGATCCAAATAACAATCGATCGAATCTAATTCATTCATATGATCCATTCTAATTCATTCCCACGAATGTATCCATTCTACTTCATTTGCACAATTCATTCTAATTCTTTCACATGCACGAATACATTTGTACGATCCATTCTAATTCATTCATAGGAATTAGAATGGATCATACGAATGAAATAGAATGGATCGAAATCTAATTCATTCATACGATCTATTCTAATTCATTCGCACAATCTATTCTAATTCATTCGTACGATCCATTCTAATTCATTCGTACGATCTATTCTAATTCATTCGTACGATCCATTCTATTTCATTCGCACGAATGTATCCATTCTAATTCATTCATACGATCCATTCTAATTCATAAGTACGATCCATTCTAATTCATTCATACGATCCATTCTAATTCATTTGCACGATCCATTCTAATTCATTCATACGATCCATTCTAAATCATTCGTACGATCCATTCTAATTCATTCATACGATCCATTCTAATTCATTCGTATGATCCATTCTTATTCATTCCCATGAATGTATCCATTCTAATTCATACGTACGATCCATTCTAATTCATTTATACGATCCAATCTAATTCATTCATACAATCCATTCTAATTCATTCGCACGATCCATTCTAATTCATTCGCACGATCCATTCTAATTCATTTGTACGATCCATTCTAAATCATTCATACGATCCATTCTAATTCATTCATACAATACATTCTAATTCGTCGCACAATCTATTCTAATTCATTCGTACGATCCATTCTAATTCATTCATACGATCCATTCTATTTCATTCGCACGATCCATTCTAATTCTTTCTAATTCTTTCACACGATCCATTCTAATTCATTCGTACGATCCATTCAATTTCATTCGTACGATCCATTCTAATTCATTCGTACGATCCATTCTAATTCATTCGCACGATCCATTCTAATTCATTCATACGATCCATTCTAATTCATTCATACAATTCATTCTAATTCCTTCGTATAATCCATTCTAATTCATTCGTACGATCCATTCTAATCCATTCGTACGATCCTTTCTAATTCATTCGTACGATCCATTCTAGATCATTCGTACAATCCATTCTATTTCATTCGTACGATCCATTCTTATTTAATCGTATGATCCATTCCATTCGTGCGAATGAATTAGAATGGATCATACGATTGAATTAGAATAGATCGTACGAAGGAATTAGAATGGATCGTACGAAGGAATTAGAATGGATCGTACGAAAGAATTAGAATGGATCGTACGAATGAATTAGAATGGATCGTACGAATGAATTAGATAGGATCATATGAATGAATTAGAATGGATCGTATGTTCTAATTCATTCGCACGAATGTATCCATTCTAATTCATACGTACGATCCATTCTAATTCATTTATACGATCCAATCTACTTCATTCATACAATCCATTCTAATTCATTCGGACGATCCATTCTAATTCATTCGCACGATCCATTCTAATTCATTCATACGATCCATTCTAATTCATTCATACAATCCATTCTAATTCGTCGCACAATCTATTCTAATTCATTCGTACGATCCATTCTAATTTATTCGTACGATCCATTGTATTTCATTCGCACGATCCATTCTAATTCTTTCTAATTCTTTCACACGATCCATTCTAATTCATTCGTATGATCCATTCTATTTGATTCGTACGATCCATTCTAATTCATTCGTACGATCCATTCTAATTCATTCGCATGATCCATTCTAATTCCTTCGTACGATCCATTCTAATTCATTCGTACCATCCATTCTAATTCATTCATACAATCCATTCTAATTCCTTTGTATAATCCATTCTAATTCATTCGTACGATCCATTCTAATTCATTCGTACGATCCTTTCTAATTCATTCGTACGATCCATTCTAATTCATTCATACAATCCATTCTATTTCATTCGTATGATCCATTCTTATTTAATCGTATGATCCATTCTAATTCATTCGCACGAATGGATACATTCGTGCGAATGAATTAGAATGGATCATACGATTGAATTAGAATGGATCGTACGAAGGAATTAGAATGGATCGTACGAATGAATTAGAATGGATCGTACGAATGAATTAGAATGGATCGTGTGAATGAATTAGAATGGATCGTACGAATGAATTAGAATGGATCGTACGAATGAAATTAGAATGGATCGTACGAATGAAATAGAATGGATCGTGCGAATGAATTAGAATGGATCGTGCGAATGAATTAGAATGGATCGTACGAATGAATTAGAATGGATCGTACGAATGAATTAGAATGGATCGTGCGAATTAATTAGAATGGATCGTGCGAATGAATTAGAATGGATCGCACGAATGAATTAGAATGGATCGCACGAATGAAATTAGAATGGATCGTATGAATGAATTAGAATGGATCGTGCGAATGAATAAGAATGGATCGTGCGAATGAATTAGAATGGATCGTGCTAATGAATTAGAATGGATCGTACGAATGAATTAGAATAGATTGTGCGAATGAATTAGAATGGAACATACGATCTAATTCATTCGCACGATCCATTCGAATTCACTCATACGATCCATTCTAATTCATTCGCACGATCCATTCAAATTCCTTTGTACGACCCATTATATTTCATTCGTATGATCCATTCTAATTCCTTTGTACGATCCATTCTAATTCATAAGTACGATCCATTCTAATTCATTCGTACGATCCATTGTAATTCTTTCGCACGAATGTATCCATTCTAATTCATTCCTATGATCCATTCTAATTTATTCGCACGATCCATTCTAATTCATTCGCACGAATGAATCCATTCTAATTCAGTCGTACAATCCATTCTATTTCATTCGTACGATCCATTCTTACTCATTCATACGATCCATTCTAATTCATTCGCACGAATGTATCCATTCTAATTCATTTGTACGATCCATTCTAATTCATTCGCACAATCTATTCTAATTCATTCGTACGAATATATCCATTGTAATTCATTCATACGATCTATTCTAATTCCTTCGTACGATCCATTCTAATTCCTTCGCACGATCCATTCTATTTCATTCATACGATCCATTCTAATTCATTCGCACGATCCATTCTAATTCATTCGCATGAATTTATCCATTCTAATTCATTCGTACGATCTATTCTAATTCATTCGTACGATCCATTCTAATTCCTTCGTACGATCCATTCTAATTCGATCTATTCTAATTCATTAATACGTACAAATTCATACGTACGATCCTTTCTAATTCCTTCGTACGATCCATTCTAATTCCTTCTTACGATCCATTCTAATTCCTTCATACGATCCATTCTATTTCATTCGTATGATCCATTCTAATTCCTTCGTACAATCCATTCTTATTCATTCCCATTAATGTATCCATTCTAATTCATACGTACGATCCATTCTAATTCATTTATACGATCCAATCTAATTCATTCATACAATCCATTCTAATTCATTCGCACGAATTTATCCATTTTAATTCATTCGTATAATCCATTCGAATTCATTCGCACGAATGTATCCATTCTAATTCATTCGTAAGATCCATTCTAATTCATTCCCATGAATGTATCCATTCTAATTCATACGTACGATCCATTCTAATTCATTTATACGATCCAATCTAATTCATTTGTACGATCCATTCTAATTCATTCGTACGATCAATTCTAATTCATTCGTACGATCCATTCTAATTCATCCAGACGATCCATTCTAATTCATTCGCACGAATGTATCCATTCTAATTCATTCGTACGATCCATTCTAATTGATCGTACGAATGAATTAGAATGGATACATTCATGGGAATAAATAAGAATGGATCGTACGAATGAATTAGAATGGATCGTACAAATGAATTAGAATGGATCGTACGAATGAAATAGAATGGATCGTACGTATGAATTAGAATGGATCGTGCGAATGAATTAGAATGGATCATATGAATGAGTTAGAATGGATCGTACGAATGAAATAGAATGGATCATGCAAATGAATTAGAATAGATCGTGCGAATGAATTAGAACGGATCGTGTGAATGAAATAGAATGGATACAAATGAATTAGAATGGATCATACGATTGAATTAAAATGGATCGTATGAGTGAATTCGAATGGATCGTGCGAATGAATTAGAATGGATTGTACGAATGAATTAGAATGGATCGTGCTAATGAGTAAGAATGGATTGTACAAATGAAATAGAATGGATTGTACGCGATCCATTCTAATTCATTCGTACGATCCATTCTAATTCATTCGCACGATCCGTTCTAATTCATTCACACCATTCTAATTCATTCGAACAATATATTCTAATGCATTCGCACGATCCATTCTAATTCATTCATAAGATCCATTCTAATTCATTCGCATGAATTTATCCATTCTAATTCATTCGTACGATCCATTCTATTTCATTCGTACGATCCATTCTTACTCATTCGTACGATCCATCCTAATTCCTTCGTATGATCCATTCTAACTCCATTCATACGATCCATTCTAATGCATTCGCATGAATGTATCCATTCTAATTCATTCGTACGATCCATTCTAATTCATTCGCACAATCTATTCTAATTCATTCATACGATCCATTCTAATTCATTCGCATGATCCATTCTAATTCATTCATACAATCCATTCTAATTCATTCGTATGATCCATTCTAATTCATTCGCACGATCCATTCTTACTCATTCGTACGATCCATTCTAATTTGTTTGCACGATCCATTCTAATTCATACGATCCATTCTATTTCTTTCATACGATCCATTCTAATTCATTCGCACGATCTATTCTAATTCATTTGTATCCATTCTATTTCATTAGTACGATCCATTCTAATTCATTCATATGATCCAATCTATTCTAATTCATTCGCACGAATGTATCCATTCTAATTCACTCGTACGATCCATTCTAATTCATTCGTACGATCCATTCTAATTCATTCGCACGATCCATTCTAATTCATTCATACAATCCATTCTAATTCTTTCACAGGATCCTTTCTAATTCATTCATACGATCCATTCTAATTCATTCGTACGATCCATTCTAATTCATTCGCACGATCCATTCTAATTCATATATACAATCCATTCTAATTCATTCGCACGATCCATTCTAATTATTTCGTACGATCGTGCTAGTGAATTGGAATGGATACATTCGTACGATCCATTCTAATTCCTTTGTACGATCCATTCTAATTCTTTCGCACGATCCATTCTAATTCATTCGTATGATTCATTCGTATGATCCATTCTAATTCATTTGTATGAATGTATCCACTCTAATTCATTCATACGATGCTAATTCATTCGTACGATCCATTCTAATTCATTCGCACGATCCATTCTAATTCATTCGTACGATCCATTCTAATTCATTTGTACGATCCATTCTAATTCGTTCGCACAATCTATTCTAATTCATTCGTATGATCCATTCTAATTCATTCGCATGATCCATTCTAATTCATTTGTACGATCCATTCTTACTCATTCGTACAATCCATTCTATTTCCTTCTTACGATCCATTCTAATTCCTTCGTACAATCCATTCTAATTCCTTCGTACGATCTATTTCATTCGTATGATCCATTCTAATTCCTTCGTACGATCCATTCTAATTCATTCGAATGAATGTATCCATTCTAATTCATTTGTACAATCCATTCTAATTCATTCGCATGAATGTATCCATTCTATTTTATTCTTACGATCCATTCTAATTTATTAATACGATCCAATCTAATTCATTCGTACGATCCATTCTAATTCGCACGATCTATTCTAGAGTGGATACATTCATACGAATGAATTAGAATGGATCATACGAATGAATCGTATGAATGAATTAGAATGGATCGTGCGAATGAATTAGAGTTGATACATTCGTGCGAATGAATTAGAATGGATCGTATGAATGAATTAGAATGGATCATGCAAATGAATTAGAAAGGATCATATGAATGAATTAGAATGGATCGTACTTATGAATTAGAATGGATCGTGCTAATGAACTAGAATGGAACGTACGAATGAATTAGAATAGATTGTGCGAATGAATTAGAATGGATACATTCGTGCGAATGAATTAGAATGGATCGTACGAATGAATTAGAATAGATCGTACGAATGAATTAGAATGGATCGTACGAATGAATTAGAATAGATTGTGCGAATGAATTAGAATGGATCGTATGAATGAATTAGATTACGATCCATTCTATTTCATTCGTATGATCCATTCTAATTTCTTTGTACAATCTAATTCATTCATACGATCCATTCTAATTCATTCGCACGAATATATCCATTCTAATTCATTCGTACGATCCATTCTAATTCATTCGCACGATCCATTCTAATTCATTCGTACGATCCATTCTAATTCATTTATACGATCCATTCTATTTCATTCGCACGATCCATTCTAATTCATACGTACGATCCATTCTAATTCATTCATACGATCTGTGCGAATGAATTAGAATGGATCGTACGAATGAATTAGAATGGATCGTGCGAATGAATTAGAATGTATACATTCGTGCGAATGAATTAGAATGGATCATATGAATGAGTAAGAATGTATCGTACGAATGAAATAGAATGGATTATACGAATGAATTAGAATGGATCGTACGAATGAATTAGAATGGATCGTGTGAAAGAATTAGAATGGATTGTATGAATGAATTAGAATGGATCGTACGAATGAATTTGAATGGATCGTATGAATGAATTCGAATGGATCGTACGAATTCATTCTAATTCATTCATACAATCCATTCTAATTCCTTCGTACGATCCATTCTAATTCCTTTGTACGACCCATTATATTTCATTCGTATGGATACATTCGTGCGAATGAATTAGAATGGATCGTATGAATGAATTAGAATAGATTCTGCGAATGAATTAGAATGGATCGTACGTATGAATTAGATTGGATACATTCATGGGAATGAATTAGAATGGATCATACAAAGGAATTAGAATGGATCATACGAATGAAATATAATGGGTCGTACAAAGGAATTTGATCCATTCTAATTCCTTTGTACGACCCATTATATTTCATTCGTATGATCCATTCTAATTCCTTTGTACGAATGTATTAGAATGGATCGTATGAATGAATTAGAACAAAGGAATTAGAATGGATCGTACGAATGAAATAGAATGGATCATATGAATGAATTAGAATGGATCGTATGAATGAATTAGAATAGATCGTATGAATGAATTAGAATGGATATATTCGTGCAAATGAATTAGAATGGATCATACGATTGAATTAGAATGGATCGTACGAAGACATTAGAATGGATCGTACGAAGGAATTAGAATGGATCGTACGAATGAATTAGAATGGATCGTACGAATGAATTAGATTGGATTGTATGAATGAATTTGAATGGATCGTGCGAATGAATTAGAATGGATCGTGCGAATGAATTAGAATGGATCGTACGAATGAATTAGAATGGATCATACGAAGGAATTAGAATGGATTGTCAATGAATTAGAATGGATCGTACGAATGAATTAGAATGGATCGTACGAATGAATTAGAATGGATCGTATGAAGGAATTAGAATAGATCGTACGAATGAGTTAGAATGGATCGTACGAAGGAATTAGAATGGATCGTACGAAGGAATTAGAATGGATCATACGAATGAACTAGAATCGATACATTCGTGCGAATGAATTAGAATGGATCGTACGAATGAATTAAAATGGATCGTACGAATGAATTAGAATAGATTGTGCGAATGAATTAGAATGGATCGTACGAATGAATTAGAATGGATCGTACGAATGAATTAGAATGGATACATTCATGCAAAAGAATTAGAATGGATTGTATGAATGAATTAGAATGGATCGTGCGAATGAATTAGAATGGATCGTACGAATGAATTAGAATGGATCATGCTAATGAATTAGAATTGATCGTACGAAAGAAGTAGAATAGATAGTGCGAATGAAATAGAATGGATACATTCGTGCGAATGAATTAGAATGGATACATTCGTGCGAATGAATTAGAATGGATCGTATGAATGAATTAGATTGGATCGTATGAATGAATTAGAATGGATCGTGCGAATGAATTAGAATGGATCGTACGAATGAATTAGAATGGATCGTATGTTCTAATTCATTCGCACGAATGTATCCATTCAAATTCATTCGTACGATCCATTCTAATTCATTCATACGATCCATTCTAATTCATTTGCACGAATATATCCATTCTAATTCATTCGTATGATCCATTCTAATTCATTCGAACGATCCATTCTAATTCATTCGCACAATCTATTCTAATTCATTCATACGATCAATTCTAATTCATTAGCATGATCTATTCTAATTCATTCGGAATGGATCATACGAATGAATTAGAATGGATCGTATGAGTGAATTCGAATAGATCGTGCGAATGAATTAGAATGGATTGTACGAATGAATAAGAATGGATCGTATGAAGGAATTAGATTGGATCGTATGAATGAATTAGAATGGATCGTGCGAATGAATTATAATGGATCGTACGAATGAATTAGAATGGATCATATAAATGAATTAGAATGGATCGTGCGAATGAATTAGAATGGATCGTACGAATGAATTAGAATGAATACATTCGTGCAAATGAATTAGAATGGATCGTACGAATGAATAAGAATGGATCGTACAATTAGAATGGATCGTACGAATGAATTAGATTGGATCGTATGAATGAATTAGAATGGATCGTACGAATGAATTAGAATAGATTGTACGAAGGAATTAGAATAGATACATTCGTGCGAATGAATTAGAATGGATCGTATGAGTGAATTAGAATGGATCGTACGAATGAATTAGAATGGATCGTATGATTGAATTAGAATGGATACATTCGTGCGAATGAATTAGAATGGATCGTATGAATGAATTAGAATAGATTGTGTGAATGAATTAGAATGGATCGTACGAATGAATTAGAATGGATCGTACGAATGAATTAGAATGGATTATACGAATGAGTAAGAATGGATTGTACAAATGAATTAGAATGGATCGTACGAATGAATTAGAATGGATCGTGCGAATGAATTAGAATGGATCGTGCGAATGAATTAGAATGGATATATTCGTGCAAATGAGTTAGAATGGATACGTACGAATGAATTAGAATGGATACATTCGTGCGAATGAATTAGAATAGATTGTGCGAATAAATTAGAATGGATCGTACGAATGAATTAGAATGGATCGTACGAATGAAATAGAATGGATCGTATGAATTAGAATGGATCGTACGAAGGAATTAGAATGGATCGTATGAATGAATTAGATTGGATCATATTAATGAATTAGAATGGATCGTATGAATGAAATATAATGGGTCGTACAAAGGAATTAGAATTGATCGTACGAATGAATTAGAATGGATCGTGCGAATGAGTTAGAATGGATTGTGCGATGCGAATGAATTAGAATGGATCGTGCGATAAGAATGGATCGTACCAATGAAATAGAATAGATCGTACGAATGAATGAATTTGGATCGTGCTAATGAATTAGAATGTATCGTACAAATTATGAATAAATTAGAATGGATTGTATGAATGAATTAGAATGGAACGTATGAATGAATTAGAATGCATTCTAATTCATTCGTACGATCAATGGATACATTCATGGGAATGAATTAGAATGGATCGTATGAAACCATTCTAATTCATTCGTACAATCCATTCTAATTCATTCATATGATCCATTCTAATTCATTAACACGATCCGATCCATTCTAATTCATTCGTACGATCCATTCTAATTCATTCGTACGATCAATTCTAATTCATTCGCACGAATGTATCCGAATCCATTCTAATTTATTTGCACGATCCATTCTAATTCATTCGCACGATCTATTCTAATTCATTCGTACAATCCATTCTTACTCATTCGTACGATCCATTCTAATTCATTCATACAATCCTGTCTAATTCTTTTGCACGAATGTGTCCACTCTAATTCATTCGTACGATCCAATCTAATTCATTCATACAATCCATTCTATTTCATTCGTAAGATCCATTCTAATTCTTTTGCACGAATGTATTGATTCTAATTCATTCGTACGATCCATTCTAATTAATTCGTACAATCCATTCTATTTCATTCGTACGATCCATTCTAATTCATTCGTACGATCCATTCTAATTCATTCATACGATCCATTCTAATTCATTCGCATGAATGTATCCATTCTAATTCCTTCGTACGATCCATTCTAATTCCTTCATACGATCTATTCTAATTCATTCGTACAATCCATTCTAATTCATTCATACGATCCAATCTAATTCATTCATACGATCCATTCTATGATCTATTCTAATTCATTCGTACGTTCCATTCTAATTCATTAGCCCGATCAATGCTAATTCATTCGTACGATCTATTCTAATTCATTCGTACAATCCATTCTATTTCATTCGTACGATCCATTCTAATTCATTCGTACGATCCATTATAATTCATTCGTACGATCCATTCTAATTCCTTCGTACGATCCATTCTATTTCATTCGTATGATCCATTCTAATTCCTTCGTACAATCCATTCTATTTCATTCGTACGATCCATTATTACTCATTCGTACGATCCATTCTAATTCATTCGCACGAATGTATCCATTCTAATTCATTCGTATGATCCATTCTAATTCATTCGTATGAACCATTCATTCTAATTCACTCGTATGATCCATTCTAATTCCTTCGTACGATCTATGATCGTATAAATGAATTAGAATGGATCGTACGAATGAATTAGAATGGATACATTCGTCGCACAATCTATTCTAATTCATTCGTATGATCCATTCTAATTCATTCGTACGATCCATTCTATTTCATTCGCACGATCCATTCTAATTCATTCGCACGAATGTATACATTCTAATTCATTCATACGATCCATTCTAATTCATTCATACAATCCATTCCAATTCTTTCACACGATTCGTTCTAATTCATTCGTACGATCCATTCTAATTCATTCGTACAATCCATTCTATTTCATTCGTACGATCCATTCTAATTCATTCGTACGATCCATTCAAATTCATTCGTACGACCCATTCTAATTCATTCGCACAAATGTATCTATTCTAATTCATTCGTACGATCCATTTTAATTCATTCGCACAATCTATTCTAATTCATTCATACGATCCATTCTAATTCATTTGCACGAATGTATCCATACGAATGATTTAGAATGGATCCATTCGTGCGAATAAATTAGAATGGATCATACGAATGAGTAAGAATAGATCATACGAATGAAATAGAATGGATTGTACGAATGAATTAGAATGGATTCATTCGTGCGAATGAATTAGAATAGATTGTGCGAATGAATTAGAATGGATCGTACGAATGAATTAGAATGGATAAATTCGTGCGAATGAATTAGAATGGATTGTATGAATGAGTAAGAATGGATCGTACGAATGAATTAGAATGGATTGAAATAGAATGAATAGTACAAATGAATTAGAATGGATCGTATGAATGAATTAGAATGGATCGTGTGAAAGAATTAGAATGGATTGTATGAATGAATTAGAATGGATAGTATGAATGAATTAGATTGGATCGTATTAATGAATTAGAATGGATCGTGCGAATGAATTAGAATGGATCGTGCGAATGAATTACAATGGAAATCGTACGAATGAATTAGAATGGATACATTCGTGCGAATGAATTAGAATAGATTGTGCGAATAAATTAGAATGGATCGTGCGAATGAATTCGAATGGATCGTACGAATGAATTAGAATGGATCGTGCGAATGAATTAGAATGGATCGTACGAAGGAATTAGAATGGATCGTACAAATGAATTAGAATGGATCGTACGAATGAAATAGAATAGACCGTACGAATGAATTAGAATGGATCGTACGAATGAATTAGAATGGATACATTCGTGCAAATGAATTAGAATGGATCGTACGAATGAATTAGAATGGATCGTACGAATGAATTAGAATGGATCGTATGAATGAAATAGAATGGATCGTACGAATGAGTTAGAATGGATCGTATGAATGAATTAGAATGGATCTTATGAATGAATTAGAATAGATTGTGCGAATGAATTAGAATGGATCGTACGAATGAATTAGTATGGATACATTCGTGCGAATGAATTAGAATGGATCATACGAATGAATTAGAATGGATCATGCGAATGAATTAGAATGGATCGTACGAATGAATTAGAATGGATCGTACGAATGAATTAGAATGGATTAAGTTGTGCGAATGAATTAGAATGGATCGTACGAATGAGTAAGAATGGATCGTACGAATGAGTAAGAATGGATCGTACGAATGAAATAGAATGGATCGTACGAATGAATTAGAATGGATCGTGCTAATGAATTAGAATGGATCGTACGAATGAATTAGAATGGATACATTCGTACAATCCATTCTAATTCATTCGTATAATCCATTCTAATTCTTTCACACGATCCATTCTAATTCATTCGTATGATCCATTCTAATTCATTCATACAATCCATTCTAATTCATTTGCATGAATGTATCTATTCTAATTCATTCGTACGATCCATTCTAATTCATTCGCACGATTCATTCTAATTCATTCATACAATCCATTCTAATTCTTTTGCACGAATGTATCCATTCTAATTCATTCATACGATCCATTCTAATTCATTCGCACGATCCATTCTAATTCATTCAAACAATCCATTCTAATTCATTCTCACGAATGTATCCATTCTAATTCATTCGTACAATCCATTCTAATTCTTTCGCACGATCCATTCTAATTCATTCATACGATCCAATCTAATTCATTCATACGATCCATTCTAATTCTTTCGCACGAATGTATCCATTCTAATTCATTCGCACGATCCATTCTAATTCATTCATACAATCCATTCTAATTCTTTTGCATGAATGTATCCATTCTAATTCATTCGTACGATCCATTCTAATTCATTCGTACGATCCATTCTAATTCATTCGCACGATCCATTCTAATTCATTCATACGATCCAATCTAATGAATGAATTAGAATGGATTGTATGAATGAATTAGAATGGATTGTATGAATGAATTAGAATGGATCGTACGAATGAATTACAATGGATCGTACGAATGAATTAGAATGGATACATTCGTGCGAATGAACTAGAATGGATCATACAAATGAGTAAGAATGGATCGTACGAATGTAATAGAATGAATTAGAATGGATCGTACGAATGAGTAAGAATGGATCGTACTCTAATTCATTCGCACGAATGTATCCATTCTAATTCATTCGTACGATCCATTCTAATTCATTCGCACGATCCATTCTAATTCATTCGTACGATCCATTCTAATTCATTCGTACTATCCATTCTAATTCATTCGCTTGAATGAATTAGAATGGATCGTGCGAATGAATTAGAATGGATCGTACGAATGAATTTGAATGGATCGTATGAATGAATTAGAATGGATTGTACGAATGAATTAGAATGGATCGTACGAATGAATTAGAATAGATAAATTCGTGCGAATGAATTAGAATGGATTGTATGAATGAATTAGATTGGATCGTATAAATGAATTAGAATGGATCGTACGTATGAATTAGAATGGATACATTCATGGGAATGAATAAGAATGGATCGTACGAAGGAATTAGAATGGATCGTGTGAATGAATTAGAATGGATCGTACGAATGAATTAGAATGGATCGTATGAATGAATTAGAGTGGATCGTACGAATGAATTAGAATGGATCGTACGAATGAATTAGAGTGGATCGTGTGAAAGAATTAGAATGGATTGTATGAATGAATTAGAATAGATTGTGCGAATGAATTAGAATAGATCGTACGAATGAATTAGAATAGATCGTGCGAATGAATTAGAATATATACATTCGTGCGAATGAATTAGAATGGATCGTACGAATGAGTAAGAATGGATCATACGAATGAAATAGAATGGATTGTATGAATGAATTAGAATGGATCGTGCGAATGAATTAGAATGGATCGTACGAATGAGTAAGAATGGATCGTATGAATGAATTAGAATTGATCGTGCGAATGAATTAGAATGGATCGTACGAATGAATTAGAATGGATCGTATGAATGAATTAGAATGGATTGTGCGAATGAATTAGAATGGATCGTATGAATGAATTAGAATGGATCATACGAATGAATTAGAATGGATACATTCGTGCGAATGAATTAGAATGGATCATACGAATGAGTAAGAATGGATCGTACTCTAGTTCATTCGCACGAATGTATCCATTCTAATTCATTCGTACGATCCATTGTAATTCATTCGTACAATCCATTCTAATTCATTCGCACGATCCGTTCTAATTCATTCATACGATCTATTCTAATTCATTCGTACGATCCATTCTAATTCATTCGAACGATCCATTCTAATTCATTCGCTTGAATGAATTAGAATGGATCTTGCGAATGAATTAGAATGGATCGTATGAATGAATTAGAATGGATCGTATGAATGAATTAGAATGGATTGTGTGAATGAATTAGAATTGATCGTACGAATGAATTAGAATGGATAAATTCGTGCGAATGAATTAGAATGGATTGTATGTATGAATTAGATTGGATCGTATAAATGAATTAGAATGGATCGTACGTATGAATTAGAATGGATACATTCATGGGAATGAATAAGAATGGATCGTACGAAGGAATTAGAATGGATCGTGCGAATGAATTAGAATGGATCGTACGAATGAATTAGAATGGATCGTATGAATGAATTAGAATGGATCGTATGAATGAATTAGAATGGATCGTACGAATGAATTAGAATGGATCGTACGAATGAATTAGAGTGGATCGTGTGAAAGAATTAGAATGGATTGTATGAATGAATTAGAATAGATTGTGTGAATGAATTAGAATGGATCGTACGAATGAATTAGAATAGATCGTGCGAATGAAGTAGAATATATACATTCGTGCGAATGAATTAGAATGGATCGTACGAATGAGTAAGAATGGATCGTACGAATGAAATAGAATGGATCGTATGAATGAATTAGAATGGATCATGCGAATGAATTAGAATGGATCGTACGAATGAGTAAGAATGGATCGTATGAATGAATTAGAATGGATCGTGCGAATGAATTAGAATGGATCGTACGAATAAATTAGAATGGATCGTACAAATGAATTAGAATGGATCGTATGAATAAATTAGAAAGGATCGTGCGAATGAATTAGAATGGATCATACGAATGAAATAGAATGGATCGTATGAAGGAATTAGAATGGATCGTATGAATGAATTAGAGTGGATACATTCGTGCGAATGAATTAGAATGGATCGTACGAATGAATTAGAATGGAATGGATACATTTATGGGAATGAATTAGAATGGATCGTACAAAGGAATTAGAATGGATCATACGAATGACATATAATGGGTCGTACAAAGGAATTAGAATGGATCGTACGAAGGAATTAGAATGGATCGTATGAAGGAATTAGAATGCATCGTACGAATGAATTAGAATGGATACATTCGTGCAAAAGAATTAGAATGGATTGTATGAATGAATTAGAATGGATCGTGCAAATGAATTAGAATGGATCGTGTGTATGAATTAGAATGGATCGTACGAATGAATTAGAATAGATTGTGCGAATGAATTATAATGGATCGTATGAATGAATTAGAATGGATTCATTCGTGCGAATTAATTAGAATAGATGGTATGAATGAATTAGAATGGATCGTATGAGTGAATTCGAATGGATCGTGCGAATGAATTAGAATGGATTGTACGAATGAATTAGAATGGATCGTACGAATGAATTAGAATAGATACATTCGTGCGAATCCATTCTATTTCATTCGTACGATCCATTCTAATTCATTCGTACGATCCATTCTTACTCAATCGTACGATCCATTCTTACTCATTCGTACGATCCATTCTAATTCATTCGCATACGAATGAATTAGAATGGATCATACAAACGAATTAGAATAGATTATGCGAATGAATTAGAATGGATCGTACGAAATGAGTAAGAATGGATCGTACGAATGAAATAGAATGGATTGTACGAATGAATTAGAATGAATACATTTTTGCGAATGAATTAGAATGGATCATACGAATGAATTAGAATAGATTGTGCGAAAGAATTAGAATGGATCGTACGAATGAATTAGAATGGATACATTCGTGCGAATTAATTAGAATGGATCGTATGAATGAATTAGAATGGATCGTGCGAATGAATTAGAATGGATCGTACGAATGAATTAGATTGGATCGTATGAATGAATTAGAATGGATCGTGTGAAAGAATTAGAATGGATTATATGAATGAAATAGAATGGATCGTATGAATGAATTCGAATGGATCGTACGAAGGAATTAGAATGGATCGTACGAATGAATTAGAATGGATCGTATGAATGAATTAGAATGGATCGTGCGAATGAATTAGAATGGATCGTACGAATGAATTAGATTGGATCGTATGAATGAATTAGAATGAATCATACGAAAGAATTAGAATGGATCGTATGAATGAATTAGAATGGATACATTCGTGCGAATGAATTAGAATGGATCGTGCGAATGAAATAGAATGGATCGTACGAATGAATTAGAATGGATTGTACGAATGAATTAGAATGGATCGTACGAATGAATTAGAATGGATCGTATGAATGAATTGGAATGGATCGTGCTAATGAATTAGAATGGATCGTACGAATGAATTAGAAAGGATCGTGCGAAAGAATTAGAGAATGAATTAGAATGGATTGTACGAATGAATTAGAATGGATCGTACGAATTAGAAAGCATTGTATGAATGAATTAGAATGGATCGTACGAATGAATTAGAATGGATACGAATGAATTAGAATGGATCATACGAATGAAATAGATTGATACCTTCGTGCGAATGAATTAGAAAAGATCGTACGAATGAGTACGAATGGATCGTACGAATGAAATAGAATGGATTGTACGAATGAATTAGAATGGATCGTACGAATGAATTAGAATGGATCGTTTGCGTACGAATGAATTAGAATAGATTGTGCGAATGAATTAGAATGGATCGTACGAATGAATTAGAATGGATACATTCGTGCGAATGAATTAGAATGGATCGTATGAATGAATTAGAATGGATCGTGTGAATGAATTAGAATGGATCGTACGAATGAATTAGAATGGATCGTACGAATGAATTAGAAAGGATCGTACGAAGGAATTAGAATGGATCGTACGAATGAGTAAGAATGATTCGTACGAATGAATTAGAATGGATCGTGCGAATGAATTAGAATGGATCGTACGAATGAATTAGAATGGATTAGAATGGATCGTACGAATGAATTAGAATGGATCGTACGAATGAATTAGAATGGATCGTACGAATGAATTAGAATGGATCGTACAAATGAATTAGAATGGATACAGTCGTGCGAATGAATTAGAATGGATCGTACGAATGAGTAAGAATGGATCGTACGAATAAGTAAGAATGGATCGTACGAATGAAATAGAATGGATCGTACGAATGAATTAGAATGGATCGTGCTAATGAATTGGAATGGATCGTACGAATGAATTAGAATGGATCGAGCTAATGAATAAGAATGGATCGTATGAATGAATTAGAATGGATCGTACGAAGGAATTAGAATGGATCGTACGAATGAATTAGAATGGATCGTATGAATGAATTAGAATGGATCGTACGAATGAATTAGAATGGATCGTACGAATGAGTAAGAATGATTCGTACGAATGAATTAGAATGGATCGTGCGAATGAATTAGAATGGATCGTACGAATGAATTAGAATGGATTAGAATGGATCGTACGAATGAATTAGAATGGATCGTGCTAATGAATTAGTATAGATTGTACGAATGAATTAGAATAGATTGTGCGAAGGAATTAGAATGGGTCGTACGAATGAATTAGAATGGATTCATTCGTGCGAATGAATTAGAATGGATCGTGCGAATGAATTAGAATGGATCGCATGAACGAATTAGAACGGATACATTCGTGCGAATGAATTAGAATGGATTGTACGAATGAATTAGAATGGATCGTACTTATGAATTAGAATGGATCGTACAAAGGAATTAGAATGGATCATACGAATGAAATATAATGGGTCGTACAAAGGAATTAGAATGGATCGTGCGAATGAATTAGAATGGATACATTCAGTCGTACGATCCATTCTAATTCATTCGTACGATCCATTCTAATTCATTCGCACGATCCATTCTAATTCATTCGTGCGAATGAATTAGAATGGATAGATTCGTCCAAAAGAATTAGAATGGATTGTATGAACGAATTAGAATGATCGTGCTAATGAATTAGAATGGATCGTATGAATGAATTTGAATAGATTGTGCGAATGAATTAGAATGGATCGTACGAATGAATTAGAATGGATCGTAATAATGGATCGTACGAATGAAATAGAATGGATCGTACGAATGAATTAGCTTGGATCGTGCTAATGAATTAGAATGGAATGTATGAATGAATTAGAATAGATTGTGCGAATGAATTAGAATGGATCGTACGAATGAATTAGAATGGATCGTACGAATCAATTAGAATGGATACATTCGTGCGAATGAATTAGAATGGATCGTACGAATGAGTTAGAATGGATCGTACGAAGGAATTAGAATGGATCGTACGAATGAATTAGAATGGATACATTCATGTGAATGAATTAGAATGGATCGTACGAATGAGTAAGAATGGATCGTACGAATGAAATAGAATGAATTGTACGAATCAATTAGAATGGATACATTCGTGACGATCAATTCTAATTCATTCATACGATCCATTCTAATTCATTCGCACGTACAAATGAATTAGAATGGATCGTACGAATGAATTAGAAATGATCATACGAATGAAATAGATGGATACATTCGTGCGAATGAATTAGAATAGATCGTATGAATGAATTAGATTGGATCGTATGAATGAATTAGAATGGATCGTGCGAATGAATTAGAATGGATCGTGCGAATGAATTAGAATGGATTGTATGAATGAATTAGATTCGATCGCACGAATGTATCCATTCTAATTCATTCGTACGATCCATTCTAATTCCTTCGTACGAATGTATCCATTCTAATTCATTCGTATGGTCCATTCTAATTCATTTGCACGATCCATTCTAATTTATTCGTACGATCCAGTCTAATTCATTCGCACGATCCATTCTAATTCATTCATACGATCCATTCTAATTCATTCATACAATCCAATCTAATTCATTCATACGATCTATTCTAATTCATTCGCACGAATGTATCCATCTATTTCATTCGTATGATCATTTCTAATTCATTCGTACGATCCATTCTAATTCATTCGTACGTGCGAATGAATTAGAATGGAACGTATGAATGAATTAGAATGGATCGTCACGAATGTATCCATTCTAATTGATACGTACAATCCATTCTATTTCATTCGTACGATCCATTCTTACTTATTCGTACGATCCATTCTAATTCATTCACATAATTGTATCCATTCTAATTCATTTGTACGATCCATTCTAATTCCTTCGTACGATCCATTCTAACTCATTCGTACGATCCATTCTAATTCATTCGCACGAATGTATCCATTCTAATTGATTCGTACGATCCATTCTAATTGATTCGTACGATCCATTCTAATTCATTCGCACAATCTATTCTAATTCATTCATACATTCCATTCTAATTCATTAGCACGATCCAAGCTAATTCATTCGTACGATCCATTCTATTTCATTCGTACGATCCATTATTACGATCCATTCTAATTCATTCGTACGATCCATTCTAATTCATTCGCACAATCTATTCAAATTCATTCATACGATCCATTCTAATTCATTAGCACGATCATTCTAATTCGTTCATACAATCCATTCTAATTCTTTTGGACGAATCTATCCATTCTAATTCATTCGCACGAATGAATTAGAATGGATCGTGCGAATGAATTAGAATGGATCGTACGAATGAATTAGAATGGATCGTACGACTGAATTAGAATGGATCGTACGAAGGTATTAGAATGGATCGTAGGAATGAATTAGAATGGATCGTACGAATGAATTAGAATAGATTGTGCGAATGAATTAGAATAGATCGTACGAATGAATTAGAATGGATACATTCGTGTGAATGAATTAGAATGGATCGTACGAATGAGTAAGAATGGATCGTACGAATGAAATAGAATGGATTGTACGAATGAATTAGAATGGTGGATATATTCATGCAAATAAATTAGATTGGATCGTATGAATGAATTACAATTGATCGTACGTATGAATTAGAATGAATACATTCATGGGAAAGAATTAGAATGGATCGTACAAAGGAATTAGAATGGATGCGAATGAATTAGAATGTAATGGATCGTACTTATGAATTAGAATGGATCGTACGAATGAGTAAGAATGGATCGTACGAATGAATTAGAATGGATCGTACGAATGAAATAGAATAGATCGTACGAATGAATTAGAATGGATCGTAAGAATGAATTAGAATGGATACATTCGTGCATTCTAATACATTCATACGATCCGTTCTAATTCATTTGCACGAATGTATCTATATTAATTCATTCGTACGATCCATTCTAATTCATTCGCAAGATCCATTCTAATTTATTCGTACAATCCATTCTAATTCATTCGTACGATCCATTCTAATTCATTCGCACGAATGTATCCACGATCCAATCTAATTCATTCATACGATCCATTCTAATTCCTTCGTACAATCCATTCTAATTCATGCGATCCATTCTATTTCATTCATACGATCTATTCTAATTAATTTGCACGATCCATTCTAATTAATTCATACGATCCATTCTAATTCATTCGTACGATCCATTCTAATTCATTCGCACCATCCATTCTAATTCATTCGCACGATCCATTCTAATTCATTCATACGATCCATTCTAATTCATTCGTACGATCCATTCTAATTCATTCGCACGATCCATTCTAATTCATTTATACGATCCATTCTAATTCATTCATACAATCCATTCTAATTCATTCGCACGAATGTATCCATTCTAATTTATTCGTACGATCCATTCTAATTCATTCGCACGATCCATTCTAATTCATTCGCACGATCCATTCTAATTCATTCGCACGATCCATTCTAATTCATTCGTACGATCCATTCTAATTCATTCGCACGATCTATTCTAATTCATTAATACGATCCATTCTAATTCATTCGTACGATCCATTCTAATTCATTCGATGATCCATTCTAATTCATTCGCACGAATGTATCCATTCTAATTCCTTCGTACGACGAATGAATTAGAATGGATCGTGCGAATGAATTAGAATGGATCGTACGAATGAATTAGAATGGATCGTGCGAATGAATTAGAATGGATCGTACGAATGAATTAGAGTGGATACATTCATACGAAGGAATTAGAATGGATCGTACGAATGAATTAGAATGGATACATTCGTGCAAATGAATTAAAATGGATCGTATGAATGAATTAGAATAGATTGCGCGAATGAATTAGAATGGATCGTGCGAATGAATTAGAATGGATCGTACGAAGGAATTAGAATGGATACATTCGTACGAATGAATTAGAATGGATCGTACGAATGAGTAAGAATGGATCGTACAAATAAAATAGAATGGATCATACGAATGAATTAGAATGGATCGTACGAAGGAATTAGAATGGATCGTACGAAGGAATTAGAATGGATCGTACGAATGAATTAGAATGGATACATTCGTGCAAAAGAATTAGAATGGATTATATGAATGAATTAGAATGGATCGTGCGAATGAATTAGAATGGATCGTACGAATGAATTAGAATGGATACATTTGTGCGAATGAATTAGAATGGATTGTACGAATGAATTAGAATGGATCGTCCGAATGAATTAGAATGGATCGTATGAATGAATTAGAATGGATACATACGAATGAATTAGAATGGATCGTATGAATTAATTAGATTGGATCGTATGAAGGAATTAGAAAGGATCGTGCGTCGTATGAAAGAATTAGAATGGATCGTATTAATGAATTAGAATGGATCGTGTGAATGAATTAGAATGGATCATACGAATGAATTAGATACGATCCATTCTAATTCATTCGTATGATCCATTCTTACTCATTCGTATGATCCATTCTAATTCATTCGCACGAATGTATCCATTCTAATTCATTCGTACGATCCATTCTAATTCATTCGTACGGACCATTCTAATTCATTCGCACGATCCATTCTAATTCATTCATACGATCCATTCTAATTCATTTGCATGAATATATCCATTCTAATTCATTCGTACGAACCATTCTAATTCATTCGCACAATCTATTCTAATTCATTCGTACGATCCATTTTATTTCATTCGTACGATCCATTGTATTTCATTCGCACGAATGTATCCTTTCTAATTCATTCGTACATACGATCCATTCTAATTCATTCGCACGAATGTATCCATTCTAATTCAATCGTACGATCCATTCTAATTCTTTTGCATGAATGTATCCATTCTAATTCATTCGTACGATGCATTCTAATTCATTCGTACAATCCATTCTATTTCATTCGTACGATCTATTCTAATTCATTCGTACAATCCATTCTAATTCATTCGTACGATCCATTCTACGATCCATACTATTTCATTCGTACGTTCCATTCTAATTCGTTAGCACGATCCATGCTAATGAATTAGACTGGATCGTATGAATGAATTAGAATGGATCGTACGAAGGAATTAGAATGGATCGTACGAAGGAATTAGAATGGATCGTGCGAATGAATTAGAATGGATTGTATGAATGAATTAGATTGGATCGTATAAATGAAATAGAATGAATCATACGTATCAATTAGAATGGATACATTCATGGGAATGAATTAGAATGGATCGTATGAAGGAATTAGAATGGATCGTATGAAGGAATTAGAATGGATCGTACGAATGAATTAGAATGGACACATTCGTGCAAAAGAATTAGAATGGATTGTATAAATGAATTAGAATGGATCGTATGAATGAGTAAGAATGGATTGTACGAATGAATTAGAATGGATCGTGCGAATGAATTAGAATGGATCGTGCAAATGAATTAGAATGGATCTGGATACATTCATATGAATGAATTAGAATGGATCGTACGAATGAATTAGAATGGATCGTACGAATGAAATAGAATGGATCGGGTGAAAGAATTAGAATGGATTGTATGAATGAATTAGAATGTATCCATTCTAATTCATATGTACGATCCATTCTAATTCATTTATACGATCCAATCTAATTCATTCATACAATCCATTCTAATTCATTCGCACGAATTTATCCATTCTAATTCATTTGTACGATCCATTCTAATTCATTCGCACAATCTATTCTAATTCATTCGTACGTTCCATTCTAATTCATTAGCACGATCCATGCCAATTCATTCGTACGATCCATTCTATTTCATTCGTACGATCCATTACTACGATCCATTCTAATTCATTCGTACGATCCATTCTAATTCATTCGCTCAATCTATTCTAATTCATTCGTACGATCCATTCTAATTCATTAGCACGATCCATTCTAATTCATTCATACAATCCATTCTAATTCTTTTGCACGAATGTATCCATTCTAATTCATTCGTACGATCCATTCTAATTCATTCGTACGATCCATTCTAATTCATTTGCACGATCCATTCTAATTCATTCATACAATCCATTCTAATTCTTTTGCATGAACGTATCCATTCTAATTCATTCGTAGGATCCATTCAAATTCATTCGTACGATCCATTCTAATTCATTCGCAAGATCCATTCTAATTCATTCATACGATCCATTCTAATTCCCTTGTACGATCCATTCTAATTCATTCATACGATCCATTCTAATTCATTCGTACAATACATTCTAATTCATTCGCACGGAATGGATCGTACAAATGAATTAGAATTGATACATTCGTGCGAATGAATTCGAATGGATCATACGAATGAATTAGAATGGATATATTCGTGCGAATGAATTAGAATGGATTGTATGAATGAATTAGATTGGATCGTATAAATGAATTAGAATGGATCGTACGTATGAATTAGAATGGATACATTCATGGGAATGAATAAGAATGGATTGTACGAAGGAATTAGAATGGATCATACGAATGAAATTAGAATAGATCGTACGAAGGAATTAGAAAGGATCGTACAAAGGAATTATATTGGATCGTACGAATGAATTAGAATGGATCGTATGAATGAATTAGAATGGATCGTGCAAATGAATTAGAATAGATCGTACGAAGGAATTAGAATGGATCGTGCGAATGAATTAGAATGGATCGTACGAATGAATTAGAATGGATATATTCGTGCAAATGAATTAGATTGGATCGTATGAATGAATTAGAATGGATCGTACATATGAATTAGAATGGATACATTCATGGGAATGAATTAGAATGGATCGTACAAAGGAATTAGAATGGATGCGAATGAATTAGAATGGAATGGATCGTACGAATGAATTAGAATGGATCATACGATTGAGTAAGAATGGATTGTACGAATGAAATAGTATAGATCGTACGCCATTCTAATTCCTTCGTACGATCCATTCGATTTCATTCGTATGATCCATTCTAATTCCTTCATACGATCCATTCTAATTCATTTGTACGATCCATTCTAATTCATTCGCACGATCCATTCTAATTCATTCATACGATCTATTCTAATTCATTCATATAATCCATTCTAATTCTTTTACACGATCCATTGTAATTCATTCGTACGATCTATTCTATTTCATTCGTACGATCCATTCTTACTCAATCGTATGATCCATTCTAATTGATTGTACGAATGAATTAGAATGGATCGTATGAATGAATTAGAATGGATACATTCGTGCGAATGAATTAGAATGGATTGTACGAATGAATTAGAATAGATTTTGCGAATGAATTAGAATGGATCGTACGCATGAATTAGAATGGATACATTCGTGCGAATGAATTAGAATGGATCGTACGAATGAGTAAGAATGGATCGTACGAATGAAATAGAATGGATTGTACGAATGAATTAGTATGGATTCATTCGTGCGAATGAATTAGAATGGATCGTGCTCGTGCAAAAGAATTAGAATGGATTGTATGAATGAATTAGAATGGATCGTACGAATGAATTAGAATAGATTGTGTGAATGAATTAGAATGGATCGTACGAATGAGTAAGAATGGATCGTACGAATGAAATAGAATAGATTGTACGAATGAATTAGAATAGATTTTGCGAATGAATTAGAATAGACAGTACGAATGAATTAGAATGGATACATTCTTGCGAATGAATTAGAATGGAACGTACGAATAAATTAGAATGGATACATTCGTACGAAAGAATTAGAATGGATCGTATGAATGAATTAGATTGGATCGTATGAATGAATTAGAATGGATCGTGCGAATGAATTAGAATGGAATGGATACATTCATGGGAATGAATTAGAATGGACCGTACAATGGAATTAGAATAGATCATACGAATGAAATATAATGGGTCGTACAAAGGAATTAGAATGGATCGTACGAAGAAATTAGAATGGATCGTGCGAATGAATTAGAGTGGATCGTACGAATGAATTAGAATGGATGCATTCGTGCAAAAGAATTAGAATGGATTGTATGAATGAATTAGAATGGATCGTGCAAATGAATTAGAATGGATCGTGCGAATGAATTAGAATGGATCGTACGAATGAATTAGAATGGATCGTATGAATGAATTAGAACAAAGGAATTAGAATTGATCGTACGAAGGAATTAGAATGGATCGTACGAATGAATTAGAATGGATCGCGTACAATCCATTCTATTTCATTCGTACGATCCATTCTTACTCATTAGCACGATCCATTCTAATTCATTCGTATAATCCATTCTAATTCATTCGCACGATCCATTCGAATTCACTCATACGATTCATTCTAATTCATTCGTATGATCCATTCTAATTCATTTGTATCCATTCTATTTCATTCGCACGATCCATTCGAATTCATTCGCACGATCCATTCTAATTCATTCATACGATCCATTCTAATTCATTCATACAATCAATTCTAATTCTTTCACACGATCCACTCTAATTCATTCGTACGATCCATTCTAATTCATTCGTACAATCCATTCTAATTCATTCATACGATCCATTCTAATTCATTCGTACGATCCATTCTAATTCATTCGCACGATCCATTCTAATTCCTTCGTACGATCCATTCTTATTCATTACCATGAATGTATCCATTCTAATTCATACGTAAGATCCATTCTAAATCATTTATACGATCCAATCTAATTCATTCATATAATCCATTCTAATTCATTCCCACGAATTTATCCATTCTAATTCATTTGTACCATCCATTCTAATTCATTCGCACAATCCATTCTAATTCATTCGTACGATCCATTCTAATTCATTCGCACGATCCATTCTAATTCATTCATACGATCCAATCTAATTCATTCATACGATCCATTCTAATTCTTTCGCATGAATGTATCCATTCTAATTCATTCGTACGTTCCATTCTAATTCATTCGCACGAATGTATCCATTTTAATTCATTCGTACGATCTATTCTAAATTATTCGCACAATCTATTCTAATTCATTCGTAGATTCTATTCTATTTCATTCGTACGATCCATTCTTACTCATTCGTACGATCCATTCTAATTCATTCGTACGATCCATTCTAATTCATTCGCACGATCCATTCTAATTCATTCGTACAATCCATTCTTACCGATCCATTCTATTTCATTCGTACGATCCATTCTAATTCATTCGCACAATCTATTCTAATTCATTCGTACGATTCACTCTATTCTAATTCATTTGCACGATCCATTCTAATTCTTTCATACGATCCATTCTAATTCATTCGTACGATCCATTCTAATTCATTTATACGATCCATTCTAATTCATTCGTACGATCCATTCTTACTCATTCATACGATCCATTCTAATTCATTCGCACGAATGTATCAACTCTAATTCATTTGTACGATCCATTCTATTTCATTCGTACTAATCGTACGAATGAATTAGAATGGATCGTGCCAATGAAATTGAATGGATCGTACGAATGAATTAGAATGGATCATACGAATGAATTAGAATGGATCGTATGAATGCATTCGTACGATCCATTCTAATTCATTCGCACGAATGTATCCTTTCTAATTCATTCGTACGATCCATTCTAATACCTTTGTACGATCCAATGAATTAGAATAGATTATGCGAATGAAGTAGAATGGATCGTACGAATGAATTAGAATGGATACATTCATGCGAATGAATTAGAATGGATACATTCGTGCAAAAGAATTAGAATGGATCGTACGAATGAATTAGAATGGATCATACGAATGAATTGGAATGGATCGTATGAATGAATTAGAATGGATACATTCGTGCGAATGAATTAGAATGGATCGTGCAAATGAATTAGAATGGATCGTACGAATGAATTAGAATGGATCGTATGAATGAATTAGAATGCATCGTGCGAATGAATTAGAATGGATCGTACGAATGAATTAGAATGGATACATTCGTGCGAATGAATTAGAATGGATCGTACGAATGAATTAGAATGGATCGTGCGAATGAATTAGAATGGATCGTGCGAATGAATTAGAATGGATCGTACGAATGAATTAGAATGGATCGTACGAATGAATTAGATTGGATCGTATGAATGAATTAGAATGGATCGTACGAATGAATTAGAATAGATCGTACGAAGGAATTAGAATGGATCGTACGAAGGAATTAGAATGGATACATTCGTGCGAATGAATTAGAATGGATCGTATGAGTGAATTAGAATGGATCGTACGAATGAATTAGAATGGATCGTATGAATGAATTAGAATGGATACATTCGTGCGAATGAATTAGAATGGATCGTATGAATGAATTAGAATAGATCGTACGAATAAAATAGAATGGATCGTACGAATGAATTAGAATGGATCGTATGAATGAATTAGAATGGATCGTACGAATGAAATAGAATGGATTGTATTAATGAATTAGAATTGATCGTGCGAAAGAATTAGAATAGATTGTGCGAATGAATTAGAATGGATCGTACTAATGAATTAGATTGGATCGTATGAATGAATTAGAATGGATCGTGTGAATGAATTAGAATGGATCGTACGAATGAATTAGAATGGATCGTACGAATAAAGTAGAATGGATACATTCGTGAAAAAGAATTAGAATGGATTTTATGAATGAATTAGAATGGATCGTGCTAATGAATTAGAATGCATCGTACGAATGAATTAGAATAGATTGTGCGAATGAATTAGAATGGATCGTACGAATGAATTAGAATAGATACATTCATGCGAATGAATTAGAATGAAGGAATTAGAATGGATTGTGCGAATGAATAAGAATGGATCGTACGAAGGAATTAGAATGGATCGTACGAATGAATTAGAATGGATACATTCGTGCGAATGTATTAGAATGGATCGTATGAATGAATTAGAATGGATTGTGCGAATGAATTAGAATGGATCATACGAATGAATTAGAATGGATACATTCGTGCGAATGAATTAGAATGGATCGTACGAATGAGTAAGAATGGATCGTACATTCGTGCAAATGAATTAAAATGGATTGTATGAATGAATTAGATTGGATCGTATAAATGAATTAGAATGGATCGTACGAATGAATTAGAATGGATACATTCGTACGAATGAACTAGAATGGATCCTATGATCTATTCTAATTCATTCGTACGATCCATTCTAATTCATTCGTATGATCCATTCTAATTCATTCATACTATCCATTCTAATTCATTTGCACGAATATATCCATTCTAATTCATTCGTACAATCCATTCTATTTCATTCGTACGATCTATTCTTATTCATTCCCATGAATGTATCCATTCTAATTCATACGTATGATCCATTCTAATTCATTCGCACGATCCATTCTTATTTATTCGTACAATCCATTCCCTTCTAATTCATTCGTACGATCCATTCTTACTCATTCGTATGATCCATTCTAATTCATTTGCACGAATGTATCCATTCTAATTCATTCATACGATCCATTCGTGTGAATGAATTAAAATGGATCGTGTGAATGAATTAGAATGGATCGTGCGAATGAATTAGAATGGATCGTATGAATGAATTAGAATGGATCGTGCGAATGAATTAGAATGGATCGTATGAATGAATTAGAATGGATCGTGTTAATGAATTAGAATGGATCGTACGAATGTATTAGAATGGATTGTATGAATGAATTAGAATGGGTCGTGCGAATGAATTAGAATGGATCGTACAATTGAATTAGAATGGATCATACGAATGAATTAGAATGGATCGTGCGAATGAATTAGAATGGATCGTGCAAATGAATTAGAATGGATCGTATGAATGAATTAGAATGGATCGTGCGAATGAATTAGAATGGATCGTATGAATAAAATAGAAAGGATCGTATGAATTAGAATGGATCGTTCGAAGGAATTAGAATGGATCGTATGAATGAATTAGATTGGATCATATTAATGAATTAGAATGGATCGTACGAATGAATTAGAATGGATCGTGCAAATGAATTAGAATGGATCGTATGAATGAATTAGAATAGATTGTGCGAATGAATTATAATGGGTCGTACAAAGGAATTAAAATGGATCGTACGAATGAATTAGAATGGATCGTGCGAATGAATTAGAATGGATCGTGCGAATGAATTAGAATGAATCGTACGAATGAATTAGAATGGATCGTACGAATGAATTAGATTGGATCGTATGAATGAATTAGAATGGATCGTACGAATGAATTAGAATAGATCGTACGAAGGAATTAGAATGGATCGTACGAAGGAATTAGAATGGATACATTCATGCGAATGAATTAGAATGGATCGTATGAGTGAATTAGAATGGATCGTACGAATGAATTAGAATTGATAGTATGAATGAATTAGAATGGATACATTCGTGCGAATGAATTAGAATGGATCGTATGAATGAGTTAGAATAAATCGTACGAATGAAATAGAATGGATCGTACGAATGAATTAGAATGGATCGTACGAATGAATTAGAATGGATCGTATAAATGAAATAGAATGGATTGTATTAATGAATTAGAATTGATCGTGCGAATGAATTAGAATAGATTGTGCGAATGAATTAGAATGGATCGTACGAATGAATTAGATTGGATCGTATGAATAAATTAGAATGGATCGTGTGAATGAATTAGAATAGATCGTACGAATGAATTAGAATGGATCGTACGAATAAAGTAGAATGGATACATTCGTGAAAAAGAATTAGAATGGATTGTATGAATGAATTAGAATGGGTCGTGCTAATGATTTAGAATGGATCGTACGAATGAATTAGAATAGATTGTGCGAATGAATTAGAATGGATCGTACGAATGAATTAGAATGGATACATTCGTGCGAATGAATTAGAATGAAGGAATTAGAATGGATCGTGCGAATGAATAAGAATGGATCGTACGAAGAAATTAGAATGGATCGTACGAATGAATTAGAATGGATACATTCGTGCGAATGTATTAGAATGGATCGTACGAATGAATTAGAATGGATTATGCGAATGAATTAGAATGGATCGTACGAATGAATTAGAATGGATACATTCGTGCGAATGAATTAGAATGGATCGTACGAATGAGTAAGAATGGATAATACATTCGTGCGAATAAATTAGAATGGATTGTATGAATGAATTAGATTGGATCGTATAAATGAATTAGAATGGATCGTACGAATGAATAAAAATGGATACATTCGTACGAATGAACTAGAATGGATCGTATGATCAATTCTAATTCATTCGTACGATCCATTCTAATTCATTCATACGATCCATTCTAATTCATTTGCACGAATATATCCATTCTAATTCATTCGTACAATCCATTCTAATTCATTCGTACGATCCATTCTTATTCATTCCCATGAATGTATCCATTCTAATTCATACGTACGATCCATTCTAATTCATTCGCACGATCCATTCTAATTCATTCGTACAATCCATTCCCTTCTAATTCATTCGTACGATCCATTCTTACTCATTCGTATGATCCATTCTAATTCATTCGCACGAATGTACACATTCCAATTCATTCATACGATCCATTCGTGTGAATGAATTAGATTGGATCGTGCGAATGAATTAGAATGGATCGTACGAATGAATTAGAATGGATCGTATGAATGAATTAGAATGGATCGTGCGAAAGAATTAGAATGGATCGTATGAATGAATTAGAATGGATCATGTTAATGAATTAGAATGGATCGTACGAATGTATTAGAATGGATACATTCGTGTGAATGAATTAGAATGGATTGTATGAATGAATTAGAATGGATCGTATGAATGAATTAGAATGGATCGTGCGAATGAATTAGAATGGATCATACGAATGAATTAGAATGGATCGTGCGAATGAATTAGAATGGATCGTGCGAATGAATTAGAATTGATCGTATGAATGAATTAGAATGGATCGTATGAATGAATTAGAATGGATCGTGCGAATGAATTAGAGTAGATCGTATGAATGAAATAGAAGGGATCGTATGAATTAGAATGGATCGTACGAAGGAATTAGAATGGATCGTATGAATGAATTAGATTGGATCGTATTAATGAATTAGAATGGATCGTAAGAATGAATTAGAATGGATCGTGCGAATGAATTAGAATGGATCATATGAGTGAATTAGAATAGATTGTGCGAATGAATTAGAATGGATCATATGAATGAATTAGATTCGATCATATGAATGAATTAGAATGGATCGTGCAAATGAATTAGAATGGATCGTACGAATGAATTAGAATGGATCGTACGAATGAATTAGAATGGATCGTGCGAATGAATTAGAATGGATCGTACGAATGAATTAGAATGGATACATTCGTGCAAATGAATTAGAATGGATCGTGCGAATGAATTAGAATGGATCGTGCGAATGAATTAGAATGGATCGTAGGAATGAATTAGAATGGATCGTGCGAATGAATTAGAATGGATCGTGCGAATGAATTAGAATGGATCGTACGAATGAATTAGAATGGATACATTCGTGCAAATGAATTAGAATGGATCGTGCGAATGAATTAGAATGGATCGTGCGAATGAATTAGAATGGATCGTACGAATGAATTAGAATGGATCGTACGAATGAATTAGATTGGATCGTATGAATGAATTAGAATGGATCGTACGAATGAATTAGAATAGATCGTACGAAGAAATTAGAATGGATCGTACGAAGGTATTAGAATGGATACATTCGTGCGAAGGAATTAGAATGGATCGTATGAGTGAATTAGAATGGATCGTACGAATGAATTAGAATGGATTGTATGAATGAATTAGAATGGATACATTCGTGCGAATGAATTAGAATGGATCGTATGAATGAATTAGAATAGATCGTACGAATAAAATAGAATGGATCGTACGAATGAATTAGAATGGATCGTACGAATGAATTAGAATGGATCGTACGAATGAAATAGAATGGATTGTATTATTGAATTAGAATTGATCATGCGAAAGAATTAGAATAGATTGTGCGAATGAATTAGAATGGATCGTACGAATGAATTAGATTGGATCGTATGAATGAATTAGAATGGATCGTGGGAATGAATTAGAATGGATCGTACGAATGAATTAGAATGGATCGTACGAATAAAGTAGAATGGATACATTCATGAAAAAGAATTAGAATGGATTTTATGAATGAATTAGAATGGATCGTGCTAATGAATTAGAATGCATCGTACGAATGAATTAGAATAGATTGTGCGAATGAATTAGAATGGATCGTACGAATGAATTAGAATAGATACATTCATGCGAATGAATTAGAATGAAGGAATTAGAATGGATTGTGCGAATGAATAAGAATGGATCGTACGAAGGAATTAGAATGGATCATACGAATGAATTAGAATGGATACATTCGTGCAAATGAATTAGAATGGATCGTACGAATGAATAAGAATGGATCGTACAATTAGAATGGATCGTACGAATGAATTAGATTGGATCGTATGAATGAATTAGAATGGATCGTACGAATGAATTAGAATAGATTGTACGAAGGAATTAGAATAGATACATTCGTGCGAATGAATTAGAATGGATCGTATGAGTGAATTAGAAAGGATCGTACGAATGAATTAGAATGGATCGTATGAATGAATTAGAATGGATACATTCGTGCGAATGAATTAGAATGGATCGTATGAATGAATTAGAATAGATCGTACGAATAAAATAGAATGGATCGTACGAATGAATTAGAATGGATCGTACGAATGAATTAGAATGGATCGTACGAATGAAATAGAATGGATTGTATTAATTAATTAGAATTGATCGTGCGAAAGAATTAGAATAGATTGTGCGAATGAATTAGAATGGATCGTACGAATGAATTAGATTGGATCGTATGAATGAATTAGAATGGATCGTGTGAATGAATTAGAATGGATCGTACGAATGAATTAGAATGGATCGTACGAATAAAGTAGAATGGATACATTCGTGAAAAAGAATTAGAATGGATTTTATGAATGAATTAGAATGGATCGTGCTAATGAATTAGAATGCATCGTACGAATGAATTAGAATAGATTGTGCGAATGAATTAGAATGGATCGTACGAATGAATTAGAATAGATACATTCATGCGAATGAATTAGAATGAAGGAATTAGAATGGATTGTGCGAATGAATAAGAATGGATCGTACGAAGGAATTAGAATGGATCGTACGAATGAATTAGAATGGATACATTCGTGCGAATGTTTTAGAATGGATCGTATGAATGAATTAGAATGGATTGTGCGAATGAATTAGAATGGATCGTACGAATGAATTAGAATGGATACATTCGTGCGAATGAATTAGAATGGATTGTACGAATGAATTAGAATGGATACATTCGTGCGAATGAATTAGAATGGATCGTATGATCTATTCTAATTCATTCGTACGATCTATTCTAATTCATTCGTACGATCCATTCTAATTCATTCATACGATCCATTCTAAATCATTTGCACGAATATATCCATTCTAATTCATTCGTACGATCCATTCTAATTCATTCGTACGATCCATTCTTATTCATTCCCATGAATGTATCCATTCTAATTCATTCGCACGATCCATTCTAATTCATTCGCACGATCCATTCTAATTCATTCGTACAATCCATTCTTACCGATCCTTTCTATTTCATTCGTACGATCCATTCTAATTCATTCGCACAATCTATTCTAATTCATTCGTACGATTCATTCTATTCTAATTCATTTGCATGATCCATTCTAATTCATTCGTACGATCCATTCTAATTCATTTATACGATCCATTCTAATTCATTCGTACGATCCATTCTTACTCATTCGTACGATCCATTCTAATTCATTCGCACGAATGTATCAACTCTAATTCATTCGTACGATCCATTCTATTTCATTCGTACGAATCGTACGAATGAATTAGAATGGATCGTGCTAATGAATTAGAATGGATCGTACGAATGAATTAGAATGGATCATACGAATGAATTAGAATGGATCGTATGAATGCATTCGTACGATCCATTCTATATCATTCGCACGAATGTATCCTTTCTAATTTATTCGTACGATCCATTCTAATACCTTCGTACGATCCAATGAATTAGAATAGATTATGTGAATGAATTAGAATGGATCGTACGAATGAATTAGAATGGATACATTCATGCGAATGAATTAGAATGGATACATTCGTGCGAAAGAATTAGAATGGATCGTACGAATGAATTAGAATGGATCATACGAATGAATTGGAATGGATCGTATGAATGAATTAGAATGGATACATTCGTGCGAATGAATTAGAATGGATCGTGCAAATGAATTAGAATAGATCGTACGAATGAATTAGAATGGATCGTATGAATGAATTAGAATGGATCGTGCGAATGAATTAGAATGGATCGTACGAATGAATTAGAATGGATACATTCGTGCGAATGAATTAGAATGGATCGTACGAATGAACTAGAATGGATCGTGCGAATGAATTAGAATGGATCGTGCGAATGAATTAGAATGGATCGTACGAATGAATTAGAATGGATCGTACGAATGAATTAGATTGGATCGTATGAATGAATTAGAATGGATCGTACGAATGAATTAGAATAGATCATACGAAGGAATTAGAATGGATCGTACGAAGGAATTAGAATGGATACATTCGTGCGAATGAATTAGAATGGATCGTATGAGTGAATTAGAATGGATCGTACGAATGAATTAGAATGGATCGTATGAATGAATTAGAATGGATACATTCGTGCGAATGAATTAGAATGGATCGTATGAATGAATTAGAATAGATCGTACGAATGAAATAGAATGGATCGTACGAATGAATTAGAATGGATCGTACGAATGAATTAGAATGGATCGTACGAATGAAATAGAATGGATTGTATTAATGAATTAGAATTGATCGTGCGAATGAATTAGAATAGATTGTGCGAATGAATTAGAATGGATCGTACGAATGAATTAGATTGGATCGTATGAATGAATTAGAATGGATCGTGTGAATGAATTAGAATGGATCGTACGAATGAATTAGAATGGATCGTACGAATAAAGTAGAATGGATATATTCGTGAAAAGGAATTAGAATGGATTGTATGAATGAATTAGAATGGATCGTGCTAATGTATTAGAATGCATCGTACGAATGAATTAGAATAGATTGTGCAAATGAATTATTATGGATCGTACGAATGAATTAGAATGGATACATTCATGCGAATGAATTAGAATGAAGGAAGTAGAATGGATTGTGCGAATGAATAAGAATGGATCGTACGAAGGAATTAGAATGGATCATACGAATGAATTAGAATGGATACATTCGTGCGAATGTATTAGAATGGATCGTATGAATGAATTAGAATGGATTGTGCAAATGAATTAGAATGGATCGTACAAATGAATTAGAATGGATACATTCATGCGAATGAATTTGAATGGATCGTACGAATGAGTAAGAATGGATCGTGCATTCGTGCGAATGAATTAGAATGGATTGTATGAATGAATTAGATTGGATCGTATAAATGAATTAGAATGGATCGTACGAATGAATTAGAATGGATAAATTCGTACGAATGAACTAGAATGGATCGTATGATCTATTCTAATTCATTCGTACGATCCATTCTAATTCATTCGTACGATCCATTCTAATTCATTCATACGATCCATTCTAATTCATTTGCACGAATATATCCATTCTAATTCATTCGTACGATCCATTCTAATTCATTCGTACGATCCATTCTTATTCATTCCCATGAATGTATCCATTCTAATTCATACATATGATCCATTCTAATTCATTCGCACGATCCATTCTTATTCATTCGTACAATCCATTCCCTTCTAATTCATTCATACGATCCATTCTAACTCATTCGTATGATCCATTCTAATTCATTCGCACGAATGTATCCATTCTAATTCATTCATACGATCCATTCGTGTGAATGAATTAGAATGGATCGTGTGAATGAATTAGAATGGATCGTGCGAATGAATTAGAATGGGTCGTATGAATGAATTAGAATGGATCGTGCGAATGAATTAGAATGGATCGTATGAATGAATTAGAATGGATCGTGTTAATGAATTAGAATGGATCGTACGAATGTATTAGAATGGATCGTATGAATGAATTAGAATGGGTCGTGCGAATGAATTAGAATGGATCGTACGAATGAATTAGAATGGATCATACGAATAAATTAAAATGGATCGTGCGAATGAATTAGAATGGATCGTGAGAATGAATTAGAATGGATCGTATGAATGAATTAGAATGGATTGTGCGAATGAATTAGAATGGATCGTATGAATGAAATAGAAGGGATCGTATGAATTAGAATGGATCGTACGAAGGAATTAGAATGGATCGTATGAATGAATTAGATTGGATCGTATTAATGAATTAGAATGGATCGTACGAATGAATTAGAATGGATCGTACGAATGAATTAGAATGGATCGTATGAATGAATTAGAATAGATTGTGCGAAGGAATTATAATGGGTCGTACAAAGGAATTAGAATGGATCGTATGAATGAATTAGAATGGATCGTGCGAATGAATTAGAATGGATCGTACGAATGAATTAGAATGGATCGTACGAATGAATTAGATTGGATCGTATGAATGAATTAGAATGGATCGTAAGAATGAATTAGAATAGATCGTACGAACGAATTAGAATGGATCGTACGAAGGAATTAGAATGGATACATTCATGCGAATGAATTAGAATGGATCGTATGAGTGAATTACAATGGATCGTACGAATGAATTAGAATGGATAGTATGAATGAATTAGAATGGATACATTCGTGCGAATGAATTAGAATGGATCGTATGAATGAGTTAGAATAAATCGTACGAATGAAATAGAATGGATCGTACGAATGAATTAGAATGGATCGTTCGAATGAATTAGAATGGATCGTATGAATGAAATAGAATGGATTGTATTAATGAATTAGAATGGATCGTGCGAATGAATTAGAATAGATTGTGCGAATGAATTAGAATGGATCGTACGAATGAATTAGATTGGATCGTATGAATAAATTAGAATGGATCGTGTGAATGAATTAGAATGGATCGTACGAATGAATTAGAATGGATCGTACGAATAAAGTAGAATGGATACATTCGTGAAAAAGAATTAGAATGGATTGTATGAATGAATTAGAATGGGTCGTGCTAATGAATTAGAATGGATCGTACGAATGAATTAGAATAGATTGTGCGAATGAATTAGAATGGATCGTACGAATGAATTAGAATGGATACATTCGTGCGAATGAATTAGAATGAAAGAATTAGAATGGATCGTGCGAATGAATAAGAATGGATCGTACGAAGGAATTAGAATGGATCGTACGAATGAATTAGAATGGATACATTCGTGCGAATGTATTAGAATGGATCGTACGAATGAATTAGAATGGATTGTGCGAATGAATAAGAATGGATCGTACTAATGAATTAGAATGGATACATTCGTGCGAATGAATTAGAATGGATCGTACGAATGAGTAAGAATGGATAATACATTCATGCGAATAAATTAGAATGGATTGTATGAATGAATTAGATTGGATCGTATAAATGAATTAGAATGGATCGTACGAATGAATAAAAATGGATACATTCGTACGAATGAACTAGAATGGATCGTATGATCCATTCTAATTCATTCGTACGATCCATTCTAATTCATTCATACGATCCATTCTAATTCATTTGCACGTATATATCCATTCTAATTCATTCGTACAATCCATTCTAATTCATTCATACGATCCATTGTTATTCATTCCTATGAATGTATCTATTCTAATTCATACGTACGATCCATTCAAATTCATTCGCACGATCCATTCTAATTCATTCGTACAATCAATTCCCTTCTAATTCATTCGTACGATCCATTCTTACTCATTCGTATGATCCATTCTAATTCATTCGCACGAATGTACACATTCTAATTCATTCATACGATCCATTCGTGTGAATGAATTAGATTAGATCTTGCGAATGAATTAGAATGGATCGTACGAATGAATTAGAATGGATCGTATGAATGAATTAGAATGGATCGTGCGATTGAATTAGAATGGATCGTATGAATGAATTAGAATGGATCGTGTTAATGAATTAGAATGGATCGTACGAATGTATTAGAATGGATACATTCGTGTGAATGAATTAGAATGGATTGTATGAATGAATTAGAATGGATCGTATGCATGAATTAGAATGGATCGTGCGAATGAATTAGAATGGATCATACGAATGAATTAGAATGGATCGTGCGAATGAATTAGAATGGATCGTGCGAATGAATTAGAATTGATCGTATGAATGAATTAGAATGGATCGTATGAATGAATTAGAATGGATCGTGCGAATGAATTAGAATGGATCGTATGAATGAAATAGAAGGGATCGTATGAATTAGAATGGATCGTACGAAGGAATTAGAATGGATCGTATGAATGAATTAGATTGGATCGTATTAATGAATTAGAATGGATCGTACGAATGAATTAGAATGGATCGTACGAATGAATTAGAATGGATCATATGAATGAATTAGAATAGATTGTGCGAATGAATTAGATTGGATCATATGAATGAATTAGATTCGATCATATGAATGAATTAGAATGGATCGTGCGAATGAATTAGAATGGATCGTACGAATGAATTAGAATGGATCGTATGAATGAATTAGAATGGATCGTGCGAATGAATTAGAATGGATCGTATGATTAAAATAGAATGGATCGTATGATGTAGAATGGATCGTACGAATGAAATAGAATGGATCGTACGAATGAATTAGCATGGATCGTGCTAATGAATTAGAATGGAACGTACGAATGAATAGATTGTGCGAATGAATTAGAATGGATCGTACGAATGAATTAGAATGGTTAAATTCGCGCGAATGAATTAGAATGGATTGTATGAATGAATTAGATTGGATCGTATAACTGAATTAAAATGGATCGTACGTATGAATTAGAATGGATACATTCATGGGAATGAATAAGAATGGATCGTACGAATGAATTAGAATAGATCGTACGATTGATTTAGAATGGATATATTCGTGCAAATGAATTAGAATGGATCGTACGAAAGAATTAGAATGGATCGTACGAATGAATTAGAATGGATCGTACGAATGAATTAGAATGGATCGTACGAACGAATTAGAATGGATCATACGAATGAGTAAGAATGGATCGTATGAATGAATTAGATTGGATCGTATGAATGAATTAGAATGGATCGTGCGAATGAATTAGAATGGATCGTATGAATGAATTAGAATGGATCGTATGAGTGAATTCGAATGGATACATTCGTGCAAAAGAATTAGAATGGATTGTATGAATGAATTAGAATGGATCGAGCGAATGAATTAGAATGGATCGTACGAATGAATTAGAATGGATACATTCGTGTGAATGAATTAGAGTACGATCCATTCTTACTCATTCGTATGATCCATTCTAATTCATTCGTACGAATGTATCCACTCTAATTCATTCGTACGATCCATTCTAATTCATTCGCACGATCGATTCTAATTCATTCGTATGATCCATTTTATTTCATTCGTACGATCCATTCTTACTCATTCGTACGATCCATTCTAATTCATTCGCATGAATGTATCCATTCTAATTCATTCGTACGATCCATTCTAATTCATTCGCACGATCCATTCTAATTCATTCATACAATCCATTCTAATTCTTTCACACGATCCATTCTAATTCATTCGTACGATCCATTCTAATTCATACGATCCATTCTATTTCATTGATATGGATCCATTCTAATTCATTCGCACGATCCATTCTAATTCATTCGTACGATCCATTCTAATTCCTTTGTACGACCCATTATATTTCATTCGTATGATCCATTCTAATTCCTTTGTACGATCCATTCTAATTCATTCATACGATCTATTCTAATTCATTTGCACGAATATATCCATTCTAATTCATTCGTACGATCCATTCTAATTCATTCGTACGATCCATTCTAATCCATTCTAATTCATTCCCACGAATGTATCCATTGTAATTCATTAATACGATCCATTCTAATTCATTCGTACGATCCATTCTAATTCATTCGCACGATCCATTCTAATTCATTCATACGATCTATTCTAATTCATTCGTACGATCCATTCTAATTCATTCGCACGATCCATTCTAATTCATTCATACGATCCATTCTAATTCATTCATACAATCCATTCTAATTCTTTCACACGATCCATTCTAATTCATTCGTACGATCCATTCTAATTCATTCGCACAATCCATTCTATTTCATTCGTGCGATCCATTCTTACTCATTCGTACGATCCGTTCTAATTCATTCGCACGAATGTATCCATTCTAATTCATTCGTAAGATCCATTCTAATTCATTCGTACGATCCATTCTAATTCATTCATATGGTCCATTCTAATTCATTGACACGATCCATTCTAATTCATTCGTAGGATCCATTCTAATTCATTCACACGATCCATTCTAATTAGAATGGATCGTACGAATAAATTAGAATTGATACATTCGAGCGAATGAATTAGAATGGATCATACGAATGAATTAGAATGGATCATACGAATGAATTAGAATAGATCGTATATTCTAATTTCTTCGTACGATCCATTCTAATTCCTTCGTACGAATTAGAATGGATCGTACGAAGGAATTAGAATGGATTGTACGAATGAATTAGAATGGATACATTCGTGCGAATGAATTAGAATGGATCGTATGAATGAATTAGAACGCACGAATGTATCCATTCTAATTCATTCGTACGATCCATTCTAATTCATTCGCACGATCCATTCTAATTCATTCGCACAATCTATTGTAATTCATTCATACGATCCATTCTAATTCATTCGCACGAATGTATCCATTCTAATTCATTCGTACGATCCATTCTAATTCCTTCGTACGAATGTATCTACTCTAATTCATTCGTACGATCCATTCTAATTCATTCGCACGATCCTTTCTAATTCATTCGTACGATCCATTCTAATTCATTTGCACGATCCATTCTAATTCATTCGTCGTACGAAGGAATGGATCGTACGAATGAATTAGATTGGTTCATATGAATGAATTAGAATGGATCGTGCGAATGAATTAGAATGGATCGTACGAAAGAATTAAAATTGATTGTATGAATGAGTTTGAATGGATCGTACGAATGAATTTGAATGGATACATTCGTGCGAATGAATTAGAATGGATCGTATGAATGAATTAGATTGGATCGTATGAATGAATTAGAATGGATCGTGCAAATGAATTAGATTGAATCGTATGAATGAATTAGATTGGATCATATTAATGAATTAGAATGGATCGTACGAATGAATTAGAATGGATTGTACGAATGAATTAGAATGGATACATTCGTGCGAATGAATTAGAATGGATCGTACGAAGGAATTAGAATGGATCGTACGAATGAATTAGAATAGATATATTCGTGCAAATGAATTAAAATGGATCGTACGAATGAGTAAGAATGGATCGTACGAATGAAATAGAATGGATCGTACGAATGAATTAGAATGGATAAATTCGTGTGAATGAATTAGAATGGATTGTATGAATGAATTAAATTGGATCGTATTAATGAATTAGAATGGATCGTACGTATGAATTAGAATGGATACATTCATGGGAATGAATAAGAATGGATCGTACGAATGAATTAGAATAGATCGTATGATTGAATTAGAATGTATCATACGAATGAATTAGAATGTATCGTACGAATGAAATAGAATGGATCGTACGTATGAATTAGAATGGATCGTGCGAATGAATTAGAATGGATCGTATGAATGAATTAGAATGGACCGTACGAATGAAATAGAATGGATCGTGCGAATGAATTAGAATGGATCGTGCGAATGAATTAGAATGGATCTGGATACATTCGTGCGAATGAATTAGAATGGATCGTACGAATGAATTAGAATGGATCGTACAAGTACGAATGAGTAAGAATGGATCGTACGAATGAAATAGAATGGATTGTACGAATGAATTAGAATGGATCGTACGAATGAATTAGAATGGATCGTGTGAAAGAATTAGAATGGATTGTATGAATGAATTAGAATGGATCGTATGAATAAATTAAACTGGATCGTGCGAATGAATTAGAATGGATCGTACGAAGGAATTAGAATGGATCGTACGAATGAATCAGAATGGATACATTCGTGCAAATGAATTAGAATGGGTCGTACGAATGAATTAGAATTGATAGTACGAATGTATCCATTCTAATTCATTCGTACGATCCATTCTAATTCCTTCGTACGATCCATTCTAATTACTTCGTACGATCCATTCTAATTCATTCGTACGTTAGAATGGATCGTATGAACGAATTAGAATGGATCGTACGAATGAATTAGAATAGATCGTACAAATGAATTAGAATGGATCGTACGAATGAATTAGAATAGATTGTGCAAATGAATTAGAATGGATCGTATGAATGAATTAGATTGGATCGTATGAATGAATTAGAATTGATCGTGCGAAAGAATTAGAATGGATCGTACGAATGAATTAGAATGGATCGTATGAATGAATTAGAATGGATCATACGAATGAATTAGAATGGATCGTACGAATGAATTAGAATGGATCGTACGAATGAATTAAAATAGATTGTGCGAATGAATTAGAATGGATCGTACAAATGAATTAGAATGGATCGTACGATCCATTCTAATTCATTCGCACGATCCATTCTAATTCATTCGCACGATCCATTCTAATTCATTCGTACGATCCATTCTAATTCATTCGCACGATCCATTCGAATTCATTCGCACAATCCATTCTAATTCATTCGCACGAATGTATCCATTCTAAAGGAACGTACGAATGAATTAGAATCGCTTGTGCAAATGAATTAGAATGGATCGTACGAATGAATTAGAATGGATACATTCGTGCGAATGAATTAGAATGGATCGTATGAATGAATTAGATTGGATCGTATTAACGAATTAGAATGGATCGTGCGAATGAATTAGAATGGATCGTACGAATGAATTAGAATGGACAATTCGTGCGATTGAATTAGAATGGATCATACGATTGAGTAAGAATGGATCATACGAATGAAATAGAATAGATCGTACGAATGAATTTGTATGGATCGTGCTAATGAATTAGAATGGATCGTACGAATTACGAAAAAATTAGAATGAATTAGAATGGATTGTATGAATGAATTAGAATGGATCGTATGAATGAATTAGAATGCATTCTAATTCATTCGTACGATCTATTCTAATTCGTTTGCACGAATGTATCCATTCTAATTCATTCGCACGAATATATCCATTCTAATTCATTCGTACGATCCATTCTAATTCATTCGTACGATCCATTCTAATTCATTCATACGATCCATTCTAATTCATTCATACAATCCATTCTAATTCTTTCACACGATCCATTCGAATTCACTCATACGATCCATTCTAATTCATTTATACGATCCATTCTAATTCATTCGTACGATCCATTCTAATTCATTCGTACGATCCATTCTAATTCATTCATATGATCCATTCTAATTCATTTGTACGATCTATTCTAATTCATTCGCACAATCTATTCTAATTCATTCGTACGATCCATTCTAATTCATTCGTACGATCCATTCTAATTCCTTCGTACGATCCATTCCGTACGATCTTTTCTATTTCATTCGTACGATCCATTCTTACTCAATCGTATGATCCATTCTAATTTATTCGAACGAATGTATCCATTCTAATTCGATCCATTCTAATTCATTTGCACGATCCATTCTAATTCATTCGCACGAATGTATCCATTCTAATTCATTCGTACAATCCATTCGAAGGAATTAGAATGGATCGTACGAATGAATTAGAATGGATATATTTGTACAATCCATTCTAATTCATTCGTACGATCCATTCTAATTCATTCGCACGATCCATTCTAATTCATTCGCACGAATGAATCCATTCTAATTCATTCGTACAATCCATTCTATTTCATCCGTACGATCCATTCTTACTCATTCGTACGATCCATTCTAATTCATTTGCACGAATGTATCCATTCTAATTCATTCGTACGATCCAATCTAATTCATTCATACGATCCATTCTAATTCATTCGCACAATCTATTTTAATTCATTCGTATGATCCATTCTAATTCCTTCGTACGATCCATTCTAATTCATTCGCATGATCCATTCTAATTCATTCATACGATCCATTCTAATTCATTCATACAATCCATTCTAATTCTTTCACACGATCCATTCTAATTCATTCGTACGTTCCATTCTAATTCATTCGTACGATCCATTCTAATTCATTCGTACGATCCATTCTAATTCATACGATCCATTCTATTTCATTCATACGATCCATTCTAATTCATTAGAACATACGATCCATTCTAATTCATTCGTAGAATCCATTCTAATTCATTCGCACGATCCATTCGAATTCACTCATACGATCCATTCTAATTCATTCGTACGATCCATTCTAATTCATTCGTACAATCCATTCTATTTCATTCGTACGATCCATTCTTACTCATTCGGACGATCCATTCTAATTCATTTGTACAATCTATTCTAATTCATTCGTACGATCCATTCTAATTCAATAGCACAATCGTACGAATTAATTAGAATGGATCGGACGAATGAAATAGAATGGATCATACGAATGAAATAGAATTGATCGTACGATCCATTCTAATTCATTCGCACGAATGTATCCATTCTAATTCATTCGTACGATCCATTCTAATTCATTCGTACAATCCATTCTATTTCATTCGTACGATCCATTATTACTCATTCGTACGATCCATTCTAATTCATTCGCACGAATGTATCCATTCTAATTCATTCGTACAATCCATTCTAATTCATTCGTACGATCCATTCTAATTCATTCGTACGATCCATTCTAATTCATTCGCACGATCCATTCTAATTCATTCGCACGAATGTATCCATTCTAATTCCTTCGTACGATCCATTCTAATTCATTCGTACGATCTATTCTAATTCATTCATACAATCCATTCTAATTCATTCGTGCGATCTATTCTAATTCATTCGTCCGATCCATTCTAATTCATTTGCACGAATGTATCCACTCTAATTCATTCATACGATCTATTCTAATTCATTCGTACGGTCTATTCTAATTCATTCGCACGATCCATTCTAATTCATTCATACGATCCAATCTAATTCATTCATACGATCCATTCTAATTCATTTATATGATCCATTCTAATTCCTTCGTACGATCCATTCTATTTCATTCGTACGATCCATTCTTACTCAATCGTATGATCCATTCTAATTCATTCGCACGAATGTATCCATTCTAATTCATTCGTACGATCCATTCTAATTCATTCGTACAATCCTTTCTAATTCATTCGCATGATCTATTCGAATTCACTCATACGATCCATTTTAATTCATTCATACGATCCATTCTAATTCATTCACACGAATGTATCCATTCTAATTCATTCGTACGATCCATTCTAATTCATTCGCACAATCTATTCTAATTCATTCGTACGATCCATTCTAATTCATTCGCACGATCCATTCTAATTCATTCATACGATCCATTCTAATTCCGATCCATTCTAATTCATTCGTACAATCTATTCTAATTCATTCGTACGATCCATTCTAATTCACTAGCACGATCGTACGAATTAATTAGAATGGATCGTACGAATGAAATAGAATGGATCATACGAATGAAAATAGAATAGATCGTACGATCCATTCTAATTCATTCGAACGATCCATTCTAATTCATTCGTATGATCCATTCTAATTCATTCGCATGAATGTATCCATTCTACTTCATTCGTACGATCCATTCTAATTCATTCGTACAATCCATTCTATTTCATTCGTACGATCCATTCTTACTCATTCGTACGATCCATTCTAATTCATTCGCACGAATGTATCCATTCTAATTCATTCGTACGATCCATTCTAATTCATTCGTACGATCCATTCTAATTCATTCGCACGATCCATTCTAATTCATTCGCATGAATGTATCCATTCTAATTCCTTCGTACGATCCATTCTAATTCATTCGTACGATCTATTCTAATTCATTCATATAATCCATTCTATTTCATTCGTACGATCTATTCTAATTCATTCGTACGATCCATTATAGTTCATTCGCACGAATGTATCCACTCTAATTCATTCATACGATCCATTCTAATTCATTCGTACGATCCATTCTAATTCATTCGCACGATCCATTCTAATTCATTCATACGATCCAATCTAATTCATTGATACGATCCATTGTAATTCATTCGTATGATCCATTCTAATTCCTTCGTACGATCCATTCTATTTCATTCGTACGATCCATTCTTACTCAATCGTATGATCCATTCTAATTCATTCGCACGAATATATCCATTCTAATTCATTCGTACGATCCATTCTAATTCATTCGTACAATCCATTCTAATTCATTCGCATGATCCATTCGAATTCACTCATACGATCCATTCTAATTCATTCATACGATCCATTCTAATTCATTCGCACGAATGTATCCATTCTAATTCATTCGTACGATCCATTCTAATTCATTCGCACAATCTATTCTAATTCATTCGTACGATCCATTCTAATTCATTCGCACGATCCATTCTAATTCATTCATACAATCCATTCTAATTCCGATCCATTCTAATTCATTCGTACAATCTATTCTAATTTATTCGTACGATCCATTCTAATTCACTAGCACGATCGTACAAATTAATTAGAATGGATCGTACGAATGAAATAGAATGGATCATACTAATGAAATAGAATAGATCGTACAATCTATTCTAATTCATTCACACGATCCATTCTAATTCATTCGTACGATCCATTCTATTTCATTCGTACGATCCATTATTACGATCCATTCTAATTCATTCGCACGATCCATTCTAATTCATTCGTACGATCTATTCTAATTCATTGATACAATCCATTCTAATTCATTCGTCGTACGAAGGAATTAGAATGGATACATTCATGCGAATGAATTAGAATGGATCGTGCGATTGAATTAGAATGGATCGTACGAATGAATTAGAAGGGATACATTCGTGCGAATTAATTAGAATGGATCGTACGAATGAGTAAGAATGGATCGTACGAATGAAATAGAATGGATTGTACGAATGACTTAGAATGGATCGTACAAATGAAGTAGAATGGTTACAAAATTAGAATTGATCGTACGAATGAATTAGAATAGATTGTGCGAATGAATTAGAATGGATCATATGAAGGAATTACAATGGTTCGTACGAATGAATTAGAATGGATACATTCGTGCGAATGAATTAGAATGGAACGTACGAATGAATTAGAATAGACTGTACGAATGAATTAGAATGGATCGTGCTAATGAATTAGAATTAATCGTACGAATGAATTAGAATAGATTGTGTGAATGAATTAGAATGGATCGTACGAATGAATTAGAATGGATCGTAATAATGGATCGTACGAATGAAATAGAATGGATCGTACGAATGAATTAGCATGGATCGTGCTAATGAATTAGAATAGAACGTACGAATGAATTAAAATAGATTATGCGAATGAATTAGAACGGATCGTACGAATGAATTAGAATGGATAAATTCGTGCGAATGAATTAGAATGGATTGTATGAATAAATTAGATTGGATCGTATAAATGAATTAGAATGGATCGTACATATAAATTAGAATGGATACATTTATGGAAATGAATAAGAATGGATCGTAAGAAGGAATTAGAATGGATCATACGAATGAAATAGAATGGATCGTACAAAGGAATTAGAATGGATCGTACGAAGGAATTAGAATGGATCGTATGAAGGAATTTGAATGGATCGTACGAATGAATTAGAATGGATATACTCGTGCAATTGAATTAGAATGGATCGTATGAATTAGAATGGATACATTCGTGCGAATGAATTAGAATGGATCATATGAATGAATTAGATTGGATCGTGCAAATGAATTAGAATGGATCGTGCGAATGAATTAGAATGGATCGTACGAATGAATTAGAATGGATACATTCATGCGAATGAATTAGAATGGATCGTACGAATGAATTAGAATGGATCGTATAAATGAATTAGATTGGATCGTATGAATGATTTAGAATGGATCGTGCGAATGAATTAGAATGGATCGTATGAATGAATTAGAATGGATCGTACGAAGGAATTAGAATGGATCGTACGAAGAAATTAGAATGGATCGTACGAATGAATTAGAGTGGATACATTCGTACGAATGAATTCGAATGAATTAGAGAGTGGATACATTCGTACGATCCATTCTAATTCATTCATATGATCCATTCTATTTCATTCGTACGATCCATTCTAATTCCTTTGTTCTAATTCATTCTTACGATCCATTCTAATTCCTTCGTACCGTACGATCCATTCTAATTCATTCATACGATCCATTCTAATTCATTCGCACGATCCATTCTAAATCATTCATACGATCCAATCTAATTCATTCATACGATCCATTCTAATTCATTCGTACGATCCATTCTAATTCATTCGCATGAATGTATCCATTCTAATTCATTCGTACGACGTACGATCCATTCTAATTCATTCATACGATCCAATCTAATTTATTCATATGATCCATTCTAATTCATTCGTATGTATCTATTCTAATTCATTCATACGATCCATTCTAATTCTTTCGTACGATCCATTCTAATTCATTCGCACGATCCATTCTAATTCATTTATACGATCCATTCTAATTCATTCGTACGACGCACGATCTATTCTATTTTAATTCATTTGTACGATCCATTCTAATTCATTCGCACAATCTATTCTAATTCATTCGCACAATCCATTCTAATTCATTAGCACGATCCATTCTAATTCATTCATACGATCCATTCTAATTCATTCGTACGATCCATTCTAATTCATTAGCATTATCCATTCTAATTCATTCGTACGATCCATTCTATTTTATTCATACGATCCATTTCTAATTCATTCGTACGATCCATTCTAATTCATTCGTACGATCCATTCTAATTCATTCATACGGTCCATTCTAATTCATTTGCACGAATATATCAATTTTAATTCATTTGTAGGATACATTCGTGCGAGTAAATTAGAATGGATCGTACGAATGAATTAGAATGGATACATTCGTGCGAATGAATTAGAATGGATCATATGAATGAATTAGAATGGATCGTGAGAATGAATTAGAATGGATCGTATGAATGAATTAGAATGGATCGTACGAATGAATTAAAATAGATCGTACGAAGGAATTAGAATGGATCGCATGAATACGATCCATTCTATTTCATTCGTACGATCCATTCTTATTCATTTCCATGAATGTATCCATTATAATTCATATGTACGATCCATTCCAATTCATTTATACGATCCAATCTAATTCATTCATACAATCCATTCTAATTCATTCGCACGAATGTACGATCCATTCTTACTCATTCGTACGATCCATTCTAATTCATTCGCACGAATGTATCCATTCTAATTCATTCGTATGATCCATTCTAATTCATTCGCACAATCCATTCTAATTCATTCGTACGATCCATTCTAATTCATTCGCACGAATGTATCCATTCTAATTCATTCATACGATCCATTCTAAGTCCTTCGTACGATCCATTCTAATTCCTTCGTACGATCCATTCTAATTCATTCGTACGATCTATTCTAATTCCTTCATACGATCCATTCTAATTCATTCGTACGATCCATTCTAGTTCATTCGTACGATCCATTCTAATTCATTGACGATCCATTCTAATTCCTTCGTATGATCCATTCTAATTCATTCGTACGATCCATTCTAATTCATTTGCACGATCCATTCTAATTCATTCGCACGATCCATTCTAACTCATTCATACAATCCAATCTAATTCATTCGTACGATCCATTCTAATTCATTCATACGATCCATTCTAATTCCTTCGTACGATCCATTCTAATTCCTTCGTACGATCCATTCTAATTCAATCGTATGATCCATTCTAATTCATTTGCACAAATATATCCATTCTAATTCATTCGTACGATCTATTCTAATTCATTCATACGATCCATTCTAATTCATTCATATGATCCATTCTATTTCATTCGTACGATCCATTCTAATTCCTTTGTTCTAATTCATTCATACGATCCATTCTAATTCATTCGTACAAAGGAATTAGAATGGATCATACAAATGAAATATAATGGGTCGTACAAAGGAATTAGAATGGATCGTATGAATGAAATAGAATGGATCGTATGAATTAGAATGGATCGTATGAATGAATTAGAATGGATCGTACGAATGAATTAGAATGGATTGTATGATTAGAATGGACCGTGCGAATGAATTAGAATGGAACGTACGAATGAATTAGAATAGATTCTGCGAATGAATTAGAATGGATCGTACGAATGAATTAGAATAGATCGTACGAATGAATTAGAATGGATATATTCGTGCAAATGAATTAGAATGGATCATACGATTGAATTAGAATGGATCGTACGAAGGAATTAGAATGGATCGTACGAACGAATTAGAATGGATCGTATGAACGAATTAGAATGGATACATACGAATGAATTAGAATGGATCGTATGAATGAATTAGATTGGATCGAATGAATGAATTAGAATGGATTGTGCATCGTACGAAGGAATTAGAATGGATCGTATTAATGAATTAGAATGGATTGTGCAAATGAATTAGAATGGATACATACGAATGAATTAGAATGGATCGTACGAAGGAATTAGAATGGATCGTACGAATGAATTAGAATGGATCGTAATAATGGATCGTACGTATGAATTTGTATGTATGAATGAATTAGTATGGATTGAATTAGAATGGATCGTACGAAGGAATTAGAATGGATCGTACGAATGAATTAGAATGGATCGTATGAACGAATTAGAATGGATACATATGAATGAATTAGAATGGATCATATGAATGAATTAGATTGGATCGAATGAATGAATTAGAATGGATCGTGCATCGTACGAATGAATTAGAATGGATCGTATTAATGAATTAGAATGGATTGTGCGAATGAATTAAAATGGATACATACGAATGAATTAGAATGGATCGTACGAAGGAATTAGAATGGATCGTACGAATAAATTAGAATGGATCGTAATAATGGATCGTACGTATGAATTTGTATGTATGAATGAATTAGTATGGATTGAATTAGAATGGATCGTACGAAGGAATTAGAATGGATCGTACGAATGAATTAGAGTAGATACATTCGTGCGAATGAATTAGAATGGATCGTACGAAGAGTAAGAATGGATCGTACGAATGAAATAGAATGGATCATACGTATCAATTACAATGGATACATTCATGGGAATGAATTAGAATGGATCAACGAAGGAATTAGAATGGATCGTACGAAGGAATTAGAATGGATCTTACGAATGAATTAGAATGGATACATTCGCGCAAAAGAATTAGAATGGATTGTATGAATGAATTAGAATGGATCGTACGAATGAGTAAGAATGGATTGTACGAATGAATTAGAATGGATCGTGCGAATGAATTAGAATGGATCGTACGCGATCCATTCTAATTCATTCGCACGATCCATTCTAATTCGTTAATACGATCCATTCTAATTCATTCGTACGACGCACGATCCATTCTAATTCATTCATACGATCCAATCTAATTCATTCATATGATCCATTCTAATTCATTCGTATGTATCCATTCTAATTCATTCGCACGATCCATTCTAATTCATTCGTACGACGCACGATCCTTTCTAATTCATTCATACGATCCATTCTAATTCATTCGCACGATCCATTCTAATTCATTTGCACGATCCATTCTAATTCATTCGCACGATCCATTCTAATTCATTCGCACGATCCATTCTAATTCATTCGCACGATCCATTCTAATTCCTTCGTATGATCTATTCTAATTCATTCGTACAATCTATTCTAATTCCTTCGTACGATCCATTCTAATTCATTCATACGATCTATTCTAATTCATTCGCACGAATGTATCCATTCTAATTCATTCGTACGATCCATTCTAATTCATTCGCACGAATGTATCCATTCTAATTCCTTCGTACGATCCATTTTAATTCCTTTGTATGATCCATTCTAATTCCTTCGTACGATCCATTCTAATTCCTTCGTACGATCCATTCTGTTTCATTCGTATGATCCATTCTAATTTATTCGTACGATCTATTCTAATTCATTCGCACGATCCATTCTAATTCATTAATACGATCCATTCTAATTCATTCGTACGACGCACGATCCATTCTAATTCATTCATATGATCCAATCTAATTCATTCATACGATCCATTCTAATTCATTCGTATGTATCCATTCTAATTCATTCATACGATTCATTCTAATTCATTCGTACGATCCATTCTAATTCATTCGCACAATCCATTCTTACTCATTCGTATGATCCATTCTAATTCATTCATGCAATCTATTCTAATTCATTCATATGATCTATTCTAATTCATTCGTACGATCCATTCTAATTCATTCGCACGATCCATTCAAATTCATTCATATGATCCAATCTAATTCATTCGTACGATCCATTCTAATTCATTCGTACGATCCATTCTAATTCCTTCGTACGATCAATTCTAATTCATTCGCACGAATGTATCCATTCTAATTCATTTGTACGATCCTTTCTAATTCATTCGTACGATCCATTCTAATTCATTAATATGATCCAATCTAATTCATTCATACGATCCAATCTAATTCATAAGTACGATACATTCTAATTCATTTATACGATCCATTCTAACGTACGAATGAATTAGAATGGATCGTGCGAATAAATTAGAATGGATCGTACGAATGAATTAGAATGGTTCGTACGAATGAATTAGAATGGATCGTACGAATGAAATAGAATGGATTGTACGAACGAATTTGAATGGATTCATTCGTACGAATGAATTAGAATGGATCGTATGAATGAATTAGAATGGATCGTGCGAATGAACTAGAATGGATCGTACGAATGAATTAGAATGAATTATACGAATGAATTAGAATGGACAATACGAAGGAATTAGAATGGATCGTACAAATGTATCCATTATAATTCTTTTGCACGAATGTATCCATTCTAATTCATTTGTACGATCCATTCTAATTCCTTTGTACGATCCATTTTAATTCCTTCGTACGATCCATTCTAATTCATTCATACGATCCATTCTAATTCATTCATACAATCCATTCTAATTCATTCATATAATCCATTCTAATTCATTCGTACGATCCTTTCTAATTCATTCGTACGATCCATTGTAATTCATTCATACAATCCATTCTAATTCATTTGTACAATCCATTCTAATTCATTCGTACGATCCATTCTAATTCATTCGTACGATCCATTCTAATTCATTCGTACAATCCATTCTAATCCATTCTAATTCATTCGTACGACGCACGATCCATTCTAATTCATTCATACAATCCAATCTAATTCAGTCATACGATCCATTCTAATTCATTCGTAAGTATCCATTCTAATTCATTCATACGATCCATTCTAATTCATTCGTACGATCCATTCTAATTCGTTCGTACGATCCATTCTAATTCATACAATCGATCGAATCTAATTCATTCATACGATCCATTCTAATTCATTCGCACGAATGTATCCATTCTAATTCATTTGCACAATTCATTCTAATTCTTTCACATGCACGAATACATTCGTACAATCCATTCTAATTCATTCATAGGAATTAGAATGGATCATACGAATGAAATAGAATGGATCGTAATCTAATTCATTCATACGATCTATTCTAATTCATTCGCACAATCTATTCTAATTCATTCGTACGATCCATTCTAATTCATTCGTACGATCTATTCTAATTCATTCGTACGATCCATTCTATTTCATTAGCACGAATGTATCCATTCTAATTCATTCGTACGATCTATTCTAATTCATAAGTATGATCCATTCTAATTCATTCATACGATCCATTCTAATTCATTTGCACAATCCATTCTAATTCATTCATACGATCCATTCTAATTCATTCGTACGATCCATTCTAATTTATTCATACAATCCATTCTAATTCATTCGTACGATCCATTTTTATTCATTCCCATGAATGTATCCATTCTAATTCATACGTACGATACATTCTAATTCATTTATACAATCCAATCTAATTCATTCATACAATCCATTCTAATTCATTCGCACGATCCATTCTAATTCATTCGCACGATTCATTCTAATTCATTCGCACGATCCATTCTAATTCATTCGTATGATCCATTCTAATTCATTCATACAATCCATTCTAATTCATTCATACGATCCATTCTTATTCGTCGCACAATCTATTCTAATTCATTCGTACGATCCATTCTAATTCATTCGTACGATCCATTCTATTTCATTCGTACGATCCATTCTAATTCTTTCTAATTCTTTCACACGATCCATTCTAATTCATTCGTACGATCCATTCAATTTCATTCGTACGATCCATTCTAATTCATTCGTACGATCCATTCTAATTCATTCGCACGATCCATTCTAATTCCTCCGTACGATCCATTCTAATTCATTCATACGATCCATTCTAATTCATTCATACAATCCATTCTAATTCCTTCGTATAATCCATTCTAATTCATTCGTACGATCCATTCTAATTCATTCGTACGATCCTTTCTAATTCATTCGTATGATCCATTCTAATTCATTCGTACAATCCATTCTATTTCATTCGTACGATCCATTCAATTTCATTCGTACGATCCATTCTAATTCATTCGTACGATCCATTCTAATTCATTCGCACGATCCATTCTAATTCCTCCGTACGATCCATTCTAATTCATTCATACGATCCATTCTAATTCATTCATACAATCCATTCTAATTCCTTCGTATAATCCATTCTAATTCATTCGTACGATCCATTCTAATTCATTCGTACGATCCTTTCTAATTCATTCGTACGATCCATTCTAATTCATTCGTATAATCCATTCTAATTCATTCGTACGATCCATTCTATTTCATTCGTACGATCATAGGAATGAATTAGAATGGATCGTATGTTCTAATTCATTCACACGAATGTATGCATTCTAATTCATACGTACGATCCATTCTAATTCATTTATACGATCCAATCTAATTCATTCATACAATCCATTCTAATTCTTTCGCACGATCCATTCTAATTCATTCGCACGATCCATTCTAATTCATTCGTACGATCCATTCTAATTCATTCATACGATCCATTCTAATTCATTCATACGATCCATTCTAATTCGTCGCACAATCTATTCTAATTCATTCGTACGATCCATTCTAAATCATTCGTACAATCCATTCTATTTCATTCGCACGATCCATTCTAATTCTTTCAGACGATCCATTCTAATTCATTCGAACGATCCATTCTATTTGATTCGTACGATCCATTCTAATTCATTCGTACGATCCATTCTAATTCATTCGCACGATCCATTCTAATTCCTTCGTACGATCCATTCTAATTCATTCATACGATCCATTCTAATTCATTCATACAATCCATTCTAGTTCCTTCGTATAATCTATTCTAATTCATTCGTACGATCCATTCTAATTCATTCGTACGATCCTTTCTAATTCATTCGTACGATCCATTCTAATTCATTCGTACAATCCATTCGATTTCATTCGTACGATCCATTCTTATTTAATCGTATGATCCATTCTAATTCATTCGCACGAATGGATACATTCGTGCGAATGAATTAGAATGGATCATACGATTGAATTAGAATGAATCGTATGAAGGAATTCGAATGGATCGTACGAAGGAATTAGAATGGATCGTACGAATGAATTAGAATGGATCGTACGAATGAATTAGATTGGATCGTATGAATGAATTAGAATGGATCGTGCGAATGAATTAGCATGGATCGTGCTAATGAATTAGAATGGATACATTCGTGCGAATGAATTAGAATTAGAATGGATCATACGAATGAATTAGAATGGATCGTATAAATGAATTAGAATGGATACATTCGTGTGAATGAATTAGAATGGATTGTACGAATGAATTAGAATGGATCGTGCGAATGAATTAGAATGGATCGTACGAATGAATTAGAATGGATCGTATGAATGAAATTAGAATGGATCGTACGAATGAAATAGAATGGATTGTACGAATGAATTTGAATGGATCGTGCGAATGAATTAGAATGGATCGTGCGAATGAATTAGAATGGATCGTACGAATGAATTAGAATAGATTGTGCGAATGAATTAGAATGGAACGTAAGATCTAATTCATTCGCACGATCCATTCGAATTCACTCATACGATCCATTCTAATTCATTCATTCTAATTCATTCGCACGATCCATTCTAATTCCTTTGTACGACCCATTATATTTCATTCGTATTATCCATTCTAGTTCCTTTGTACGATCCATTCTAATTCATAAGTACGATCCATTCTAATTCATTCGTACGATCCATTCTAATTCATTCGCACGAATGTATCCATTCTAATTCATTCAGACGATCCATTCTAATTCATTCGCACGATCCATTCTAATTCATTCGCACGAATGAATTCATTCTAATTCAGTCGTACAATCCATTCTATTTCATTCGTACGATCCATTCTTACTCATTCGTACGATCCATTCTAATTCATTCACACGAATGTATCTATTCTAATTCATTTGTACGATCCATTCTAATTCATTCGCACAATCTATTCTAATTCATTCGTACGAATGTATCCATTCTAATTCATTCATACGATCTATTCTAATTCCTTCGTACGATCCATTCTAATTCCTTCGCACGATCCATTCTATTTCATTCATATGATCCATTATAATTCATTCGCACGATCCATTCTAATTCATTCGCACGAATTTATCCATTCTAATTCATTCGTACGATCTATTCTAATTCATTCGTACGATCCATTCTAATTCCTTCGTACGATCCATTCTAATTCGATCTATTCTAATTCATTCATACGTACAAATTCATTCATACGTACGATCTATTCTATTTCATTCGTATGATCCATTCTAATTCCTTCGTACGATCCATTCTTATTCATTCCCATGAATGTATCCATTCTAATTCATACGTACGATCCATTCTAATTCATTCGTACGATCCATTCTAATTCATTCGTACGATCCATTCTAATTCATTCGTACGATCCATTCTAATTCATTCAGACGATCCATTCTAATTCATTCGCACGAATGTATCCATTCTAATTCATTCGTACGATCCATTCTAATTGATCGTACGAATGAATTAGAATGGATACATTCATGGGAATGAATAAGAATGGATCGCACGAATGAGTTAGAATGGATCGTACGAATGAATTAGAATGGATCGTACAAATGAAATAGAATGGATCGTACGTATGAATTAGAATGGATCGTATGAATGAATTAGAATGGATCGTACTGATGAAATAGAATGGATCATGCAAATGAATTAGAATGGATCGTGCGAATGAATTAGAATGGATCGTGCAAATGAAATAGAATGGAGACAAATGAATTAGAATGGATCATACGAATGAATTAAAATAGATCGTATGAGCGAATTCGAATGGATCGTGCGAATGAATTAGAATGGATTGTACGAATGAATTAGAATGGATCGTACGAATGAAATCGAATGGATTGTACGAATGAAATCGAATGGAATGTACGCGATCCATTCTAATTCATTCGTACGATCCATTCTAATTCATTCGCACGATCCATTCTAATTCATTCACACCATTCTAATTCATTCGCACAATCTATTATAATTCATTTGCACGATCCATTCTAATTCATTCATACGATCCATTCTAATTCATTCGCATGAATTTATCCATTCTAATTCATTCGTACGATCTATTCTATTTCATTCGTACGATCCATTCTTACTCATTCGTACGATCCATTCTAATCCCTTCGTACGATCCATTCTAATTCCATTCATACGATCCAATCTAATTCATTCGCACGAATGTATCCATTCAAATTCATTCGTACGATCCATTCTAAATCATTCGCACAATCTATTCTAATTCATTCATACGATCCATTCTAATTCATTCACACGATCCATTCTAATTCATTCATACAATCCATTCTAATTCATTCCTGTGATCCATTCTAAATCATTCGCACGATCCATTCTTACTCATTCGTACGATCCATTCTAATTCATTTGCATGATCCATTCTAATTCATACGATCCATTCTATTTCATTCATAAGATCCATTCTAATTCATTCGCACGATCTATTCTAATTCATTTGTATCCATTCTATTTCATTCGTATGATCCATTCTAATTCATTCATACGATCCAATCTATTCTAATTCATTCGCAAGAATGTATCCATTCTAATTCATTCGTACGATCCATTCTAATTCATTCGTACGATCCATTCTAATTCATTCGCACGATCCATTCTAATTCATTCATACAATCCATTCTAATTCTTTCGCACGATCCTTTCTAATTCATTCGTACGATCCATTCTAATTCATTCGTACGATCCATTCTAATTCATTCGCACGATCCATTCTAATTCATTCATACAATCCATTCTAATTCATTCGCACGATCCATTCTAATTAATTCGTACGATCGTGCTAGTGAATTAGAATGGATACATTCAACCGATCCATTCTAATTCCTTTGTACGATCCATTCTAATTCTTTCGCACGATCTATTCTAATTCATTCATACGATCCATTCTAATTCATTCGTACGATTCATTCGTATGATCCATTCTAATTCATTCGTATGAATGTATCCACTCTAATTCATTCATACGATGCTAATTCATTCGTACGATCCATTCTAATTCATTCGCACGATCCATTCTAATTCATTCATACGATCCATTCTAATTCATTCGTACGATCCATTCTAATTCATTCGTACGATCTATTCTAATTCGTTCGCACAGTCTATTCTAATTCATTCGTATAATCCATTCTAATTCATTCGCATGATCCATTCTAATTCATTCGTACGATCCATTCTTACTCATTCGTACAATCCATTCTATTTCCTTCGTACGATCCATTCTAATTCCTTCGTACGATCTATTTCATTTGTATGATCCATTCTAATTCCTTCGTACGATCCATTCTAATTCATTCGAATGGATGTATCCATTCTAATTCATTCGTACAATCCATCTAATTCATTCGCATGAATGTATCCATTCTAATTTATTCGTACGATCCATTCTAATTCATTAATATGATCCAATCTAATTCATTCGTACGATCCATTCTAATTCGCACGATCTATTCTAGAGTGGATACATTCGTACGAATGAATTAGAATGGATCATACGAATGAATCGTACGAAGGAATTAGAATGGATCGTGCGAATGAATTAGAGTTGATACATTCGTGCGAATGAATTAGAATGGATCGTATGAATGAATTAGAATGGATCGTGCAAATGAATTAGAATGGATCATATGTATGAATTAGAATGGATCGTACTTATGAATTAGAATGGATCGTGCTAATGAATTAGAATGGAACGTACGAATGAATTAGAATAGATTATGCGAATAAATTAGAATGGATACATTCGTGCGAATGAATTAGAATGGATCGTACGAATGAATTAGAATAGATCGTACGAATGAATTAGAATGGATCGTACGAATGAATTAGAATAGATTGTGCGAATGAATTAGAATGGATCGTATGAATGAATTAGATTACGATCCATTCTATTTCATTCGTATGATCCATTCTAACTCCTTCGTACAATCTAATTCATTCATACGATCCATTCTAATTCATTCGCACGAATGTACCCATTCCAATTCATTCGTACGATTCATTCTAATTCATTCGCACGATCCATTCTAATTCATTCGTACGATCCATTCTAATTCATTCGCACGATCCAGTCTAATTCATACGTACGATCCATTCTATTTCATTCGTACGATCCATTCTAATTCATTCGTACGATCCATTCTAATTCATTCGTACGATCCATTCTAATTCATTCGTACGATCTATTCTTATTCATTCCCATGAATGTATCCATTCTAATTCATTCGTACGATCCATTCTAATTCATTCATACGATCCATTCTAATTCCTTCGTATGACCTATTCTAATTCATTCGTACTATCCATTCTTACTCACTCGTAGGATCCATTCTAATTCATTCGTACGAATGTATCCATTCTATTTCATTCGTACGATCCATTCTAATTCCTTCGTACGATCCATTCTAATTCATTAGCACGATCCATTCTAATTCATTCGTACGATCCATTATAATTCATTCGTACGATCCATTCTTATTCATTCGCACGATCCATTCTAATTCATTCGTACGATCTATTCTAATTCATTCGTACGATCCATTCTAATTCATTCGCACGATCCATTCTAATTCATTCACACAATCTATTCTAATTCATTCCTTGCAAATGAATTAAATGGATCGTATGAATGAATTAGAATGGATCGTACGAATGAATTAGAATGGATACATTCGTGCGAATCAATTAGAATGGTTCGTACGAATGAATTAGAATGGATCGTACGAATGTATTAGAATGGATCGTATGAATGAATTAGAATGGATCGTACGAATAAATTAGAATGGATCGTATGAATGAATTAGAATGGATCATACGAGGGAATTAGAATGCATCGTATGAATGAATTAGATTGAATCGTACGAATGAATTAGAATGGATCGTGCGATTGAATTCGAATGGCGATCCATTCTTACTCATTCGTACGATCCATTGTAATTCATTCGCACGAATGTATCCATTCTAATTCATTCGTACGATCCATTCTAATTCATTCGTACGATCCATTCTAATTCATTCATACGATCCATTCTAATACATTCATACAATCTATTCTAATTCTTTCACACGATCCATTCGAATTCATTTGTACGATCCATTCTAATTCATTCGCACGATTGTATCCATTCTAATTCATTCGTACATGTATGAATGAATTAGAATGGATCGTACGAATGAATTAGAGTTGATACATTCGTGCGAATGAATTAGATTACGATCCATTCTATTTCATTCGTATGATCCATTCTAATTCCTTCGTACAATCCATTCTATTTCATTCGTACGATTCATTCTAATTCATTCGTACAATCCATACATTCATACGAAGGAATTAGAATGGATCGTACGAAAGAATTAGAATGGATCGTACGAATGAATTAGATTGGATTGTACGAATGAATTAGAATGGATCGTACGAAAGAATTAGAATGGATTGTATAAATGAATTAGAATGGATCGTGTGAATGAATTAGAATGGATCGTACGATACGAATGAAATATAATGGGTCGTACAAAGGAATTAGAATGGATCGTACGTCGCACGATCCATTCTAATTCATTCATACGATCTGTGCGAATGAATTAGAATTGATCGTACGAATGAATTAGAATGGATCGTGCGAATGAATTAGAATGTATACATTCGTGCGAATGAATTAGAATGGATCATATGAATGAGTAAGAATGGATCGTACGAATGAAATAGAATGGATTGTACGAATGAATTAGATTGGATACATTCATGGGAATGAATTAGAATGGATCGTACAAAGGAATTAGAATGGATCATACGAATGAAATATAATGGGTCGTACAAGGGAATTTGATCCATTCTAATTCCTTTGTACGACCCATTATATTTCATTCGTATGATCCATTCTAATTCCTTTGTACGAATGAATTAGAATGGATCGTATGAATGAATTAGAAAAAAGGAATTAGAATGGATCGTACGAATAAAATAGAATGGATCATATGAATGAATTAGAATGGATCGTATGAATGAATTAGAATAGATCGTACGAATGAATTAGAATGGATATATTCGTGCAAATGAATTACAATGGATCATACGATTGAATTAGAATGGATCGTACGATTCAATTAGAATGGATCGTACGAAGGAATTAGAATGGATCGTACGAAGGAATTAGAATGGATCGTACGAATGAATTAGAATGGATCGTACGAATGAATTAGATTGGATTGTATGAATGAATTAGAATGGATCGTGCGAATGAATTAGAATGGATCGTGCGAATGAATTAGAATGGATCGTACGAATGAATTAGAATGGATCATACGAAGGAATTAGAATGGATCATCAATGAATTAGAATGGATCGTGCGAATGAATTAGAATGGATCGTACGAATGAATTAGAATGGATCGTACGAAGGAATTATAATGGATCGTACGAATGAATTTGAATGGATACACTCATGCGAATGAATTAGAATGGATCATGCGAATGAATTAAAATGGATCGTACGAATGAATTAGAATAGATTGTGCGAATGAATTAGAATGGATCGTACGAAGGAATTAGAATGGATCGTACGAATGAATTAGAATGTTGTACGATTGAATTAGAATGGATCGTACGAATGAATTAGAATGGATCGTACGAATGAATTAGAATGGATACATTCATGCAAAAGAATTAGAATGGATTGTATGAATGAATTAGAATGGATCGTGCGAATGAATTAGAATGGATCGTACGAATGAATTAGAATGGATCATGCTAATGAATTAGAATTGATCGTACGAATGAATTAGAATAGATTGTGCGAATGAATTAGAATGGATCGTACGAATGAATTAGAATGGATCGTACGAATGAATTAGAATGGATACATTCGTGCAAAAGAATTAGAATGGATTGTAAGAATGAATTAGAATAGATCGTGCGAATGAATTAGAATGGATACATTCGTGCGAATGAATTAGAATGGATCGTATGAATGAATTAGATTGGATCGTATGAATGAATTAGAATGGATCGTGCGAATGAATTAGAATGGATCGTACGAATGAATTAGAATGGATCGTATGTTCTAATTCATTCGCACGAATGTATCCATTCTAATTCATTCGTACGATCCATTCTAATTCATTCATACGATCCATTCTAATTCATTTGCACGAATATATCCATTCTAATTCATTCATATGATCCATTCTAATTCATTCGTACGATCCATTCTAATTTATTCACACAATCTATTCTAATTCATTCATACGATCAATTCTAATTCATTAGCACGATCCATTCTAATTCATTCGGAAAGGATCATACGAATGAATTAGAATGGATCGTATGAGTGAATTCGAATGGATCGTGCGAATGAATTAGAATGGATTGTACGAATGAATTAGAATGGATCGTATGAATGAATTAGATTGGATCGTATGAATGAATTAGAATGGATCGTGTGAATGAATTATAATGGATCGTACGAATGGATTAGAATGGATCGTATGAATGAATTAGAATGGATCGTGCGAATGAATTAGAATGGATCGTACGAATGAATTAGAATGGATACATTCGTGCAAATGAATTAGAATGGATCGTACGAATAAGTAAGAATGGATCGTACAATTAGAATGGATTATACGAATGAATTAGATTGGATCGTATGAATGAATTAGAATGGATCGTACGAATGAATTAGAATAGATTGTACGAAGGAATTAGAATGGATACATTCGTGCGAATGAATAAGAATGGATCGTATGAGTGAATTAGAATGGATCATACGAATGAATTAGAATGGATCATATGAATGAATTAGAATGGATACATTCGTGCAAATGAATTAGAATGGATCGTATGAATGAATTAGAATAGATTGTGCGAATGAATTAGAATGGATCGTACGAATGAATTAGAATGGATCGTACGAATAAATTAGAATGGATCGTACGAATGAGTAAGAATGGATTGTACAAATGAATTAGAATGGATCGTACGAATGAATTAGAATGGGTCGTACGAATGAATTAGAATGGATCGTACGAATGAACTAGAATGGATCGTGCGAATGAATTAGAATGGATCGTGCGAATGAATTAGAATGGATATATACGTGCGAATGAATTAGAATGGATACATACGAATGAATTAGAATGGATACATTTGTGCGAATGAATTAAAATAGATTGTGCGAATAAATTAGAATGGATCGTACGAATGAATTAAAATGGATCGAACGAATGAATTAGAATGGATCGTACGAATAAAATAGAATGGATCGTATGAATTAGAATGGATCGTACGAAGGAATTAGAATGGATCGTATGAATGAATTAGATTGGATCAAATTAATGAATTAGAATGGATCGTATGAATGAAATATAATGGGTCGTACAAAGGAATAATTAGAATGGATCGTACGAATGAATTAGAATGGATCGTGCGAATGAATTACAATGGATCGTGCGATGCGAATGAATTAGAATGGATCATGCGATAAGAATGAATCGTCCGAATGAAATAGAATAGATCGTACGAATGAATTAATTTGGATCGTGCTAATGAATTAGAATGGATCGTACGAATTACGAATAAATTAGAATAAATTAGAATGGATTGTATGAATGAATTAGAATGGATCGTATGAATGAATTAGAATGCATTCTAATTCATTCGTACGATCAATGGATACATTCATGGGAATGAATTAGAATGGATCGTATGAAACCATTCTAATTCATTCGTACAATCCATTCTAATTCATTCATACGATCCATTCTAATTCATTCGCACAATCCGATCCATTCTAATTCATTTGTATGATCCATTCTAATTCATTCGTATGATCCATTCTAATTCATTCGCACGAATGTATCAGAATCCATTCTAATTTATTTGCACGATCCATTCTAATTCATTCGCACGATCTATTCTAATTCATTCGTACAATCCATTCTTACTCATTCGTACGATCCATTCTAATTCATTCATACAATCCAGTCTAATTCTTTTGCACGAATGTGTCCATTCTAATTCATTCGTACGATCCAATCTAATTCATTCATACAATCCATTCTATTTCATTCGTACGATCCATTCTAATTCTGTTGCACGAATGTATCCATTCTAATTCATTTGTACGATCCCTTCTAATTCATTCGTACAATCCATTCTATTTCATTCGTACGATCCATTCTAATTCATTCATACGATCCATTCTAATTCATTCATACGATCCATTCTAATTCATTCGCACGAATGTATCCATTCTAATTCCTTCGTACGATCCATTCTAATTCCTTCGTACGATCTATTCTAATTCATTCGTACAATCCATTCTAATTCATTCATACGATCCATTCTAATTCATTCGCACGATCTGATCCATTCTAATTCATTCGTATGATCCATTCTTATTCATTCGTACGATCCATTCTAATTCATTCGCACGAATGTATCAGAATCCATTCTAATTTATTTGCACGATCCATTCTAATTCATTCGGACGATCTATTCTAATTCATTCGTACAATCCATTCTTACTCATTCGTACGATCCATTCTAATTCATTCATAGAATCTAGTGTAATTCTTTTGCACGAATGTGTCCATTCTAATTCATTCGTATGATCCAATCTAATTCATTCATACAATCCATTCTATTTCATTCGTACGATCCATTCTAATTCTGTTGCACGAATGTATCTATTCCAATTCATTCGTACGATCCATTCTAATTCGTTCGTACAATCCATTCTATTTCATTCGTATGATCCATTCTAATTCCTTCGTACAATCCATTATATTTCATTCGTACGATCCATTCTTACTCATTCGTACGATCCATTCTAATTCATTCGTACGAATGTATCCATTCTAATTCATTCGTACGATCCATTCTAATTCATTCGTACGATCCATTCATTCTAATTCATTCGTATAATCCATTCTAATTCCTTCGTACGATCTATGATCGTATAAATAAATCAGAATGGATCGTACGAATGAATTAGAATGGATACATTTGTCGCACAATCTATTCTAATTCATTCATACGATCCATTCTAATTCATTCATACAATCCATTCTAATTCTTTCACACGATCCATTCTAATTCATTCGTACGATCCATTCTAATTCTTTCGTACAATCCATTCTATTTCATTCGTACGATCCATTCTAATTCATTCGTATGATCCATTTTAATTCTTTCGTACGACCCATTCTAATTCATTCGCACGAATGTATCCATTCTAATTCATTCGTACGATCCATTCTAATTCATTCGCACAATCTATTCTAATTCATTCATACGATCCATTCTAATTCATTTGCACGAATGTATCCATACGAATGATTTAGAATGGATACATTCGTGCGAATGAATTAGAATGGATCATACGAATGAGTAAGAATAGATCATACGAATGAAATAGAATGGATTGTACGAATGAATTAGAATGGATTCATTCGTGCGAATGAATTAGAATAGATTGTGCGAATAAATTAGAATGGATCGTACGAATGAATTAGAATGGATAAATTCGTGCGAATGAATTAGAATGGATTGTATGAATGAGTAAGAATGGATCGTACGAATGAATTAGAATGGATTGAAATAGAATGAATAGTACAAATGAATTAGAATGGATCGTATGAATGAATTAGAATGGATCGTGTGAAAGAATTAGAATGGATTGCATGAATGAATTAGAATGGATCGTATGAATGAATTAGATTGGATCGTATTAATGAATTAGAATGGATCGTGCGAATGAATTAGAATGGATCGTGCGAATGAATTAGAATGGAAATCGTACGAATGAATTAGAATGGATACAATCGTGCGAATGAATTAGAATAGATTGTGCGAATGAATTAGAATGGATCGTGCGAATGAATTTGAATGGATCGTACGAATGAATTAGAATGCATCGTGCGAATGAATTAGAATGGATCGTACGAAGGAATTAGAATGGATCGTACAAATGAATTAGAATGGATCGTACGAATGAAATAGAATAGACCGTACGAATGAATTAGAATGGATCGTACGAATGAATTAGAATGGATACATTCGTGCAAATGAATTAGAATGGATCGTATGAATGAATTAGAATGGATCGTACGAATGAATTAGAACGGGTCGTACGAATGAATTAGAATGGAACGTATGAATGAAATAGAATGGATCGTACGAATGAATTAGAATGGATCGCATGAATGAATTAGAATGGATCTTATGAATGAATTAGAATAGATTGTGCGAATGAATTAGAATGGATCGTACGAATGAATTAGAATGGATACATTCGTGCGAATGAATTACAATGGATCATACGAATGAATTAGAATGGATTGTATGAATGAATTAGAATTGATTGTATGAATGAATTAGAATGGATCGTACGAATGAATTAGAATGGATCGTACGAATGAATTAGAATGGATTCATTCGTGCGAATGAATTAGAATGGATCATACAAATGAGTAAGAATGGATCGTACAAATGAAATAGAATGAATTAGAATGGATCGTACGAATGAAATAGAATGGATCGTACGAATGAATTAGAATGGATCGTGCGAATGAATTAGAATTGATCGTACGAATGAATTAGAGTCGATAGATTCGTACGAATGAGTTAGAATGGATCATACGAATGAGTAAGAATGGATCGTACTCTAATTCATTCGCATGAATGTATCCATTCTAATTCATTCGTACGATCCATTCTAATTCATTCGTACGATCCATTCTAATTCATTCGCACGATCCATTCTATTCATTCATACGATCCATTCTAATTCATTCGTACGATCCATTCTAATTCATTCGCTTGAATGAATTAGAATGGATCGTGCGAATGAATTAGAATGGATCGTACGAATAAATTAGAATGGATCGTATGAATGAATTAGAATGGATTGTGCGAATGAATTAGAATGGATCGTACGAATGAATTAGAATGGATAAATTCGTGCGAATGAATTAGAATGGATTGTATGAATAAATTAGATTGGATCGTATAAATGAATTAGAATGGATCGTACGAATGAATTAGAATGGATCGTACGAATGAATTAGAGTGGATCGTGTGAAAGAATTAGAATAGATTGTATGAATGAATTAGAATAGATTGTGCGAATGAATTAGAATGGATCGTACGAATGAATTAGAATAGATCGTGCGAATGAATTAGAATATATACATTAGTGCGAATGAATTAGAATGGATCGTACGAATGAGTAAGAATGGATCGTATGAATAAAATAGAATGGATCGTATGAATGAATTAGAATGGATCGTGCGAATGAATTAGAATGGATCGTACGAATGAGTAAGAATGGATCGTATGAATGAATTAAAATGGATCGTGCGAATGAATTAGAATGGATCGTACGAATGAATTAGAATGGATCGTACGAATGAATTAGAATGGATCGTATGAATAAATTAGAATGGATCGTGCGAATGAATTAGAATGGATTATACGAATGAAATAGAATGGATCATACGAATGAAATAGAATGGATCGTACGAAGGAATTAGAATGGATCGTATGAATGAATTAGAGAGGATACATTCGTGCGAATGAATTAGAATGGATACTACGAATGAATTAGAATGGAATGGATACATTCATGGGAATGAATTAGAATCGATCGTACAAAGGAATTAGAATGGATCATACGAATGAAATATAATGGGTCGTACAAAGGAATTAGAATGGATCATACGAAGGAATTAGAATGGATCGTACGAATGAATTAGAATGGATCGTACGAATGAATTTGAATGGATACATTCGTGCAAAGGAATTAGAATGGATTGTATGAATGAATTAGAATGGATCGTGCAAATGAATTAGAATGGATCGTGCGAATGAATTAGAATGGATCGCACGAATGAATTAGAATAGATTGTGCGAATGAATTAGAATGGATCGTACGAATGAATTAGAATGGATACATTCGTGCGAATTAATTAGAATGGATCGTACGGATGAATTAGAATGGATCGTATGAGTGAATTCGAATGTATCGTGCGAATTAATTAGAATGGATTGTACGAATGAATTAGATTGGATCGTAAGAATGAATTAGAATAGATACATTCGTGCGAATCCATTCTATTTCATTCGTATGATCTATTCTAATTCAATTGTACGATCCATTCTTACTCATTCGTACGATCCATTCTTACTCATTCGTACGATCCATTCTAATTCATTCGCATACGAAAGAATTAGAATGGATCATACGAATGAATTAGAATAGATTGTGCGAATGAATTAGAATGGATCGTACGAAATGAGTAAGAATGGATCGTACGAATGAAATAGAATGGATTGTACGAAGGAATTAGAATGGATACATTCGTGCGAATGAATTAGAATGGATCGTACGAATGAATTAGAATAGATTGTGCGAAAGAATTAGAATGGATCGTACGAATGAATTAGAATGGATACATTCGTGCGAATGAATTAGAATGGATCGTATGAATGATTTAGAATGGATCGTGCGAAGGAATTAGAATGGATCGTACGAATGAATTAGATTGGATAGTATGAATAAATTAGAATGGATCGTGTGAAAGAATTAGAATGGATTGTATGAATGAATTAGAATGGATCGTATGAATGAATTAGAATGGATCGTACGAAGGAATTAGAATGGATCGTACGAATCAATTAGAATGGATCGTATGAATGAATTAGAATGGATCGTGCGAATGAATTAGAATGGATCGTACGAATAAATTAGATTAGATCGTATGAATGAATTAGAATAGATCGTACGAAGGAATTAGAATGGATCGTATAAATGAATTAGAATGGATACATTCGTGCGAATGAATTAGAATGGATTGTGCGAATAAAATAGAATGGATCATACGAATGAATTAGAATGGATCGTACGAATGAATTAGAATGGATCGTACGAATGAATTAGAATGGATCGTGCTAATGAATTAGAATGGATCGTACGAATGAATTAGAAAGGATCGTGCGAAATAATTAGAGAATGAATTTGAATGGATTGTACGAATGAATTAGAATGGATCGTACAAATTAGAATGCATTGTATGAATGAATTAGAATGGATCGTACGAATGAATTAGAATGGATCGTACGAATGAATTAGAATGGATCATATGAATGAAATAGATGGATACATTCGTGCGAATGAATTAGAATAGATCGTACGAATGAGTAAGAATGGATCGTACGAATGAAATAGAATGGATTGTACGAATTAATTAGAATGGATCGTATGAATGAATTAGAATGGATCGTATGCGTATGAATGAATTAGAATAGATTGTGCGAATGAATTAGAATGGATCGTACGAATGAATTAGAATAGATACATTCGTGCGAATGAATTAGAATGGATACATTCGTGCGAATGAATTAGAATGGATCATATGAATGATTTAGAATGGATCGTGCGAATGAATTAGAATGGATCGTAGGAATGAATTAGAATGGATCGTGCGAATGAATTAGAATAGATCGTACGAATGAATTAGAATGGATCGTACGAATGAATTAGAAAGGATCGTACGAAGGAATTAGAATGGATCGTGCGAATGAATTAGAATGGATCGTACGAAGGAATTAGAATGGATCGTATGAAGGAATTAGAATGGATCGTACGAATGAACTAGAATGGATCGTATGAATGAATTAGAATGGATCGTATAAATGAGTAAGAATGATTTGTACGAATGAATTAGAATGGATCGTGCGAATGAATTAGAATGGATCGTACGAATGAATTAGAATGGATTAGAATGGATCGTACGAATGAATTAGAATGGATCGTGCTAATGAATTAGTATAGATTGTACGAATGAATTAGAATAGATTGTGCGAATGAATTAGAATGGATCGTACGAATGAATTAGAATGGATTCATTCGTGCGAATGAATTAGAATGGATCGTGCGAATGAATTAGAATGGATCGTATGAATGAATAAGAACGGATACATTCGTGCGAATGAATTAGAATGGATCGTACGAATGAATTAGAATGGATCGTACTTATGAATTAGAATGGATCGTACAAAGGAATTAGAATGGATCATACGAATGAAATATAATGGGTCGTACAAAGAAATTAGAATGGATCGTGCGAATGAATTAGAATGGATACATTCGTGCAAAAGAATTAGAATGGATTGTATGAACGAATTAGAATGATCGTGCTAATGAATTAGAATGGATCGTACGAATGAATTAGAATAGATTGTGCGAATGAATTAGAATGGATCGTACGAATGAATTAGAATGGATCGTAATAATGGATCGTACGAATGAAATAGAATGGGTCGTACGAATGAATTAGCTTGGATCATGCGAATGAATTAGAATGGAACGTATGAATGAATTAGAATAGATTGTGCGAATGAATTAGAATGGATCATACGAATGAATTAGAATGGATCGTACGAATCAATTAGAATGGATACATTCGTGCGAATGAATTAGAATGGATCGTACGAATGAGTTAGAATGGATCGTGCGAATGAATTAGAATGGATCGTGCGAATGAATTATAATGGATCGTATGAATGAATTAGAATGGATCGTACGAATGAATTAGAATGGATACATTCGTGTGAATGAATTAGAATGGATCGTGCGAATGAATTACAATGGATCGTATGAATGAATTAGAATGGATCGTACGAATGAATTAGAATAGATACATTCGTGTGAATGAATTAGAATGGATCATACGAATGAGTAAGAATGGATCGTACGAATGAAATAGAATGGATTGTACGAATGAATTAGAATAGATCGTACGAATGAATTAGAATGGATTCATTCGTGCGAATAAATTAGAATGGATCGTACGAATGAATTAGAATGGATCGTGCGAATGAATTAGAATGGGTCATACGAATGAATTTGAATGGATCGTACGAATGAATTAGAATGGGTCGTATGAATGAATTAGAATGGATACA